>CM077154.1:160153174-160700451 GCA_039583875.1 Platanthera guangdongensis
ACATCATCGGTCTACGTTCTCACCACATCCTACTCGGAGTCCTGCTCTCTTTGATCTAGTACACTCCGATATTTGGGGACCCTACAACATTGCGAGTGTTTTTGGATAGCGTTACTTTGTCACATTTGTAGATGACTACTCTTGGGTGACCTGGTTGTATCTCCTTTGTGACTGCACTAAATTGTCCGGTGTATTCCGTACCTTTTTTATTGAAACTCGCAACCAGTTTTTCACTACAATTAAAACCCTTCGCACCGATAATGTCTGTGAATACACTAGTCATGCCTTTGCACACCTCTGTGTTGAGTTTGGGATCATTCATCAAATCTCATGTGTCTATACCCCCCAACAAAATGGCGTTGCTGAACGCAAGAATCAACACTTGCTTGAGGTCATCCGCTCTCTTATGATTCAAATAAATGTTCTCAAACAGTATTGGAATTTTGCGGTTTCTACCGTCTGCACTCTTATTAACCGCATGTCTTCCTCTATTCTCAATTTTGTGGTTTCCTTCAATCTTCTTTTTCCCTCCAACCTCCTTTCTCCATCACCTCTTGCATGTTTGGTTGTGTGTGTTTTGTTCATCATCTTGGCCCGTCCACTGACAAACTTGCTCCTCGTGCCACTAAATATATGTTTGTGGATTATTCTCGGACTCATAAGGGCTACGTTTGCTTTTCTCCCAAGGATCGCAAGGTTGTTAGTTCTGCTGATGTCACCTTCCTCGAAGATCAGCCATATTATTCTCAACCAGCTGATTTTCCTCTTCTGTCACCTCTATCGCGGCCTGCTATCCTTGTTCATTCAAACCTTCCACCTCTTCTTCTCACACGAATCCCACCTAAACCACTTACACCACCTATCATTCGTGTGTACACTCGACGTCCTTCTTCGTCTACTGCCCTACGGGAGCTACCCTGCTCTAATGATGTTTTGCAGCCTGCGGATCTGGCAACAGCTTCCACTGCCCACCTGCTGGCCAACTATGTCTCTTTTCACCGCCTCTCTTCGGAACTCCGACAAATTGCTCTTTCTTTATCCTCTATCTTCACCCCTAATTCTGTACAGGAGGCTCTCTAAGATCCCGGGTGGCGGGCGGCTATGGACGAGGAAATGTCTGCTCTTTGGGCAAACCACACTTGGGACTTGGTCCCGCTTCCTCCTGGACAATCTTGTGTGGCATGTAAGTGGGTGTTTGTCGTCAAACAGGGTCCGGATGCGACGGTTCACCATTTGAAAGCTCGTCTTGTCGCTCGCGGCTTCACTCAACAACAAGGCCTGGATTATGATGAGACTTTTTCTTCAGCCGCTAAACTCAATATTGTTCGTGTGTTGATCTCCCTCGCTGTTCACCGCCACTGGCCCTTGCACCAACTGGATGTCAAAAATGTTTTTCTTAATGGCGATTTACAGGAGACCGTTTATATGCAGCAACCTCTCGGGTTTGAGACCACGGGGGAGTCTCTTGTCTGTTGTCTGAAGAAGTCTCTTTATGATCTCAAACAGTCTCCTCGGAGATGGTTTGACAAATTTAGTAAGACCATTAATGTTGTTGGGTTCACTCGGAGTTCGACCGACTTCTTTTTGTTCACTCGTCATCGTCCAACGGGCACAGTAATTCTTTTGGTTTATGTGGATGATATTCTGATTACAGGAGATGATCTTTCAGGAATACAGATGATCAAACAGCATCTAGCAACTGTGTTTCAAACAAAGGACTTGGGAAGCCTTCGATATTTCTTGGTCTCGAAGTGGCTCGGAGACCTGATGGGCTTGTGTTATTTCAGAGAAAGTACTGTCTTGGCCTACTTCATGATGCGGGCTATTCTGGATGCAAGTCTGCTGACACTCCTATGGATATCAATCACAAGTTTTGTGCTCATGCCTCGGACTCCGATTTGCTCCTTCCAAATCCAGAATATTATCGTCATCTTGTGTGAAAGATGATATATCTCACTGTTACTATACCTGATATATTTTTTGCAGTTGGAATTGTCAGTCGATTCATGCATGAGCCACGTATCTCTCATCTTCAGACTGTCGAACTTATTGTTTGATACTTAAAGACTGCTCCTGGACAAGGGTTTGTATACAAGCCCTCTGCATCTCCCTTATCTCTGATTGCATACTCTGATGCTGATTATGCTGGCTCTTTAGATGATCGTCATTCCACAAGTGGATACTGCACTTACTTTGCAAGACATTTTATTACATGGCGCAGCAAGAAACAGTCTGTGGTTGCTCGCTCATCTGCTGAGGCTGAGTATCGATCTATGGCAGTTGTTTTTGAGCTCACGTGGCTTGAGGGTCTCCTTGATGATCTAGGAGTCAAGCTCTCCTCACCTGCAACTTTATTGTGCGACAGTCAAGCTGCTATACACATTGCCAAGAATCTGGTCTTCCATGAACGGACAAAACATATTGAAGTTGACTGTTACTTCATTCGGGAGAAGGTTCAGTTGAAGAAGATAGAGTTAACACATGTTCCTGTTGCTCAGCAAGTTATTGATATCCTCACCAAGGGCTTACCATGGCGTCTCTACTATCAGTTTTTGTCCAAGCATGGTGCCTACGATTTGTACGCTCCAGCTTGCGGGGGTGTTAGAAAATACTAGGAAAAAAGATGTATTGGTCAATGTAGGAGTTAGTGTTTAGTCTCACATTGTTTATATAGGTAGATCTTACTCTCTTCTCTCCTATATATTTGTACTCATACTTGTTTTTTTGTATTTAAGAAGTATATACAAGGTTTGGACCTTTCTCTACAAGTCATAATCTCACTAATGCCTAAGAAAATCATGTCTTTCCTTACCATTTCATTCCAAGTCTTTATTGGTCTACCCCTCCCTCGTTTAACATGCCTAGTGACAAGACTCTTACAACGCCTAACAGTTGCCTCTAATGGTCTCCTCTGTACGTGTCCAAACCATCTTAGTCGAGCTTCTTGCATCTTCTCTGCAATTGGTGATACTCCTGTCTTATACACGATACATTCATTCCTAATTTTAGTCAGCCTCGTGTGTCCACACATCCACCTAACCATTCTTATCTTTGCAAGTCCCATTTTTTGCGCATGTACACAATTCAATACCAAACACTCAACCAAAAGCATCTAGTCTAATTGTAATACGGTAAAACATGTCTTTTAAGTTTTAATGGTACTTCATGATCGCATAAGATCCATAACGTGCATCTTCACTTCAACCAACCTGCTTGGATTCTGTTGAAAGAAAAAGATCCATAAAGGCCCATGATAAGGCCCATCTTTGGCCTCTTCATCTATTTGTATTAGTCTCACAACTTGTTTTAGGATTCCTTTCTTCTTTTCTTTCTTATATCAAATAAACAAAGTTTTGTATTCATGCATGTGGAAAATCAATAAAGAGATTATAATTTTCAATTCTACTTTTTAGTGATATTTTCATACATGGTATCAGAACCGTCCAATCCCTTCGGATTTCTGTTCGGGTGACGGATTTGTCTAACCGCTGCTCTTGCCTATTCTATTCCATGCGGACTGCTTTTTCTAACCGCAGATTTTCCTTCCTCTGTCTGCGGATTCTGCGGCCTGCCCGTACCTCTTGCGTAGGATGTTCCACTGCTTCTCGCGAGGTCTGCCCGTCTTTTCCTCCCGGATACTCTGATGTGTGCCTTGCCGCAGCTGCTCTCCTGATTGTGCCCTCTCAATTGTTATTTGCTTCTCTCCGCGGTCTGTTGGTCTCTCTTTCTTGTCGCCACCACTGCTCGTTGTGGTCTGTTGTTTGTTTTATGCAACACGCCACGGTCCGTCTCTGTTTTAGCAGCTTGCCAAGGTCTTCTCACTGTGGTTCTGTGATCGCGGTTTGCTCACGCCATCTATTTTTTTTGGTCGCATTCTAGTACTTGTTTCTTCATTGTTTCCAACTCTATTGAATCTCGACAATTCCCTTACAGTCGCTCCTCTAGTAGATATGTCACCTCTCCCAAACCGTGCTTGCAGTTTTCTACAGACAGAAATTGATCGTCGGTCTTTCCTGCTCACCAAAGCCATCCATACCATAGAACCCTCACTCTGCTTTTTGTTCTTCTTCCTCCTTTGAACATCCCCGGATCCAATCAGCAGTGGTAGAGAGTCCCCCCAAGCGTCTGAAGTCACTTCCACCCTTTTAGCCATTTGCTTCCTTCCTTGCTTTCAAAAAAAGGAGAAGTTCTTGTCTATTCTATAGCGCCCTCCCTCGGGTCATGAGCTGCTTTTCTAGCTAACTGCATTCGGCAATGTGGTTCTTCTATTCCATTCAATAGCAATGCTGCCGACTCCTCTCTCCCATGTCAACTAGTATAGTCCTAATCGGGGAAAGAAGCTTTGCTCCATCTGAGGCTAGGCACCTAATCTCCCACAATGCAGAGAAGACTTGCGAGGGCAGATCCGGGTTGGTCCGGAAAGTAATGGGAGAGGCGGGCTAGTCTTTACCTAAGAGATCTTTTTCATCACCTTCTTAGCGCTCCATTGCAGCTACAGAAGTAGCACGCAGGGCATTCAATAGCAGCGGTTAATGAGATATGTCCTGAAAACATACGCTTTAGAGCACCAGTTCCTTGTTATTGAGGGTTCATCTCTTTTCAAAATAAGAAGCTAGATGGTTTTCTTTGAAAAAGGGGTCAGCGCTGAGTACAGCTAGATCCTATTCTGAATTCTCAGTTTTCTTTTAGAACCGTTTCTATCTATGGAATTTCGAACCCATGATACAATCTTCTTTTCTGTCGATTTAGCAAACCAACCGTCTGAAGCCCATCTCTCAGTAGCTCAGTGGTAGAGCGGTCGGCTGTTAACTGACTGGTCGACGATTCCATTCCTGCTTCTGCTTGAGAAGATGTGGTGAAAGTAAAGTAGGCCTTCGTCCTACTAAACTAAACGAAGTGTTAGAACAAATTGAGCGAGCGAGCGAATCACGTCTGTCTGGGTTACCTTCAAGAAGAAGAGCATAACCTGGAAATGCTGGTCGGGATCCTTTCTATCTATATAAAGAGAGGCACTTTGGTGTCCACATCCTACCTAATAGGAAGCCTGAGTAATAGTCAACTACACGCGAAAAGACAAGTGAAGGAGCAGAAGATGATTTGTCATGGTGGGCCGTGGAAAGCAAAGCTATGACTGCTAACAAGAATCCAATGACTTTGCCTATTTGAATTTGAGAGAGAAGAGAATGCGCTCGAAAGCTAGGATTTTCATATGGTTGGAGGATTACTTCACGGATCTAGGATTTGACGTTGGCAGATGCTATTATGTTATGTACTATACCTAGGAGAAAGACAATTTCTTACGCTAACCTGCTTCTTTTTTGGGCTCTCTCTTTGGTGGGGGGACATACCAGAACCAGTTCTAACCAGAAGTGGAAAGACCAGGCTCTTGCAAGAAGAGGATCCTCCGCTATAGTAACAGTTGTTGTGTAGCCAGGTTCACCTGCCCAATGCCTTAGATTCCGTTACTCATCTCTGTCCTAAGTTACAAGACAAGAATGACTTTTTAAATCAAAGTGTTTTAGGAATACAAACCAGGATCGCAGACCAGAGATAGGACTCTCTTTTGGGAATAGACAGAGTTTGCCTTACCCACTTCAATTATCCTTTCTCTACGCAACCCAGGGCTTTCACCGGAGTGGAACCGCCTATTCCGACAACGCAACGTGGCAAGCAAACAAGACCTGTATGCCGACAACAGAAAGAAGTAAAGGAGCAAAGCTAGCGTGCTAAACAGAAAGTCGTAGAGTGATCACAGCTTATTCACCAAGACGTGTGAACAGCCCCTCGTTAAGTACACTTCCTCCTTTCCCAGCTAGTGCTTCCATATCTGAAACTCTTTGATCTAGTGCGAGCGGGGATGGGGATCGGGAAGCCTTTCTTCACCCCCAGTCGATGAGCATATAGAAATAGGGGAATCTCAAATGAGATTTTTTAGTCCAGCCATACATCATATATAGAAGGAATGAATCAGAGTGAATCTCAAGAAAGAAGTAGTGAGAAGCAAACATGAATATTCTATGAAATATAACCAATTCTACACTCTCTATATTTTAGAGGGGAAAACGTTGTTTTGCAGAGATAGAAAAATCAGAAGATAACAAAAGCAAATCGATTTCTTATTGAACTTCCTCTTCGCTTCGCTCGAGCTACTTCGTATCCTCACTTCCTGAAATAATAGGCTGACAGTCTTTGGTGCTGAATGAAAGGCTTATCGGAAATCAGACTCCTGATCTCGAATGAGAACCCAAAAACCAATCCCTTGCAGGGCAGTATCAGTCTTCATCTTAGACCATTGGGGTGGGACCTGCCAATAGTTACACCATCTTGAGCTTCTCCTTCCAATTCCAACTGAGTCTTTCCCTTATGAAAAAAAGAAGATTGCTTTGTTCATCACATCCACAGGAAAGTGATGTTTGTCCTGGCATATCCATAAAGCCCATGCATGCCACTACTAGCATCAGTTCCAGCTGCTCTTCATCAAGACACCATCTCCTTTCCCCCAATCAGAGAAGTAGAGAGGTGACCCCACCAAAAGGTTTTCCTCCGTCAGTCGCTAATCAATGTGGTTATCAGTAGAAGCCTCACAGGATATATACAATATGGGTGAAGGAAGGAATAATATAGTTCAAGATAAAATAGGGGAGCTCCCCCGAGGGGAATTTCTTTAGCCGTCAGAGTTGTCTCTTTAAGATAAAAACGGACAAAGTGACATATCTTTCCAGGTCTGGTTTCATTCTAGCTGGTCCGAAGAAAGGGCCAGTCAATACGTGAGACCGAGCGAGCTACATACTTGCTTGAAGCGACTGTCGGGTTAGGACGAGCAGGCTGGCGAAAGAGAGAGAGATTCGGTTTGGGGGGATCGTTGCATCTCTGCCTAATCGAATCGGTCAAGGGTTACCTTCTTTAGTTCATATACATTTGAATGCGATTGAGGAATTCACGAGCTGTCTTTGTCGGAGATGCATTCTCTTCTATTGATTGGCAGAGATAGAGTTGATCCATGACAATGGGTTCTTAACCCAGAGCAAAATGAGTTGGAGAGGAACCAGCTTTTATATATACGAAGAAAGAGAAGTCATTCGGTCTACCCCGATATCGATAGAATGGAATGGTCACCAGCTCAGGCAGAAGCAAGGACCATCTAAGGCAACCCCTAAGGGGTCATAGTTCAAACTATGCCTAATCGAAGGGGCACAGTCAAGATGGAACTAAAGGGATGTAGAAGAGCCGGATCCATTGACTTTCCTACTATACTTTATTCGATATCACATTAGTCGAAATGTCCTGACTTCATCAAATCTGACAATACCTTGACTTCCATACTAGAACTTTCCTTTGTATAAGACATACGGGGCATACTACTATGAGCCCACAAGGTGTTCATGCCTCAGGTTAGAAAGGAACTAACCTAATTGAAAGAGTTGTCCCCGTCTTCCCCTTAATCTCGATTACGGAAACCAACCGGTCGAAAGAGGTGATGAGCTAAGTGAAGCTAAGGCTTCCCCAAGCCCAACGTCACTGAGGAAGGGTTTTATGACTAAGAAAGGCGATATCAATAAGAGAATCACGGACCCAATTTCTTAGTATTAACTTAGCCTGACCCTTCTATTGATACATTCATGTCCCGCCCGTAAGGTAATGGGCTCGGAAAAGGGCTGCACTAGAAGGAACGGGGAATGAGTATCCAGCTGCTTTCCCAACCCAAAATCGATTTAGTAGACAGGAATCCCGAAACTTGCAAATGCAAAGTGGCCGCTCTGGTCGATTGTCTTGGCGCTAAGCCTTTCTTCTATCTGGCCTCCGGCGGTACCACACTTTGCTTGCGTTTTTGGTTGATGGGGTTAAGGTTCATCATAATGTGAGAAAGAAGACATGAATGAGTACGCCCTCCTTTCGAATCTGGTCTAGTGGTGAAGCGGCTCTTCTTCTTTACCCAGGGAAGAGGCGGGCCTAGTAAGAGAGGTCTTTACTACTCAGACTGAGTCTTTTTCATCTCATGACAGGGCTTGCTCAGTTGCACTAAGATATCAATCGAAAACGGAAACTTCAATTCAGACTTGACTTGCCGGTGCAGAGATCGGGACTGAGGCAGAGATTTAGTTGACCTAGTGGCTTGCATTTCATTCCGGGCATTCTCTTCCTTTTAGGCGTCCCCTAAGTCAAGACCTGTGAAAGCTCCTTGACTTCAATAATATAGGTAGGAAAAAGTGGTTTCTAACTTTTGCAGCTATATAATGCACTTTTGCTGCTATATAGAGATGAAAATCGAATTGAACTTCGCTGTCGCTCGCCTTGCTTTTTCTATTTCTTTTCAGTGTTTTTGAATCTAACTCTCATGAATATTCTATGAAATATAACCAATTCTACACTCTCTATATTTTAGAGGGGAAAACGTTGTTTTGCAGAGATAGAAAAATCAGAAGATAACAAATGAGAAAGAAAGATTTCTTAACTTACTTCCTCTTCGCTTCGCTCGAGCTACTTCGTATCCTCACTTCCTAAAGAACTTCAATTTGCTTGCTTCGAATTGTATTATTGACTTGACTCATTGCTTATTGGACTGTTCGCCTTACTAAACCCCCCCTTTGCTTTTCAAAGCACTTCTTGGTTCACAGTAGGCTATATTTGAGTTAGATAGGTCGGATTCTGAGTTCTTTTCTCTTTGATTTTGTTTCTTCTCCCTGTGAGAAACTGTCTCTAATTCACTCCATCCCTCATCTACTACTCGTGCGTACAATGATTTTTGTGGAGGATTGATAGCACTCAGTTCTCTTCCTTGAAAGTGGGGTGATACCTTGTTGTCGCTCTTCTCTCTTTCCTGTGCGCGCTACCTATAATAGAAATAGAAGAAGTGACTTCTTTCTTTTGTGAAGCTGTCTCTTGTTTAGCGAAAAAGTGTTCTTTTGCTGTCTATGGATCTGTCTTCTCTTGCAAGAGCCGATTTGTTCACAGACGATTCTTTTATGAAACTGACTGAGATTCGAGCTATGCCCTGAGTAAAGAAAGAAGAGAATTCATGAAACGGGAATGAGTCAAGTCCTATCCTTGTCTGCCAACCGAGCCTACTGAGTGAACCGTACCAAACTGTACCATACCAAGCCGGGGTTGAAAGATAGCAATCCGAGGTGAATGGAAAGATAAGAGGGAATGAACCATACCATAGGGCTTTAGTAAATCAAATAAGAAAGACAAAGAAAGGGGATTCCGCCATTTAGGTTTCGACTAGATAAGATACCCCATACCGGGATGACAACAGGATTTTCATCCCTGAACATGAAACTGAGTCCGACCTTGCCGGAAGGATTTCGATCAATTCAATAGGCTTCTAAAAGGATTCCATTCCAACTCAAACTGCTGGCAAAGACAGTCCTACTCGCTCGCCTCTATCGACAGCAAAGCACTTATATATATATACCTGGTTAGGTATTACAGGTATGGAATTTGACCTTGAGAAAAAGAGTGCTTCCTGCGTGCGCTTGCCTCTAACCTGAAAAAAGAGGTTTTCCTAAATCAATTCTCTGAGTAAATCACTTTGAACTCGAAAGGGCATTGAATTTCACCTTTGGTTCGTATTCGTATTCGTATATTGGCATTGGTTAGCCTTTCTTCTCATGAGCCTTGATTGTAGGGCAGATGGATGTGGTGGGACTTGCTTCGTTCGTTCCTCGCTTTCTATCTCATACTCATAGAAGTTCCATTCCGAAGAGAGAGGACCCTAGGGAAGCGCCTAAGAGGATAAAGCAATCGAATTCAATATTGAGAATTGCCCACCTGTGGTTCGCTTCGAGTGATCCCTACGGATCTCCTCGGTTTGTTTGCATGTAGGAGGTTCAGAACTCTGCTGAGATCAATAGAAACTCAGATTCTGTAGTGATTGCTTCCTTTCTGAAAGGCTAATGGGAGGAGGTTGCTTCGGTATATGGGAGGTAGGCCCCTTCTTTCTAAACCACTAAAGGAAGAAAGATTTCACTCGATTCAAAGACACACATTTAGCCGGGCATGAGCTCTCCCCCCTTTGCCTCTCGATACGCCCCTTCCTGCACTACTCCTAGTAGGCCACTCAGTCCCTTATCTTAAGGGTTCATTTTACTGTGCATGAATAGTGTCAGATCAACTCTGCTTCTTTCGTAGTGAAGTGACAAAAGGTGGTTCAGTGACCGATGGGAAAAATCATTCAATCTCGGGACTTGAAAGCAAGCATGAATCTGAGGAGATCTCTAATTGTGGTCAACTGGGTCTCACTCAAATCTCTGTAACAATGAACGATTGATATCTCTGTATCTGTTCGTGGAACCAAAATGAGATCCTATCAAGCTCCAGTGAGCCAAGAATTTCAACTACTTTCTCGTCTTTGTGCTCAGTCACTCAAAAGCTTCCATGGCAGAATCTGTCACTCCAAAAACCTGGCTTGTGTAGCCTGTGCGGTCAGAAAGAGGCTTGTACGCCACCTATTTATTCATAAGCACAAAATGGCCAAAAAGAAGAGTGATCTACCTACATACCTTCCATCGTAAGGCAAATGTGCTCGTAGTAGTTTTCACCGAGCGATATGAAACGAACACGACGAGAGCATTCCGCCAGTCGAAAGCGAGTTCATTTTCTTTTTCTCTTCAACGGTAGAGTTTCCGCAAGAGAGCCACCCAACAAGTCAAAGAACTTCGTGCCTCTCGCTTCGTGAGTTCGTACCTACAGAGCGTGATATCACGTTCAACACCTTTCACGAAACGGGCGAGAAATCGTTCCTTCCGTCATCAGCGATGAAACGCTTAGGGAACTCCTTGAGCGGGGGTATATGAAGTATACGAGACCAGCGACTTCTCTTTTGAGATAGTGACTTCACAGTCATCCATCAACTTTTTAGACTCCTGAGCCACCTTTTCGTCAGCAATGACAACATCCTCTAATTGCGTAGTCCAGAAACTTTGTTCCGGGACGTGCATTCGCGGCCGCGAGCCATATAAGCATAAGCACATGGTGCAGTAAGAGAAGACAAGAAACGCGTAACGTGGTCTCATAGGTCTTCCTTCATACACAGCTTCAGAATGAAAACCCTGCCCGAGACCAAGGATAATAACAACAGGTGCTTTGGGAAGAAAGGGCTTGGCCTTTCTCCCAACTGGGCGTGCACCTGTCACTTCATTTTGCAGCTCGCCACGGTATGCCTTTGTTTTTAGCAGCTCGTCGAGGTCATTTCTTCTCACCAAGCAATGTCCATAATCTTGGACCATTTATTGATAAATTTGGTCCAAGGGCTACTACGTATATGTTTGTTGGTTACTCTCGTACTCAGAAAGGTTGTGTGCTACTCTCTCATTGATCGGAAGGTTGTTGTGTATGCTGATGTTACCTTCCTGGAAGAACAACCTTTTTGCTTGGCTCCTTCCCCTACTCCTCAATCACTGTTATTGCCATGACCTGTCATTCCTGTTACATCTCATTTACCCCCACTTCTTCCCACTCCAATTCCAATCCCAAACAAACCACCACTTCTTCGAGTTTATACTCGTCACCCTACTAGTTCTAGAGATCCTCAACAGTTGCCTTCTACCTCTGATACTCCACGGAAGGCTGATCCGGCTCTAATCACAACGGCGCACCCCATGATGAATTATCTCCTTGCATCGCCTCTCCCCGGCACTTCTAAAATTTGTTACTTATTTATCCTTCATTGTTATACCTAACTCTGAACAGGAAGCTCTCCAACATCCGGAGTGACGTTCGGTCATGGATGAGGAAATGACTGTTCTCTGGGCTAATCAAACATGGAATCTGGTTCCTCTTCCTCCAGGACAGTCGTGTGTTGATTAGTCTTCTCTTTCCCTCACTACCGCCATTCTCCCTCCCGCCTTGGGTATTTAGTTGCACTTATTATGTCTATAATCTTGGATCATCCATTAATAAATTTAGCCCAATGGCTACTAAATATATGTTTGTTGGTTACTCTCGTACTCAGAAAAGCTATGTGTGCTACTCTCCCACTGATCGGAAGGTTGTTGTGTTTGTTGGTGTTACCTTCCTGAAAGAACAACCTTTTTGCTCAGCTCCTTCCCCTACTCAACCATCGTTATTGTCATGACCTATCATTCTTGTTACCTATAATTCTTCCCACTCCAGTTTCAATCCCAAACAAATCACCTCTTCTTCGTGTCTATATTCGTCATCCTCTTAGTTCCGGAGCTTCTCAATAGTTGTCTTTTACCTCTGATACTTCGTGGTCGGCAGATCCGGCTCCTATCTCTACGGCGCACACCCTGGAAAATTATGTCTCTATGCATCGCCTCTCCCCGACACTTCTAAAATTTGCTACTTATCTATCCTTCATTACTATACCTAACTCTATGCGGGAAGTTCTTCAACATCTGGGGTGGCGTTCGGCCATGGATGAAGAAATGACTGCTCTTTGGGCTAATCAAACATGAGATTTGGTTCCTCTTCCTCCAGGGCAGTCGTGTGTTGGTTGTAAATGGGTTTTTGCAATCAAACATACCCCTAATGGTACCGTTGATCGTCTCAATGCTCGCCTTGTGGCTCGTGAGTATACTCAATAACAAGGCCTGGATTATATGAGACTTTCTCTCCAATTGCCAAGTTGAACATCGTTCTTGTTCTCATCTTTTTGGTTGTACTTCAAAAGTGGCCATTATATCAATTAGATATCAAGAATGTCTTTCTCAATGACAATCTTCAATAAATGGTCTACATGCACAAGCCTCCCGGGTTTGAGACCACGGGGGAGTCGCGTGTTTGTCACCTCAAGTCTATCTATGATCTCGAACAGTCTCCTCGTGCATGATTTGACAAATTTAGTAAGGTTGTTCGTGATGTTGGCTTTATTCGGAGCTCAGCGGACTTCTCTCTTTTTACTTGTCATCAAGCAACCGGCACGGTATTTCTTTTAGTTTATGTTGACGATATTCTAATCACGGGAGATGACTCTGAAGGAATAAAAACAATCAAGCAACACCTAAATTTTGTGTTTCAGACTAAAGATTTGGGGAATCTTCGATACTTCCTTGGACTAGATGTTGCAAGACATCCTGACGGCTTGGTTCAATCCCAACGAAAGTATTGTCTAGATCTTCTTCATGATGACGGCTATTCTGGATGCAAGTCTATTGATACTCCTATGGACATGAATCACAAGCTCTGTGCTCAGGCCTCCAACACCGATCTTCTTGTTCTCAATTCAGAATATTATCAGCGTCTTGTAGGAAAACTGATCTATCTTATAGTTACAAGACCAAACATCTCATTTATTGACGGAGTTGTCAGCCGGTCCATGCATTCTCCACGGGTGTCTCACCTTCAGGTCGTTGAGTGCATCCTAAGATATTTAAAAACAGACCCTGAACAAAGCCTTGTTTACAAACCCTCACTCCCTTCTACCTTGACATTGATTGCTTATTTTGATGCGGATTATGTTGGCTCTCTGGGTGATCGGCATTCCACTAGTGGGTTTCGTACCTACTTCGGCGGACACCTTATTATCTGGCGCAACAAGAAACAATCTGTAGTAGCTCGCACTTCGGCTGAGGCTGAGTATCGGTCAATGGTATCTGAAATTACGTGGTTATAAAGTCTCCAACATGATTTAGGAATCAAACTTTCCTCACCACCTACTTTATTTTGTGATAGTCAAGCTACTATACACATTACTAAAAATCATATTTTTCATTAGAGGATCAAACACATTGAAGTAAACTGTCACTTCATCCGGGAAAAAATTCAAATGAAGAAGTTGGAATTGAAACATGTTCTGATTGCTGATCAAGTTGCAAATATTCTCACTAAAGTCTTGTCACGTGTATTGCATTATCAGTTCTTGTCCAAGCTGGGTGCTTATGATTTGTATGCTCCAGCTTGTGGGGGAGTGTTAAAAAAAAACATAAAGGCCCATGATAAGGCCCATCTTTGGCCTCTTCATCTATTCGTATTAGTCCCACATCTTGTGTGGAAAATCAATAAAGAGATTATTATTTTCCAATTCTCCTTTTTAGTGATATTTTCATACAAATTCGATGTATCACATCTTTATCTACACCTCAATCTTTTTGAACTATCAATCCTAAATAATTAAAGCACTCACTATGTGAAATATCTTGATCACCAAACTTAATAACAGAGTCATCTGTTCTTTTTGCACTGCTAAATTTAAGCTCTATATACTTCGTTTTTGCCCTACTAAATCTAAAATACTTCTTTTCTAAAGTGTCTCGCCAAGATTCAAGTTTTGTATTTACAACCTCTCACGTCTCATTGACCAAAACAATATCATCCGCAAACAATAAACACCAAGGTATTATTTGTTGGATGTTTGGTGAGCTTATCTAAGATGATGGTAATGAGATAGGGGCATAAAACTGACCCTTGATGTAAGCCAACAATGGTAAGAAATTCTTGTGTTAATCCTCCAGATGCCCTCACCCTTGTCACTGATTTTGTATACATATCTTTGATTATGTCAATGTCTGATACATTTACACATTTCTTTTCTAAGACTCTCTATAAGTCATCTCTTGGAACCCTATCATAAGCCTTCCCAAGATCGATAAATAACATAAATCCATATAACTGACCCCACTATAGTGGGATAAAGGCTTGAGTGTTATTGTATGCATTTGACTGAATGAAAGGGACAACATGTTGATGCAAGAGCTGAAGGGTGCCAATAATATATTTTCATTTGGAAGTATTGTATTTTAAAAATGCTATATATTTATTTAAATGTGATTCTAAAATATTCATGTTTGTTGTGGTTGTTTCAAATATTTATTTAAAACAACTCAATAACATTGTGGTTTAGTATTTTTTTGTTTGCACAACCGCTACATTATTTGTTCTTCCAAACATTTAAATGTTTTCACATTCCACTCATAAAATAAAATTCATCCAAATAGTTATCATATTTTCTCACATTGTCACTCAACACATTTTCCCACCACATTTTGTGACCACTGATTTTGTTAGAAATGTAGACAAGCCGAACAAAGCATTAGGTTATATTAGGTAGGACATTTGAACATAGTTGATTGATTGGACTTTGAAAGTTTAAGGTCAGACATAAAACTACTAAACTTACCATCTTTGATATAATGAATCAATGAATATACATGTAACTGGGCATAGGCATGCACCATAATGTTTAGATCGAGGTGTGCATGGAGATAAATATTGAGCTGATTGGGAAGATTGGGAAAGGGAATATGTTCTGGTGCATTTAACTAGTTCAGTACATAAGTAAAAGCCACAACGCAAGTGTAGTTCAGTATAAAGCCAAAAAAAATTAAACGCAATAGTTAGATGTGTTAGTTAAATTTAAAGACTCGAAATGAAGCTATAAGGAAAGAAATGATGTACTTACGCATTAGTGAGATTACGACAAGACAGGGAACAATGGCAACAAAGGATCCATATAGCCGACCCCACTATAGTGAGATAAAGGCTTGAGCGTTGTTGTTGTTAGTTATATATGTTAGTATGCAAGTGTAAAGTATAAATAAAAAAATATCTAGTTAAAAAATATATGGTATAGATACATAAAGCATCTAACGGGGCTTCAAAATGAAACGTGTATGATTTGAGTCAATCAAGAATAATATTTTAGCAAATAAGATTATGTAAGTTTAGCAATTTATAGAACGTTCATTACAACTCCAAGTAAGCTAGCACACACGTTCTCATTCGCACAAAGAATTTCAAGTCATAGTTAAGCAAATGAGAGCTATAGAAAATAGGAAAACGCAAGAAAAGCACAACAATCAAGATTCCTAGGCACGATGCAATGTTCATCCACAGATTTAATAATAAAAATAAAGATACAAACTAGATACTCATGAGTATGGAGATCCGGCGGCGGGAGGTGTTGGTGGGCGGTTGTAGCGAGTCAGATGTAGATTTGACAGCAGAAACTTGCGGTTTGAGTGGAGGAACACCAGGTTGCGGGAGTCTTGTAAAAGATGGCGGCGCTAGGGCTGTGGACAATGAGTGGCGGAGATTGTGGCATGACTGGGATGAGGGTAAGTTGCGGACAAGGAGGGGCGCTGACACAAGAACTAGACGTCGGCAGGTGGTATCCGCTGGAGGGTTGAAACGGGAAGCGAGAGCAGCGGCTGGAAATCTCGACCTCGCCGAAAGGACTCGAGGTCACGCGTGAAGGAGCGGGCGGTTACGGAAACAGCATGGGGAGGAAAAAAGAGGATTGTTTGTGGAACCTCTTTCACTGGAGAATTAAAAAACGGGAAAAATTCGGAAAATAATTGGGACGTCGCACCACTGGATCTCGGCGTCACACCGCGATGTGATTGTCAGCTCTGGAATCTCTCGCAAGGCTAACAATGCTTCAAACTGACAACCATCGGCCTTATTTATGGCGAAAGTGGGCTATGGCACCCAACATGAACAGATATGATTGGTCGTTATGCCCGATATCTGAATCACACTAAATAAAGTCCAAAATAAAAAATAAAATACATTAAAAATGT
Organism: Platanthera guangdongensis; assembly: GCA_039583875.1. NCBI lineage: Eukaryota > Viridiplantae > Streptophyta > Magnoliopsida > Asparagales > Orchidaceae > Platanthera > Platanthera guangdongensis. Next base: position 160,169,656 of record CM077154.1, read on the forward strand.
AAGACTGTACTCCAGATGCGCTCGTGGTTTCAGATCGCTGAACTGATCAACGCCCCCTGCATGAATACATAAATGCAGGGCCAGGTGAGTGGTGGCACGAAGCCCAACGTCGATCCTGCGGTTGATCCCCATCAACTCTCCCCAAGTAAAAAAACATTCATCTCTGATTGGGGATGATCATACTGGCGTCGAAGATCAAAGGAATGTCTATCAAACTCCGTCGTCAAGACTCAAGTGTCGTCAAAGGTGGGGCATTCACTCCAGTGCACCATATAACTGCAGGAAGAGCCGTATGGGATCATGGTGCACTAGTGTACCACAATGTCAAAAATGTTTTAAGCTCTCACCTCTCGTGTTGATGGATCCAGAGGAACCAGTGAAATCATAGGGGTGTGGTCAAGTCCGTAGGTACTCATCCAAGATGGTCCGGGTATGGATCAGGATGTGAGTGGGAGGGTGTTGGATCAAAGTAATGGTGTCAAATATTCCATATTAAATACAGAATGAATACTTATATCAGACGGGAGGTCGATCTCGTGGTGTTTGTTCCAATTATCTTTATAATCATATAAAGACTCATTCGTTTAGGATGTAGCTTTTTAGCATCTCCATGGGAATTTTGACCATGACTTGCTCACCCACCTGAAAATATTGCTCATGCATGTGTTGGTCTGCTTGTGTCTTATATAATTCATTACTACTAGCAATTTTCATCTGGATCAAGTCATACAATTCATGTATATCATGGGTAAAATACTCAGCGGACTCAGTAGGGTAATCGGCGTTAAGGGAATAGGGGTGAGGTCAATGGGCTTTTTAAGCTCATTTCCTAACACTATATGAAATAGACTCGTGTTAGTAGACATATTAACGAAGCTATTGTAAGCAAACTCAGCTACGGGTGACATAGAATCTCAAATCGATGGGTGCTCACCCACTAGACACTGCAATAAATTTCTCAATGTCCTATTTAAGACCTCAATCTAGTTATCAGTCTATAAAAGATAAGCTGTGAAAAACTTTGGGGTCGTACCTGTTTTATGTCATAATGTCTTCCAAAAATAACTCATGAATCGTATTTCACGGTCGGGCAATACGGACTTGGGTATCTATTTAAACGAAAAATCTCTGATGAGCCGTCACGTGGGACGGATATACGGTCTTGCGATAGACAATAAAATGGATCGTCTTCGAAAATTGATCTACCACTACGAAAATAGAATCATGCTTCCTCAAAGTGCGAGGAAAGTCTGATACGAATTTCATGTTGATATTGACCCAAGGCCGATATGGGCCCAAAAGGAGGGTATAAAGTCAAGTGTTCTATTTTGAACCCTTCGCGGACTTACAGGTGTCGTGGTGCCTCACGACCCTTGTTACATTCTTCTTCAAGGTGGGTCGATAGAAACGATCATCAACCAAAGCAATTATTTTGCCTCTGCCAAAATGGTCAGCAGCGCCACCCGCATGCATTTCCCATATCAAAAAAACCTGGAAGGAGGTCCAGGGAATGAAGAGACGAAACTCACAATACAAATATGCCTCAATGATATTGAGCCCCTTAGTGAACTCAGAAGGATCCCTCATGAATCCAGCATAAACCTCATCAAAGTCAATAAAAGTGGGATACTCCCTACACAGACGATCAAAGTCAGTCGTGATAGCGCTTAGTGTGTGATCTAGGGTGATACGACGATTAAGAGAGTTAGAAGGCTTGTTCTCAACACATGCGCTGTGTTTGAGAACGTAGTGAAAATCCTACAAGTATTTGAACCACTTGGCATGATTATGCTCATATTTCCAATAAGTCAAGATATTGTAATGTCTAATGGTCAGAGTATAGCACGAACTCCCGCAGGTGGAGATAATGTCTAAAATATCGAAGTGACTGCACTATGTGTACAACTCTCCATTATAGTGATTCACTCGCAGACGCATCCGATGGGATGAATGCAATACAAAAATAAGTTTTAGATGCAATTTAAGATAAAGAAAGCGACATTAGATTTTACAAGTAAATTGGGAGGGAAATCTGCATAAGTTAAGCAATTTTAATTCAGTTTGCAACTCTAATCATCCGATGAATAACAATTCTGCAGCAATCAATAAAACCAGAAGTAACGAAATATTTTTCGAGAAAAAATAACTTGGAGGAAAAGAGACAAATAAAATAGGGGGCAGCTGTAACATCCATAAGTTTTGACGCGAAATTTAATTTTAATTGTAGGGTCGAGTTGCGACGGATTTTGATCGAGCCAGCGCGGCGTCGAAGTACAATGCTATTATTCCTAAAGTTCGCGTCCGTTAATTTGAGAAGTGTGCTAGTCATAATGATAGTGTAACACATTTTAAATCTTAGTATCGAAGCGTGGCAAGAAATCGTTTAGTTCAAATGAGTTAGTGTAGTATGGGTTGCGTTTAGCAAGAATAAATAAAATTTATAGTTTGGGGTGTCAATAGCAGTTTTTCCCCCTCCCTTTACGGTTAATAAGCAAATCGCATCTTGCACGCCTTTTTCCTTTTACGGGAGATAAGTAAAACCGCAATTTGTATAACCCGCAACTCTCTTGTTCTCGGGAATTAGCCGTAAGAAGCCGCACCTGATTCCTCCCTTCCGCAACCGACGACGCCAAGTCGAGGTCCCTCATGCTGCCATTCCGCTGGCCGATCCCCCTCCAGAAGTCCACGCCGACTTCTCCTCCTTCCTCTACGAGCGCCGGTGTGTGTTCCTTTTCCTTCCTTGGCCGTGAAAGATCCGGATTCAACCATAATCGGTGGAAGTTGAAATCGTTCGTTTCCGGTGAGTTTATTTCTCTTTTATCTCTATTCCTTTGTGGAAATCCTTCGATTTGGAAGTTAATCTAACCTAAGATTTCTTCCTCTTACCCTAATTAGGTTTTGGAGTACGGATTCCACCGCAAAATTTGAGTTGAGCGTATTGAGAGCCTCAATCACTCCCTCGTAAATGTAAAACACTAAATTAGTTTTGGATTTTGGGTTACCCTACTATTTTGGAACTTTTCCAAAAATGAAACCCTAAGGGGGAAATGGGTAATATAGAGTTAGCTTGATTGCAGGATTTTGGTGGCCTCGGGGCAAGATTCTGAAAGTCCCTAGCAGTCGGAATTCGTTGGGAAAATCAAATGTCGTCGCGCCGAGTGTACGAGCACCGCAGCACCACTGTAAGGAAACTTAATTCTTGTTAGTTAGACATAGCAAGCAATATATTTTTGTATACGCATGTGTAAGTTTTGTACAAGTATCATGACCATGCATAGAAAGGTATGGTGATAGGAAAACGGTCGCAGAAAATGTGTAGGATGACACCCTTCTCCAAGACCAAAGTAGTCAGAAACTGAACAGTAACATTAGGTACGAAACTTTACCCGCGTATGTAAGCTTGAAATTGCCCAACCAAGGGCGTGAATGTCTCTTCTAGTCGACCACGAGAAAGTCAAGGGTCGCTCAGTAGTACACCAAAAGAAATGTCTCATGCAGAGTAGCGTCAGACCAAAAGGTCGGTAAGCACACATAAGTCTTTTCGTGCTAGGTAGAGGCGCACTACCTTTCTCATAAGACATATAGTACCTTATGAGCAGTACAGTCTTGGGAGTTGACTTCCCTTTGAGACGGTTAGCAGATCCGAGACCGTGTCCGCGCGATACTAGAACAATTGAGTTCGTCAGATGGTCTCGGGTCGTCAGTTTCAGATGCGCGTTAGGAGCTACTCTGCATAGAGCTTTCCAAGTAGATGTGCAGACTAGAAACCGCCTAGAACTCAAGTATAGACCTGACGTGAGACAGTACACTAGTTTGTGAACGACGGGTCTTGGGTAAATATAATGAAAGATCATGAGCGTAGAGCGAGTAGCTCTGTTAACCAGGGAGCATAGTAAGCGCATGCATATCATAGCATAAAGATTTTAATGAACAAAACCATTTTTCAAAAGGCATGCATTCATCATTTAAGAAAAAGTTTTTAGTGTCACTAGGAGGAGTTATTTTTCCTTACTCTGACCCCCCGTGGGCAATGTTTTTACAGGTGACCCAGGTGGGAAACTACGCATAGGATGAGCGTTTTGTGGAGTTAGTTTGTAGTAGCTTCCACTTTCAGTTTTCTCTTTTTCATCATGTATTTGTAAATATGGACAATGTACCTTGTTAATGTTTTATATGTCATGTATCAGACTTATGATATTATTTCAGAATTTCAGTCATTTCACTTCTATTTATGTTTAGTGGCTCTGTGAATCCAGATATCAGGTATGTGGTTACTCTTAATTTACTTTCTTAGCTTTCGTTGTAAGTTTTAAATTTTCTAGTAGCTTCTATTTTATACTTATTGTGTACTAGTTTTGATATTGTTTACTGGTTCTCTTTATATCGCTGACTTGGTCGGACGGCTGATTATTGTAAAACTGGGAAGGGGTGTTACAAATTGGTATCAGAGCCAGTTTTAGGATCCCTGGACCCAAGAAAAATTCACAGAGCCATAGAATGTGTAACAGTAAACTCTTATTAGTAGAGTATTTAAGTTGCATTTAAGCCCTAGTTTTTGCAAGAGTACGAAATAAATATAGCTAAGTCAGATTTCTCAGATGCATGGTAGATAATTATATTTCTTTTATATGTTCTATCAGGCACCACGAGTCAGCGAACAGGGAGAATCTTCACGTCAGGACCATGTTCCTAACGCGGCTATGGGAGATGTTGTCGCGCCACAGGTACCACCAGTTCCAGCAGCTCCAGAGGGCACTGACATAGCGTCTCAGATTGCCAAGGCGGTTACTGTTTCCATGATGGAGTTTCAGAGAGGACTAGCGGCAGGGTTTCCAGCTCCAGTACAAGTACCAGCCCCTGCACCAACTCCTGCCTCAGTACCCGTGGAGATGACCTTGGAGCGCTATTTGAGGGACTTTAGAGAGCTTCAACCCTTGAACTACAGTGGGGATGAGACCCCGATGGACACAGATGATTGGATAGCAAACACCAGAGACCTGTTAGATGTTTTGGAGTGCCCAGAGAACAATAAGGTTACTCTGGCAGTTTTCCTCCTTCGAGGTAAGGCAAAGGTCTGGTGGGACAAGTACCGGGCAGATGACCCCGCAGGTAAATGGTTATGAAAATTCCTTTTATTTTTGTGAAGTGATACGTCTTTTTTTTAATAGTATGACCATGCTTTTGTCCAGGTCGTACATCAGACATGCTTACGTGGGGCGAATTTTCTAGAGCCCTTGCAAGTTGGTTCGTGTCTTCTTCCGCGCGACGAGGTCTACAGGAGAAATACCTTAGGCTTTTTCAGGGGGACAGGACTGTTGCTGAGTACGAGCGAGAGCTTACCCATCTGGCTTGATATGCGGGTGTGATGCAGGGAGATCAGGCTGAGAAGTGCAGCCGTTTTGTGGATGGTTTGCGTGACACGTTAAGACAGCCGCTGATGACCATGGTCAATGCTGACTACAGGAGCTTAGTGGATACGGCTCGCAGGCTGGAGGCTGATTAGCAGAAAATTCAGAAGCGAAGTAGTTTTCGTGCGAAGCAATCTCAGGATTCGCATCAGCCACAACAGAGCAGAAATGACTAAGGGAAGAACTGGAACAAGAAGCAGAAGCCTGATGCGAGAAATAATGGTCAGTCTAGAGACAGGAGCAAGGACTACCCCCCTTGTCCCAAGTGTCAGCGTCGTTATCCAGGAGTGTTTGGCCAGCGAGAGTGTGTGTTACAAGTGTCGTCAACCTGGACACATAGCTCGTCACTGTCAGGAAGTTGGTGCAAATCAGGTAAACAAAGCCTTGTTGTATTCATTACATTTATGTAACTACAGTAGATAATAAATATAATTTGTTCCTGCAGTCGAACTATGAGGTTGGTGGCTCTAGCAGGACAGACAAGGGCAAAGCGTTGATGATCACTGATGGGAGACCACAGCAGGGTCGAGATTTAGTTCAGCCCAGAGCGTATGTGCTTGGTCAACATGAGGCAAAGGATCAAGAGGATGTAGTGACTGGTAAGTGCTTTATTTTGCTTAACAAGTTTATTTAATCCTCCGTAGTGACACTCTTTTCATTTTGTGTAAATCATTCATGTAGACATCCTTATAATTCGTAATTTACCCTCCAAGATTTTGTTTGATACGGGCGCCTCGCACTCATTTATTGTGGAATCTCTAGTGCGGAAGCTGAATTTAGAAGTCTTTGCAGAGATAGTATCGTTGAAAGTCATGATGCCGAATGGATCCCTTCTGCAGACCAGAGATAGGTGCAGGGTACCGGTGCAGTTTGGTGATACCGAGATTATCGTGGAAGCTTTGCAGCTACCTATTGCAGGATTCGACCTGATCTTTGAAATGGACTGGCTTTCGGCGGTCAACGCCAGGATTGACTGTAGGGCGAAGCAGATACAGTTTGAGGGCCCCAATCAGACGGTATTTTCTTTTTAGGACTTGAAGGGAGTAGTGAAGATGATCATCTCCGCAGTCCAAGCTAGAAGGTGCATCAGTAAAGGTTGTGAAACTTTTGTAGTACTGATGAACGCGGAGGTTAAGGCTGACTTGACAGAGGTACCAGTGATTCAGGAGTTCCCCGATGTTTTCCCGGAAGAGCTCCCTGGTGCCCCTCCAGATAGAGAGGTTGAGTTCCCGATGGATTTGCAGCCCGGGGCTACACCAATAGCCAAATCCCCCTACCGGATGGCTCCAAGGGAACTAGCGGAGTTGAAGATCCAGTTGCAGGAGTTGCTTGATTTGGGATTTATACGTCCCAGTACTTCACCTTGGAGTGCTCCAGTACTTTTCGTAAAGAAAAAGGATGGTAGTCTGAGACTGTGCATACACTACCGTGAGTTGAACAAATTGACAGTAAAGAACAAATACCTGATTCCCAGGATTGATGATTTGTTCGACCAGTTGGTGGGCTCGTGGACCTTTTTTAAGTTAGATTTGAGGTCGGACTACCATCAGTTAAATATTCGGGATGTGGATGTTCAGAAGACGGCTTTCAGTACCAGGTATGGACACTTCGAGTTCGTGGTCTTGCCTTTTGGGCTGACCAATGCCCCTTCAGTATTTATGGACCTGATGAACGGAGCATTTCGGGAGTACTTGGACCGTTTTGTTATCATTTTTATCGATGATATCTTGATGTTCTCAAGGAGTGCAGAAGATAATGACGCACACCTCAGGATTGTATTGAGCACCCTCAGGAAGAATCAGTTGTATGCTAAGTTTTCTAAATGTGAGTTTTGGCTTTCAGAGATTGCATTCTTAGGCCACGTCATCAGTCAGCAAGGGGTGAGTGTCGATCCGAAGAAGATAGAGGTCATTAAGAATTGGCCAAGGCCAACGACAGTTTCAGAGGTTCGCAGCTTTTTGGGTCTAGCTGATTACTACAGGAGATTCATCAGGGATTTTTCAAAGATAGTCTTACCACTGACTTCCCTCACCAGGAAGGGTAAGGGCTTGGATTGGACGGTTGAGTGCGAGTTGGCTTTTGAGGACTTGAAGGGCAGACTGATGACCGCACCGATCTTGAGTTTACCTTCAGGGTCTGACGGGTTTCAGATTTATAGCGATGCGTCAGGTCAGGGTTTGGGTTGTGTTCTCATGCAGCATGGAAAGGTCGTAGCCTATGCCTCGAGACAGTTAAAGGTTCATGAGAGGAACTATCCCGTGCATGACTTGGAGCTTGCAGCAGTCATACATGCTCTGAAGATATGGAGGCACTATCTCTATGAAGTGCGTTGCGAGATCTTCACTGATCATAAGAGCCTCAAGTATATCTTTGATCAGCAAAAGCTCAATTTGAGGCAGTGTAGATGGTTAGAGTTTCTATCGGATTATGACGTAAACATTCAGTACCACCCAGAAAAGGCGAACGTTGTAGCTGATGCTCTTAGCCGTAGAGGTTCGTGTTCTTCCCTTCTCATTCAGCAGAAGGAGTTGGTGCGGGAACTGAAGAGACTGGACATCACTGTTGTATCACGCTGTAGTTTTGGTTCTAGAAGATTGAGTTGGATGGAGATCACCTGCGACATTAAGGATAGAATTAGGACAGCTCTACCGTTGGATCCGAAGATGGCAGAGATTTGGATCTCAGTGCAGACGGGTAAGAAGGAGAGATTCACTATTCAGGATGATTTATTATTGTTTGATGTCAGGGTGTGTATCCACGATGTTAGCCACCTTCGCGAAGACATTCTATTTGAGGCACAGAATTCCAGATATTTTATACATCCGGGTAGCACAAAGATGTATGCAGATCTCAAGAAGGTAGTCTGGTGGCCAGGTTTGAAGAGTGATGTTGCAGATTATGTAGGGAAGTGCGAGCCGTGCAAGTTAGTTAAGGTCGAGTGCCAAAGGTCTGGAGGCAAGTTGCAGTCACGTCTCATTCCTGAGTGGACATTCGAGGATATATCCATGGATTTCATTCATGGTCTGCCGAGATCGCAGAGTGGGAATGATTCCTTATGAGTTATAGTTGATCGTCTTTCTAAGGTCGCCCATTTATTCCTCTTAGGAAGACGGATCAAGTTCTGAAGCTGGCACAGTTATATATAGATGAGATAGTTCGACTTCACGGTGTTCCCAAGACGATTATTTCAGACCGAGATGGCAGGTTTACCTCCAGGGAGTGGAGATACGTTCAGGAGCGGTTGGGTACCAGATTACATTTCAGCACCGCATTCCATCCCCAGACCGATGGACAGACTGAGCACACAAATAGGACTTTGGAAGATCTGCTACGTATGTGCATAATGGACTTTGGAGGAAAGTGGGAGAAATATGTTACCCTTGTAGAGTTCTCCTACAACAACAGTTTTCAGACAAGTATTGGGATGGCACCGTTCGAGGCTCTCTATGGTAGACGTTGTCAGACACTGTTGTGTTGGGCAGAAAGTGAAGAAAGGTCTACTATCAAGGAGTCATGGATTGATAAGACCACTGACAGGATCAAGCTCATTCAAGAGCGTATGAAGACAGCTCAGGATCGTCAGGCCAATTATCATGATCAGAAGCACAGGTCAGTAGAGTTCAGTGTTGGAGACTACGTTTATCTGAAGGTCAGACCAGTCAAACGAGTCTCTAGAATAAAACGGATGAAGAAACTGAGCCCCAGATTCGTTTGTCTTTTTGAGGTGCTGGAAAGAGTTGGTGAGGTGGCATATAGGTTGGTCTTACCTGAGGAAATGAGTGGTGTACGTGATGTATTCCACGTCTCCTATTTGAGATTCCAGTCAGATCATCAGTACCGAGGAAGCACCAATCAGGACAGATCTTAGTGTTGGGGTTAGACCATTCAGAATCGTGGATTCAAGGATACAGAAGCGCAGGAATAGAGAGATTCGCATGGTCAAAGTCTTTTGGATGAACTGTGGCCGTCTAGAGTTTACTTGGGAGCGAGAGGATGAGCTTAAGAGCAATGCAGACTATTCTTTTCTCTTCGATTCAGGTATGATTACAATTTTCGAGAGCGAAAATTTTTGTTATAAGGGGAGATTTGTAACATCCGTATGTTTTAACGCGAAATTTAATTTTAATTGTAGGGTCGAGTCGCGACGGATTTTGATCGAGGCAGCACGGCGTCGAGGTACAATGCTACTATTCCTAAAGTTCGCGCCCGTTAATTTGAGAAGTGTGCTAGTCATAATGATAGTGTAACATATTTTAAATCTTAGTATCGAAGCCCGGCAAGAAATCGTTTAGTTCAAAGGAGTTAGTGTGGTATGGGTTGCGTTTAGCAAGAATAGATAAAATTTATAATTTGGGGTGTCAATAGCAGTTTTTCCCCCACTCTCTTTAAGGTTAATAAGCAAACTGCATCCCGCACGTCTTTTTCCTTTTACGGGAGATAAGTAAAACTGCAATTTGTATAACCCGCAATTCTCTTGTTCTTGGGAATTAGCCGTAAGAAGCCGCACCTGATTCCTCCCTTCCGCAACCGACGACGCCAAGCCGACGTCCCTCCCACTGCCTTTCCGCCGGACGATCCCCCTCCAGAAGTCCACGCCGACTTCTGCTTTTTCCTCTACGAGCGTCGGTGGGTGTTCCTTTTCCTTCCTTGGCCGTGGAAGATCCGGATTCAACCCTAACCGGTGGAAGTTGAAATCGTTCGCTTCCGGTGAGTTTATTTTTCCTTTATCTCTATTCCTTTGTGGAAATCCTTCAATTTGGAAGTTAATCTAAACTACGATTTCTTCCTCTTGCCCTAATTAGGTTTTGGAGTACGGATTCCACCGCAAAATTTGAGTTGAGCGCATTGAGAATCTCAATCACTACCTCGTAAAGGTAAAACACTAAATTAGTTTTGGATTTTGGGTTACCCAAGTATTTTGGAACTTTTCCAAAAATGAAACCCTACGGGGGAAATGGGTAATATAGAGTTAGCTTGATTGCAGGATTTTGGTGGCCTCGGGGCAAGATTCTGAAAGTCCCTAGCAGTCGGAATTCGTTGGGAAAATCAAATATCGTCGCGCCGAGTGTACGAGCGCCGCAGCACCCCTGTAAGGAAACTTAATTATTGTTAGTTAGACATAGCAAGCAATATATTTTTGTATACGCATGTGTAGGTTTTGTACAAGTATAATGACCGTGCATAGAAAGGTGTGGTGATAGGAAAACGGTCGCGGAAAATGTGTAGGATGACACCCTTCTCCAAGACCAAAGTAGTCAGAACCTGAACAGTAACATTAGGTACGAAACCTTTACCCGCGTACGTAAGCTTGAAATTGTCCAACCAAGGACGTGAATGTCCCTTCTAGTCGACCACGAGAAAGTCAAGGGTCGCTCAGTAGTACACCAAAAGAAATGTCTCATGCAGAGTAGCGTCAAACCAAAAAGGTCGGTAAGCACACATAAGTCTTTTCATGCTAGGTAGAGGCGCACTATCTTTCTCATAAGGCATATAGTACCCTATGAGCAGTACAGTCTTGGGAGTTGACTTCCCTTTGAGACGGTTAGCAGATCCAAGACCGTGTCCGCGCGACACTAGAACAATTGAGTTCGTCAGATGGTCTCGGGTCGTCAGTTTCAGATGCGCGTTAGGAGATACTCTGCCTAGAGCCTTCCAAGTAGATGTGCAGGCTAGAAACCGCCTAGAACTCAAGTATAGACCTGACGTGAGACAGTACACTAGTTTGTGAACGCCGGGTCTTGGGTAATTATAATGAAAGATCATGAGCGTAGAGCGAGTAGCTCTGTTAACCAGGGAGCATAGTAAGCGCATGCATATCATAGCATAAAGATTTTAATGAACAAAACCATTTTTCAAAAATCATGCATTCATCATTTATGAAAAAGTTTTTAGTGTCACTAGGAGGAGTTATTTTTACTTACTCTGATCTCTCGTGGGCAATGTTTTTACAGGTGACCCAGGTGAGAAACTACGCCTAGGATGAGCGTTTTGTGGAGTTAGTTTGTACTAACTTCCACTTTCAGTTTTCTCTTTTTCAGCATGTATTTGTAAATATGGACAATGTACCTTGTTAATGTTTATATGTCATGTATCAGACTTACGATATTATTTCAGAATTTCAGTCATTTCACTTTTATTCATATTTAGTGGCTCTGTGAATCCAGATATCATGTATGTGGTTACTCTTAATTTACTTTCTTAGCTTCCGTTGTAAGTTTTAAATTTTCTAGTAGCTTCTACTTTATACATGTTGTGTACTAGTTTTGATACTGTTTACTGCTTCTCTTTATATCGCTAACCCGGCCGGATGCCTGATTATTGTAAAACTGGGAAGGGATGTTACAGCAGCCCGGTGCACAAAGCATCCCCGCGGAGCGAGGGGCCGGGGAAATGTCCCACCACAGGGGTGAAATGTAGGCAAACCATACCTTACATTTTTGTAAGAGGAAGCTTCCAAGACTCGAACTAGTGACCTCAAGGTCACATGGTAATACCTTAACCGGTGCTACAAGGCTCCCCTTCCCTAAGAAACTAGATTAATTATGATAAACCAGGTAGAGGCGAACCCAAGATTAGGATAGATCTCACCGAGACTGAAGAGGAAGGTGTATGCGATCTCGTGACCGGCCTCGAAGTAGGAGGATGCGCCGGAGGAGTTGCTATGACTGGCAAAGAGGAGCGGCGGGAGCGTCGATCTGCGGAAGGAGGGGTGTTACGGGATGCGGCTAGGGCAACACACAGAAGATTTTTCTGGGGTTAGAGAGAGCGAGATAGGAAGAGAGAAAGTAAGAGAGAGAGAGAGAGAGAAAGAGATTTAAGTTTTAATTTCTTGCATATGAAACCAAGGCCTAACCGGCCAAATAAGTAGGTTCACAAAACGCCCCCCATTTGGGCTTACGACTATGGGCGAAATACGGGAATTATACTCTTAAAAATAACACAACATAATTTAAGATATATGAAAATAGTTGGCGTCATCACGCCTCATAACATCGTCACCCCCGTCCGAAGACAGCTTGTCCTCAAGCTGGATCGAAAGGTATTCCTAGTTCTTCTCCGCCCATCGCGTCATCGTTGGAAGGATCATCTACTTCGAGCCAAAATAAGCGTTTACAATGATGTCCCGGCGTGAAATGTTCATCACAATTGAAGCACAAGCCTTTTTCGCAGCGCTCGGCCATTTTGGGGCGGGACAAACGGTGGCGGACAGTAGGTCGCGGTGGCTCTTCCTGGATTGGAACCTTGACAGTCAAACCGGCTAGAGAGTAGCCTCCTTGATAGTCCTGACGTCCCAAGGGCGGATGATCTAATAGCAATCTCCGTTCACAAGCCCTGATGAGGCTTATAGCCGTGCTGAGATCATGCGGCAGCAAGAACTTGTTGCTCCGGTAAAACGGGCGTTGCCCTAGATAACAGAATCTGGAATTGTTCCAATGGAGCCGACCTGTTTGAGGTTCACAAGGTCTCTGAGTGGGTTTTCTTGTAGAGCAGGACCAAACCGCAAGGTGCAGGCCGCACTGAAATTCGCCCACGAAGGGATGGGGCGTTCCCACATAAGTTGTGTGAACCGCGTCGGGCAAAGTAAGTGGAAGGAGACGATATCGACGCATTCGTCATTTGGCGTTTGTTGGTTGGTGAAGAAAATTTCACAACGGGTAAGCCAAGGAAGAGGATCTTTGCGGCCCTCGTATATGGGAAAATCTATCCGGATAGAACGTGTGTAGGTGGGGTAGTTCGCGCTTGTAGGAGCGGCGGAGTCCGCATGGCTTGCCGAAGGGTAATCGGCCGTGTTCGTAGGCGGGGGAGACGGCACCCCTTGTAGGGCATCCAAGCGCGTGTTGAGGGCGTCCATTTTGGAGTACTGAGTCGCGAGCATGGTTTGGAAGAGTCCCATGACATGGGAGAGAGACGAAGCACAGTCTGCCATTAAGGATAGGGCTAGGCGGAAAGCGGTCGGTGTTGGAAGCAGACCGACGGAGGTACTGGACCTCGGGGATGTCGCCGCGGCGTTGGCCGAGCGGAGGTAAGCAAGAAAGTTGTCGAGAAAATTACCGCTTGGGGTGCTGGGCCACGGATCTGGCGACGGAGGGCTGGACGCAGTGATCGGCAGTCGGCTGGAAGTAGCAGTCGGCTGGAAGTAGTGGTCGGAAGCAGAAGAAGCTCCTTCTGGATTGCTGGGATGCAAAGCTGTAGCTGCGGCACTGGAAGGGCGGACTGAAGCGGAAGCGGAAGAAGTGTCGGAGTCACCGGTGTTTAGCTCTGATACCAGTTTGTTACGAGCTTGCCTTTGTGATCTCGTGACCGGCCTCGGAGGAGGATGCGCCGAAGGAGTTGCTATGGTTGGCGAAGAGGAGCGGCGGGAGCATCGATCTGCAGAAGGCGGGGGTGTCGCGGGATGCGGCTAGGGCAACACACGGGAGATTTTTGTAGCCTCGTTTCTTTTCATTTTTTTCTTTTGTTTTTTTTATTCCTGCTTAGTTTTTGTTTTAACAGGATTCCTACTTTTAATAACAGACCCAATCTTGGAAATAAAATTGGTTTAGGCTCAAAATTGAGGTTGATGCTCAACATGAAAGTGGGAGAGTAAACAAGGTTTGACCTAACCAAACCAAAGGATTACGCTTTTAACTAATCTAGAGCAACTAAATAGACGGCCTAGATAATTACGTCATACCGAACACACCACTACAACTTTTCCAATATATAAAAAATCCAAAAAAATTAAAAGTGTGCGACATAAAAAAATAATGTTCGACGTGACTAAAAAAACAAAATGCATGCTTAAAGTAAACTTTGAAACTGCGACCGTCAGTCTGCATCACATAGTTTGAGTACTTCTGACAGACCTCATTTAGTTTTTCACTGAAGTAAGAAACTGGGTGGTCCTCCTGACTCAATATTCCGTCAATGTCAACAGCAGATGCATCTCAGGCTACCTCAAACACCTTAGAGAAATCAGGAAATCTCAGAACAAGGGTTGTTGTCGATTTCTCATTAATTTCTTTGAAAGCCCTAATGGAGACTGTCTCGTCCACAAGAAATCTCTTTTTATAGGCAGCTCGTAAAGGTGGTCGTGATTGTACTAAAGCCCGGGGCAAACTTCCGGTAGAAGGTGGCTAGTTCGTGAAAGCTACGGGCCTCAGTGATAATCGAAGGAATAAATCACTCACAAATGGAATGGACCTTGCCCAGGTCAACAGACATGTCGTACTTTGATCTGATAAACACAAGAAAGTGCACGGAATTAGTCAGGAATGAGCACATCTTCAAGTTCACATATAACTTTTCCTTCCAGAAGATCTCAAATAAGAGCCTTTGATGGCTCAAATGGTCAGCACGAGAGTGGTTGTAACATGTAAATCAAAATGTCATCTGGTACCTGCTACAAAGATTAATTTTTGAGAATATCTACTCACCAACCATCGTGTCAAGCAAATCGTCTGACCGGAGGATGGGGAAATGATAATAGTAATTTTATTGATAGCTCTTTTATTGATACACATATGCCCCCTCATCCTTTTTCGGGATGAGATGAGCAAGAACCGTGCATGGGATCAAACTCTCACGAATGAACTGTTTTCGAAGAAGCTCACCCACCTGTCTCCTGAGCTCAGCATGCTCGTCTGGGTTCTTCCAGTAATGTGATAGGTTCGTGAGAGGCCCCCGATGTCAGATCTATAGCATGCTGAATGCCATGCAATTGGGAAAACTCGTCAGGTAAATCATCTAACACAATATCAGCATACTCATCGAGAAAAAGCCAGACCTCGGGGGGGGGGGGGGGGGGGGGGGGGGAGATCTCTGTAGGGCCATCTGAAACCTTGGAGGTGTCCACTACGTAAAATTTGTCTGCGTCTACGCTCTCTCTCATAAACTCGCTGCAACATAAAAAGTGCAACGGCCTGGATAAACTCGTGCTAGTGGAGGGTGTGACCTTCCCCGTGGATTTCTCCTTAGGTTGCGTCGATGTCAATGTAATCTAATGATGCTTGTCATAGAGTACGCATGTGTTCAAGCGACCGAAAAACATGACATCACAGTCAAAGAGTCAAGGTTTCACTAACAGAACATGGGCGACATCCATGGGGATGACGTCGCACCAAACGCAGTTCTAACAAGAGGTGAAATATCGAAACCAAGCACTTATGGGCAACCTGTATGGCCGTCTTATGGACCTAGATAACTCAAAAAAGGGGTAGGCATGTTCGCAAAATAAATAGTTTGTAAATAATTCGAGAATCGATTTGTAGAAATTCGATTAAGATTCATTTTTTTAATTCGAATTCAAGTGATATAGTAGCAATATCATCTCAATTGGCAAGAACAGTGAATAGTAGCAATATATATTTAAATATACTTTACATAATTAAATAAACTTTATAAAATTAAATTCGAATTTGAATCCAAGCCCAAACCCAAATTCTAATCTGAATTCGATTTTAGGTTTTAGAGATGAATCTGAATCTAAATATGAATTCAAATATTTGAATGAATCCGAATTTGAATCTCTTCATTTTATGACAAATCTGAATTTGATTGAAGAGTTATTCAACTTGATTTAGTTCGTGAACAACCCTAAGAATGGGGATGAGGCCCAAGAGTCTTGCATTTGCTCTAAAAACCTCTGGACCACAATGTTCACAAAATTTTGCTATCAATGGCCAGCTTGTAGGGACCGCATGTACTGAGAAAGAAAGTATAGAAGATCGTCTTATGACACCAATCCTCGTCAGTGTTGATGCATTAACATTAAGCCCCAGCATCGCTCTCCAACCTTTCTCGTCGGTGGCAACAATCTCCTCATCAGCAATCTACTTGGCATCACTGGACTCACCTTCTTTCACTAACAAATTTCTTATGGGGCACTAGGCTTGCCTTCTTCCACTAACAGATTTATTGTGGGGAACTGGTCTGACATATGGACTCTGCTAGAGCAATGGTAACACTGAACGTTCCTCGATCGGGTGGCCGCAGGAGATCCAGTGGCGACAACCTTGCCATTTGTGTCTATGGGAATACGAGAGGGTCCTGCAGGAGTGGTATTGGTCGGTGGTGGCCTTCTAAATGTGGGCCAGTCTAGTTTGATGGAGCTTGACAGGCACCTCATAGTCGTAAAAACTACCAATACTCAAGAATCATTTGATAGACTTGCTCTATTATCTAGATGTGATGGGGGAAAAAGCTTACTACGTAACACAGATATCACTTCAGAGCAAAATCGGGAAGCGGTGGCACTAATCTTCTCTCACAAATCACTGCCCGTTGATAGCCCGTCAAATCGTGGCATATACTTCGTCATAGATAGTGTTCCCTAGCGCAAAGCATAAAGCTGATCCAGCAACTGGTCCCAATAAGAGGCGAGATGATGTTTACCCTTCAATCGATGCTTCATGTCCTCCTAATGGATACCAGGGTGGTATCCATCTCGATGGAGTGACCCCTCCGAGCGACAGTTGTGAAAGTGATCCAGGGGTCGCTTCAAAGGTGGGATGGGTTCTCGTGGTGATTGATTCCTAGCACGTCAATCTTGAGGTGGGAGATCATCCAGTTCTTCCTCAAAATGAACATCAGGTGGATCGGGTGGATCCTCCCTCCATTGGGGAGTGGCATGCTCTATGTGGTCCTTGAGGATATCTATGCGGATGCATAGATCCAAATTAGGAATTAATTTGATCGAACCGATCTAACATCAACATTGAAATTATGCAAGTGTCAATTCGGAGTTGGAGTTGGTGGTTCTCTCGTCGGTAAGGTTCGGATCGGACATGGAGTTGGTGGTTCTCTCGTTGATGGTTCTAATGAAACGTAACATACAAGTAGTCTTAACTTGAAAGCTCTGATAACAAACCTAACGTAGGGTGGGTTGTGAGAGGTGTGTTAATGTTAATGTAAGCATATGTGAGTGGAGTGCAATGGACTCGGTTAAATCTATTATATATGATGCGTGCGTGATTTAATTCAATCAGGAATAATATTTTAGCAAATAAGATTATGTAAGTTTAGCAATCCACAAACGTTCATTACAACTCCAAGTAAGCTAGCAAGCACGTTCTCCTTCGTGCGAAGGATTTCAAGTCACATTTAAACAAATGGGAATTAAAGAAAATAGAAAAACATAGCAAAAGCAAGACAATCACTATTCCCAAGCACTATGCAATGTTCATCCACATATTTAATAATAAAAATAAAAACAACACTACATACTCATGAGTATGGAGATCCGGCGGCGTGAGGTGTTGGTGGGTGGTTGTAGTGAGCCGGATGTGGCTTTGATGGTAGGAACTTGTGGTTTGGGTGGAGGAAGTGAGGAACAGCATGTTGTGGGAATCTTGTAAGAGATGGCAGTGTTAGGGCTACAACCAAGGAGTGGCGGGGATTGGAGTGATATTGGGAAAGAGGGCGGGTTGCGGCCAAGGAGAGGTGTCGGCACAAGAACTGGACGTCGGGGGAGGGTTCAAACGAGGGAGGCGAGAGCAGCGGCTGGAAGTGACAACCTCGCCGAAAGGATCCGAGGCCACGCGTGGAGTGAGTGGTTACGAAAACAACGTGGGGTTGGGAAAGGAGAAATTGTGGGTAGAGTTTCTTTCGCGGAAGAATTAAAAAACAGAAAAAAATTAGAAAATAATCAGGGCATCGCAGCCCGGGATCTCGCGGCGTCGCACCACGATGTGATTATCGGCTCTGAAATCTCTCACAAAGATAGCAATGCCCCCAAAATCAGCCGCCGCCCTTATTTATAGAGAAAGGGAGCTAGGACACCCGGCGTGAACGGCTATGATTGGCAGTTACACCAGATGTCTGACACGCTAAATATACTCAAAACAATACATAAAGAAACATAAAACGGCGCTCCAGACACGCTCGTGGCCTCGTATCGCCGGTCTAATCAATGCTTCCTGCGCGAGTACACGAATGCGGGCCCCAACCAGTGGGGGACTAAAGCCCGACGTCAACCTTGTGGCTGATCTCCATCAACCTCTCAAGAAGTTATATAGCAAGTACAAATTCCTAAATTTAACACAGGCTATTAAGTGCACAATCCTGGCTAGAGCAATGGGAAAATGGTTGCTCACAATAGAAAGATTGGTTTATACAAAATAAACCAACATAAAACAAAAATAATAACTAATTCTAAATAAAACAAAACATCCAAGACAAATGCAAGATGTTTGAAGAGCTAATCACCTTTGCCAATGATTGGAGATGCAGTCATGCCAAATATCCGAGGACAATTAGTTGTGCCAGTTTTATAGAATTCCTGGACAATTTAAGATGGGATGTTTAGAATGAATAGGAAAGTGGTAATAAGCAGGGTTTCATCATCATAAAACTACTAGGTGAAACAACCTTCATGATTTGTGCATAAGGATGTCTTGTGTGTGCTTGTGCATGATGGCATTCATCAAAAACCAAAAGAGTAATCAACTCCATCTTGATAAAACAATGTCTCAAGTTGTGCAATAGTATTTGAGGTGTCATGACGAGAACCTGCATGCAATAAAAAGCAACAAAAAATGTATAACATCTCGATAACACTGTAAAAGATGAACAAGTTGGCAATCAGCATGTTAATAAATAACTTTATAATTTGTTCAATATCTACCACAATATATTTGCAATTAAATTGCAGAGTAGTAGGTTGTCTAAGTGGCAGCTAATGCACACTTCAATATAAATCATGGAGAAAGAATTTGTAATGTCGTGAATCTGATTAGGTAGAGAGTAGCTTTGGGGAAGTGAAACCCAAAAAAACACAAGTTTTGGAAACCCGTCCCCAAAAGTATCAAAAAAAATTACTTTTAATAAGAACTTCCTGTAAACGAATGTGATGACAATATGAAGAATGCTAAGAATGTGAAATAAAAAGTTTTGGAAGATAAGTAGTGGGCAATGTTGTTAAAAGCACGCATAAGGCTCAAGGCTCATCAGGCTCAAGGCTCATCAGGCTCAAGGCTCACCGGGCTCAAAGGGTTGTGCATTCATGAGTCTTATTAGTGCCATTTGAGCATAAAAGACAAGTTTAGGGGAGATTTATATTGTAAACTTTTTCAAAAAAATCAAGAAAGAAATAATGTAAGAACACAGTAATTTTTTCATGATTTACTGTTTGTGAAGCATAATCATGATTTGGTGTAAAGGACCGCATGGATTCTATTTTTAAAAAATATACATGATAGTAATGCATGATTAATTAGTGGAATATATGAAAAATCTAACCAATAAGATGAACTGATGTTTGATTCTATTATTTAAAATAGATGTGGTTGCGTCTTGCCCTCATCAGGCACGCACCTGCGCCTTGAGCCTTGCGCTTAGGCTCCAAGACCCTTTTGCACATTTGTGCGTCTTGAGCCTTTAATAACTAGGGTAGTGGGGGTTCATTGATTATATATTCTCATTCATGCTCCTATCTATCATATAAAATGGTTTTGTGACACGGTATGGATAAGTCTTGTCTTCATTTAATTCATAATACGTGGGATATAATGATAACACTATATATGCTCGTAAGCAGAAAAAAGAACATATATCCATATTTTTTAGGTAGTGCATAGCTATCTTGGGGAACATTGGAATAAGAATAGCACATCTTTTATTGTTTGGTTTATTTTTTAAATTCAAGCTAAATATCATAATATATTTTTCAAGATATAAATTTATATTTTCAGGATCTTGAATTATTATATTTTGACAACCATATTGTGAATAATTTGTTTAAAGTGCATTGTCAATAACCATTTTTTGATGACCATCGATTTTCTATGTAAATGTGAGAAGAAATTAAACATTAAAATTTAATATCTAATTAGTTATCTAAAATTCTTATGGTATATTGTATTATGTATACGAATGTTATCAACATGAATGCTTCTTGTTTTATATGGTTTGTTTATGTTATTAAGCTCAATTTTAATATTCCAATAGTATATTTTTTATTATGTGTAGATTGGGCACTCTAATTGAACTTGGGCCTTTCTCAAGCAAACATCATACCATTTAGACCAAATTTCATTTGTATACTTATTAGTTATTATAGATACCTCGTGTTAATTAATATTTACATTTAAATAATTAAACTTTTCAAAAACAAATGTGTCCTCAGTTTTTGAAGATCATAAACCACAAATTTGTACCTGACGCTCACGCTGATGCAAAATCACGACCTAGTGTTGGATCTTGAGGCGGGTGTAGAGGGGGGTGAATAAGTGTTAATGTAACATTTTTATGATAATCAAAGACTTAGACAAATTAATAAAAAGGCTTAAGTGAAATTTTCTTACAAACAATTATATGAAACAAATACTTAGAATACCAAAGAAAAACAAGATAATGATTTTATTCCACCAATGATAAAAACATAAACAATGATTTTAAAAGAGTTTGAAATCGATGATACAAGTAAAAATTCTTTTTTGTGAATTCACCGGTCCTTCTCTCAAGCACTAGCTGGCTATAGCATATCTGACGTAGGCTAGGCTAAGGGGTGCGCAAAACCTACGACTCTAGGTGTAAATGCAAAGGTGACTATCTAGTATGATCCTAAATGCAATGCGGCCGGAGACGTGGACGGATGTGTCAACGTCTGTGGTGAATGGTGTTTAAGTTGTGCGTTTTATTACCGTTATTGTACATGTTGTTCTACCTGCAGGGAAGGAGCACCGCCGCCCCGAGAGAGGGGCGGGGTCGTTATAATTTGGTCAGTTAATGTTGACCGTTGTCATGTTTGCTACCGTTGGGGTGGAATGCTTTTGTGTAGGTGTAGCTAAGCCAAGTGGGAAGTAGTGGGCTGAAGCCCTATTTGCTGTGCCGACCCTCGAAGGACAAGCGAAGCATGCTTTTACTGTTTCATGTCTGGTCGGCCTGCGTGCAGATGTCTGTAAAACACTTATAATTGAGGAAACTGTTGTAAGGCCTTAAGGCCAAATACTTTTGGTGTATTTTGTTAACATTCCTACTGTTTGGGTTAGTGGACATTCATGTAGTTTGGTTCTTATTACTTTTAATACTTCCGCTAGAATGCACTCTGAGTTAGCATGCGTAATTGGTATGGTCTCAATACGTAGCTTTGCCTGTAGAATATGGCGTGGGGCCCCGGCCGGACCTTCTGTCATATTCTATGTGACGGATGGGGGTGTTGCACGCCGAATGTCGTCGTACCCGCCAAATGTCGCCGAACCCGCCGAATGTCGCCGACCCCGCCGAATGTCGCCGCCCCCGCCGAATGTCGCCGCCCCCGCCGAATGTCGCCGCCCCCGCCGAATGTCGCCGCCCCCGCCGAATGTCGCCGCCCCCGCCGAATGTCGCCGCCCCCGCCGATTGTCGCCGCCCCCTCCGATTGTTGTTGCCCCCGCCGAATGACCAATGTTGCCGCCCACAACCAATGTCGTCGCCCCTGACCAATGTAGTCGCTGGTCGGGGGCAGGCGAAGCCCGCCATCGCGAGTCGGTACTGTCACGCGGGGCACAGGGGGCACCCGTGCACTGTCACTCGTGTGTGCGTGTGTATGTGTGTGTGTGTTGTGTATATGTGTGTGTGTCTTACAGTTGACTTTCTTTACTTATACATTGTCATTTTGGTCCTTTGCTTACCGCATTTATTTTACTTCTGATGTGTTGGAAAAAATGTATGCCCCTAAGCAATAGATGAAAAGAATTTAAATCGTGGCAGTTTAGAGGGTCATTGCAGACAGCACTTGAGTATAAACTAATTTCGGGGAACTCTCTAGCAAGGTAATCGATTTTGCTCGCCTTTTGGTTGCGTAATTCAATGTAATTGAATTTTACGTAATCAAAGTACGAAAATGTCTAAGAAATGACGGAATTATGTGGCTTACATGTTTATTCAATAAGATATTGAAGTCAAAAAGGATGTTAGACCAATGGAGAAAATATATATATTATATAAAGGAATACATTCTTGCACAATGAGATAGAGTTATGTACAAACAAAAAAGCTCAGCCTCAAGATCTAAAGAAGCGCAATAATAAACATCGTCCTTAAGATTCAAACCCTGACATTAAAACCCCGAACCCTAATCATCTTCCGCCAGAACTCCATCGAAACTCCTTCATAGTTTGATGCATCTGTGGTCGCATCCGGATGAGTTATGCTCGTTTGAGTGTGCGTGTGTGTTTTCTTCTTAAAGTACTTTTATTATCATATGTGTGTTGTCGTCATTCGTGTGTTGTCGTTGTATTGCACTCTTTATTTTATGTTAAGGCTCGTTGGTTTGACCAGTCAGCATAACCATTAATAAATAGACCTGGTAGTCTAAGGTGTTAGGACGCATGCGAGACAAGATTTTTGTTTAATTGCATGAAATGCCAAGCAAATCTGGATTAATTAATTCAGAATTGATATGGGGAGTTTTAAAGACAAAATCCTCTTGAGCTTCCAACACCCCCCCCCCCCCTCCTTTAATCCATATTATGATGGCCTTCTTTTTTAAAAATGAAATTGTAACCCCTTACCATACCTCCAATGAAACCGTAGCTTTAAATCCCTCCTTTAAAAAAACCATCCCATCAGACTTTTGTGCTGGCTGAAAAAAAATGTAACGGAGAGGGACAGGTTGTCTCCTCTTTGGGTTTCTGTCCAGCAGGCCTAGCTCGACTTCCAACCGGCCATCTTCTCATTCTCGTGCCGGCTCTGCCGCCTAGGTATCGAACGAGACTCGGCGGTCCTCCAACCTCCAGATCCGGCGAGACCGCCCCCCCCCCCCCCCCACACCGCCTAGGCATCGAACAAGACAATAACAAAATGTGGACGAAATCATCAGGTCGAATGTCTCGCAGGTGATTGTTTTTATTACCGTCAACCGGGACATAGACACAATGCATGTCCACAATTTCTACAAATGAAAGAGGGTAGTGTTCGAGCAACTCCAGTGCCCCCGCAACAGAAGCTGTACCAGATTGGTGCAGAATCGTTAGCCTCTACCCCAGCACCAGAGGACGCAGCTCCAAAGGAACGTCAAATTGAGCCTCGAGCTTTTAATTTAGGCAAACCATGGAAAGGAAAGAAGAAGTGAAACCGAGCCTTGAGTTTTTGATAATATGTTTTATGATAGTATGTGTAGGTATAAAGAAGTATCTCACATATTTTGATATTTTGCTTACAAACAATGTTGAAAATATTGTAAATAGTAACTTGGCAATGCTTACTTTTGAATATATTTGTCATTTGTATGATTTTTGTGGACGAAAATTCTTTGAAGGTGGGGTGATTTGTAACGTCCCAACACAAAAAATAAAAGAAAATATACAATATACACATCAAAAGAAATTCCTGATGATGAAAGAATTGGAAATCAGTGTCGATTCAACGTCTCCAGATGTATTTTTTTAGTTTGATATTTTATATGTTTTGCGACGTTCATCTCGTGTTTTGACAAAGAAAGTAATTCCCCGATGACAATTTTTTCAGCGCCGATTTGACATCACGTGTTTATTTTCGATGTTCGAGCTTTCTGATGGATTTTTTTGTGACGATCGGTTCGAATTCTTTTTCTCTTCGTCAATTCAATGCTTTTGGGCGAATGAAGTTGGGATGGTTTGATGTGTGTTGGCCAGGCCAATTCTTTCTTTCTTGGTGTGTTGCTCTTTATTTAAAAGTGGGCCGGCTGTTCTTTGCTTTATAATGGGCCGGTTGGAGTCTGTTTACTGATGGACTGGCTCAACATTTCTCATTCATATTAATTTATTATCTATAATGGAAGGCGGTGGATACTCCTTTATCTTTACCTCTTATCTCCCGATACTTTCATTCTTCATTATCGCCGCCTGGAACTTCTTATGGAGATGCTAGGGAAGTTGATGCTCCTTCTAATCGCTTCGTAGCTGCTCCTTGCTTAGCTTTTGTTGTTTGGTGTTGCGGCTACCTATTGGTTGCTGCTGCTGATCTCTTGGACGGCCGCTACTCTCGTTTTTTTGGTCGACAACTGAGGGACTGCACCTCCATAGTGAGTTTTCTTCTTCCTTCCCTGTTTCTGATGATTATGAATTTATGCATACCTAAGTTGAGAGTAAGGGCTATGCTTAGGGCTTTTTTATTTGGGGATGCTGTTATGCTATCCGGTTAGGGTTTTCTTCTTTTTGGATTGAATGGTATTGAAGTTATTTGGGGCTGGTTATGGATAATTTTGGATAAAGTGATAAACCCTAAAACTACTAGGGTTCTGTTGTCCTGCTGACCTGCTATTTTTGCGGTCATGCTGTATGATTTCCTGTTGAATTCTCACTGTTTACCTGTTTTCTTGCTGTCTGACCTGTTGTTAAGTACTGATTTCTCTGGTTGTTTACCTGCTGGTTTTTTGCTGATGTTGGTGTTGGTTTCAGCAGTTTTTATTGCCTTCCTCCAGCTATTTTTGTCTCAGATTTGTATATTTATGTAATGGGTGAATGCCCGGTTTATGGTAGAGGTAAAAATTAGTAACATATCTATATAAGTGTCACCAAAGTTTGTCTTTCTCTAAGCAACTCCTTGAAGTCGTAGTTGTGACCGTCTTAGGAGTCCGTTCGTGTGTATTTTTGGCGCAACCTTAAGTAAATGATTTCTTGATACTGCATAGGATGGCGTCCGGCGATAGACGCGACGAGAATCCGACGAGGGACAACAGCAAAGGCAAACTTGGGGTGGGTTCTTACTTCTTTACTACTTCAGCCTTTTTGTTTCTTTATAATGAAGGTAACTTAGAAAATAATTATTGTTGTATTTGTTTATGGTTCGAAGTTTTGGAATCACTAATATCTCAATATTTATAAAGGATGTGAAATTGGAAATAAGGAATAATTCTGAGGGAAAAACTGTAAATCAAATACACGTTGAATAATGGAACAATGCAGATAGATCTTTTGAGAGTTACGAATAAAGAGGAATGTTAATGAAATGATAAGGGTTAATCCAGTGTCGTGGGGGGGTATGAATACCCATGGCAGAATAGTTGAAATTGTATGCGACCGTGGAAGGCCAGAAGCAGTTTAAGGCTCAGAGGTCGTTGAAGACCCAGATGCATGTAAACATACCCTTATGATTTTAAGCATAGCAACAAAACAAGAAGATGAAAACGAAACATAAGAATGGGATAAACACTAATGTGAATGATAAGATACTGATTTCAAGATGTCAGGTGTCCATGATATGAATAGATGATAAGATACTAACTTCGTGTTTTCATGTGTACATGATATGAAGATGTATAACTGTTTATAGCTACTATTTGTTATTGTTTTCTTGGACAGTACTTGAAAAAGTATGTTTTCTCACTTAGTCATATTTATTTTTATGACTAAACTCATCGTCTATTTTGTGTAGGTAATTGAGGCGACTGTAAGTGCGCAAGAGAAGGCTAGGTTATTAGAGGATGACCGACACAGACTCGTGGCAGAACGTCTAAAGGTATGAGTTTTATGTTATGTGTTTAATTTGTACTCATGCATATATAAATATGTATATATATATGTTGCAATGAATGTTTGGCAAACGGATACAAATGTAGAATTTCTGTGCGCCTGAATTGGGGCTTCACAATTGGTATCAGATGGAGGTTTGCCAACAATTCGAAGATTATGAGTACAAAACACATAAAGTGCATCGAGTACATACCTTGAAATTTTTTTTTGTTTCAAAGGTTCCTGTCCATGTCTACTCGAGTCGACGCATTCGAGATGGTCAAGATGAGCAAGAGGTAAATCAATATGACCTGTCAGTCGAAAGTGATAATGGGAATCAACTAAATCAGCTGCATCCTCCAATGACTGATCTAGCCTTAGCCATTCCGGAAGCTCTAAAGATGGTGTTACCTGCATTGAATATAACAAATCCAGTTGTTCCTCCAGTGAATGTTCCGCTATTGCATATCCCACCTCCAGTACATACCCCTAATATGAATGTCCCACCGCCACCTCCTGTTAATATCCTTTTAGTCCCAAATATCTCAGTGACCCCACCGTTATATCGACAAGTGGAAGTCGATTTGAAACAATTTCTGGACTTAAAACCTCCTGCATTTAAAGGAGATTTGTCCCCGTTGGACACCGAAGATTGGCTTTTACGAATGGAAACTATTTTCGAGGTTATGCCATGTCCAGAATATCGAAAAGTTGGTTGGCTACATTTTTATTTGAAGGAAAAGCTAAGCGTTGGTGGGATAGTATTATGAAACGAAAATATGCAGTTCAAAACCAGACGACAATAACATGAAAGGAATTTGAACATGAGTGCATGTCATGGTTTGTACCACGCTCAGAGAAACAAGTATTACAGGATCAATTTCTTAGACTGGTACACGGAAATAAACCAGTACTTCAGTATGAGGCAGAGTTTTCAAATTTAGCTTATTATGTCAGTGTTATGGTTGAGGCGGAAGAAGATTGGTGTCGATTGTTTCAACATGGTCTTCGTGACGAAATTTGAACCTTCGTGGCGTCCCATGACATTAAGAATTACGGTAAATTAGTGGAGCGAGCTCGAATAGTTGAAATCGATTTGGAAAAGTCGCAAAAACGACGTGAAATGTTTAAAAGGAAGATGGGCGATGGACCAAGTAGGGAAATAACGAAAATAATCAATGAGCCGCAATGGAAAGAAAAGAAGTTATCGCAAGCTGCGCCTGCAGCAAGTAGCAGTGTGTCCCAGACAATAACGAAATGTTTGAAATGTGGACGAAATCATCGGGGCGAATTTCTCGCAGGTGTTTGTTTTTATTGTCGTCAACCAGGACATAGACACAATGAATGTCCACAATTTCTACAAATGAAAGAGGGTAGTGTTCGAGCAACTCCAGTGCCCCCGCAACAGAAGTTGTACCAGATTGGTGCAGAATAGTTAGCCTCTACGCCAGCACCAGAGGACGCAGCTCCAGAGGAACGTCAAATTGAGCCTCGAGTTTTTAATTTAGGCAAACCATGGGAAGGAAAGAAGAAGTGAAACTGAGCCTTGAGTTTTTGATAATATGTTTCATGACAGTATGTCTAGGTATAAAGAAGTATCTCAAATATTTTGATATTTTGCTTACAAACAATGTTGAAAGTATTGTAAATAGTAACTTGGCAATGCTTACTTTTGAATATATTCGTCATTTGTATGATTTTTGTGGACGAAAATTGTTTGAAGGTGGGGTGATTTGTAACGGCCCAACGCAAAAAATAAAAGAAAATATACACATCAAAAGAAATTATCGATGATGAAAGAATTGGAAATCAGTGTCGATTCAACGTCGCCAAATGTATTTTTTTAGTTCGATATTTTATATGTTGTGCGACGTTCATCTCGTGCTTTGGCAAAGAAAGTAATTCCCGCATGATGACAATTTTTTCAGCGCCGATTTGATATCGCGTGTTTATTTTCGATGTTCGAGCTTTCTGATGGATTTTTTTGCGACGCTCGCTTCGAGTTCTTTTTCTTTTGGTAAATTCAATGCTTTTGGGCGAATGAAGTTGGGATGGTTTGATGTGTGCTGGCCAGGCCAATTCTTTCTTTCTTAATGTGCTGCACTCTGTTTAAAAGTGGGCCGGTTGTTCTTTGCTTAATAATGGGCCGGTTGGAGTCTGTTTACTGATGGACTGGCTAGACACTTCTCATGCATATTAATTTATTATCTATAATGGAAGGCGTTGGATACTCCTTTATCTTTACCTCTTATCTCCTGATACTTTCATTCTTCATTATCGCCGCCTGGAACTTCTTATGGAGATGCTAGGGAAGTCGATGCTCCTTCTAATTGCTTCGTAGCTGCTCTTTCTAATTGCTTCGTAGCTGCTCTTTCTAATTGCTTCGTAGCTGCTCTTTCTAATTGCTTCGTAGCTGCTCTTTCTAATCGCTTCGTAGCTGCTCTTTCTAATCGCTTCGTAGCTGCTCTTTCTAATCGCTTCGTAGCTGCTCTTTCTAATCGCTTCGTAGCTGCTCTTTCTAATCGCTTCGTAGCTGCTCCTTCTAATCGCTTCGTAGCTGCTCCTTCTTGCTTAGATTTGTTGTTTGGTGTTGCGGCTACCTATTGGTTGTTGTTGTTGATCTCTTGGACGGCCGCTACTCTCGTATTTTTGGTCGGCAACTGTGGGACTGCACCTCCATAGTGAGTTTTTCTTCTTTCCCTGTTTTTGATGATTGTGAATTTATGCATACCTAAGTTGAGAGTAAGAAGGGCTATGCTTAGGGCTTTTTGATTTGGGGATGTTGTTATGCTATCCGGTTAGCGTTTTCATCTTTTTGGATTGAATGGTATTGAAGTTATTTGTGGGTTGGTTATGGATAATTTTGGATGAAGTGATAAACCCTAAAACTACAAGGGTTCTGCTGACCTGCTATTTTTGTGGTCATGCTGTATGATTTCCTGCTGAATTCTCACTATTTACCTGCTGTCTTCTCCCTGTTATCTTGTTGTCTGACCTGTTGTTACGTACTAATTTCTCTGGTTGTTTACCTGTTGGTTTTTTGTTGATGTTGGTGCTGGTTTCAGCAGTTTTTATGGATGTCCTCCTGTTATTTTTGTCTCAGATTTGCATATTTACGTAAGGGGTGAATGACCGGTTTGTGGTCGAGGGAAAAATTAGTAACATATCTATATAAGTGTCCCCAAAGTTAGTCTTTCCCTAGGCAACTCCTTGAAGTCGTAGTTGTGACCGTCTTAGGAGTTTGTTCGTGTGTATTTTCAGCGCAACCCAAAAGTAAATGATTTCTTGATACTGCAGAGGATGACGTCCAGCGATAGACGCGACGAGAATCTGACGAGATACAAGGGTAATGACAAACTTGGGGTGGGTTCTTACTTCTTTACTACTTCAGCCTTTTTGTTTCTTTATAATGAAGGTAACTTAGAAAATAATTATTGTTGTATTTATTTATGGTTCGAAGTTTTGGAATCACAGATATCTCAATATTTTTAAAGAATGTGAAATTGGAAATAAGCATTACACGTTGAATATCTCAATAATTCCGAGGGAAAACCTGTAAATCAAATACACGTTGAATAATGGAACAATGCAGACAGATCTTTTGAGAGTTACGAATAAAGAGGAATGTTAATGAAATGATAAGGATTAACCCAGTGTCGTGGGGGGTATGAATACCCATGGCAGAATAGTTGAAATTGTATGCGACCGTGGAAGACCAGAAGCCGTTGAAGGCTCAAAGGTCGTTGAAGACCCAGATGCATGTAAACATACCCTTATGATTTTAAGCATAGCAACAAAACAAAACAAGAAGATGAAAACGAAGCATAAGAATAAGATAAACACTAATGTGAATGATAAGATACTGATTTCAAGATCTCAGGTGTACATGATATGAATAGATGAAAAGATATTGATTTCGTGTTTTCATGTGTACATGATATGAAGATATATAACTGTTTATAGCTACTAATTTTTATTGTTTTCTTGGACAGTACTTGAAAAGGTATGTTTTCTCACTTAGTCATATTTATTTTTATGACTAAGTCTGTCGTCTATTTTGTGTAGGTAATTGAGGCGGCTATAAGTGCGCAAGAGAAGGCTAGGTTATTAGAGGATGACCGACACAGACTCGTAGCAGAACGTCTGAAGGTATGAGTTTTATGTTATGTGTTTAATTTGTACTCATGCATATATAAATATGTATATATATATATATGTTGCAACAAATGTTTGGCAAACAGATACAAATATAAAAATTTTGTGGGCCTGAATTGAGGCTTCACACGTCACCTGGAACTCTGACTCCCAGCACCGCTCCCCTTCCCTTCCGCCAACGTCACGAACCCTCCATTTCCAAACTCGTTACCCCCACCCGCAACAGCCTCATCCGTCAAAGTCCCGTCCAGCCACCTCTCACAGCCTTCCTGTCCAGCCGCCACCAACCCAAAACTGTCCTCCCCGATCAGCCTGCTATCCCAAACACTCGTGGGACCTCCTCTGCCTGGGAAATCCCCGCAGGTATACCTTTCTGCTCCTTGTTGTTGTCAACTACTCATGCAATTAATTTATCTGATGGTAATGTTAGCGCTTGCATTTTTAACGGCTTTTTTCTATCGTTATTTCCTTCAAATTTAGCACGGACTTTGTCGCTAGATTGAGTTGTCCGCTTGCGAAATAATAAAATGCACGCTTGGAGCCCACGCTAAGAGATTCGAGCCGAATCGTCTTAAGTAGAGAATTAGCTATCGAAGTCCCCTCTCTCTCGGGAAGGCCGCTGCTAGGCCTTTAGATCGGTATCGGGTTGCATCAATTTGGTATCAAAGCGGGTTCAATTCACTCTTATTGTGAATCGAACGATCCAGTGTTTTCATAAATTGTTTTCCTTTAAAAAAAACAAATTTTGTTTTCAAAAAAATCATATCTTTTACAAAAAAATAGTGAGCTTATTTCTCTTAAAAATATATTAATATATTTTATTATTAAAACAAAAAAAAAACTTTCAACTTTTTCTAAAAAAATGGAGGGTAGAGCGGACAAACTCGAGGCGAGCGTCAATAACTTAAATCAATGCATGGGCAACCTCGTGCAGATGATGGAAACTCACCCTCCATGTGGGAGATATTACCCAAGTCGTGATTGGGTCACGAACTTCCGTCAATAACCTATAATCCACTCGACACCTAGGACTAAATCAGGAACAACCACCAAACCCTAGGGAGGATGAACCTTTGTCGCTGCCACTTGATCCCTAAAACCAACCACGATGGGATACGGGCATCAAGTTGGATGTAGGAGATTTTGAGTGCCGAGTAGAACCCGAAGGATGCCTCGATTGGTGCGAGCGTATGGAGCGATTCATGGCTTGGAAACGGATGTCGTTGAATCGCCAAGTCGAGTATGCCACCCTTCGACTTAAGTTCCCCGCACTAGTCTGGTGGGTCCAATTAGAACGTACCTGTTTCACCTTAGGTTTGGCTCCGATCACGACCTGGGTCGAATTTAAAAACCAGTTGCGGAACCGATATGTCCCCCCGGATTATCTCCAAAACTTATATCGCAAATTCCACAACCTACGACAGGATAAACTCTCAGTTGACGACTATACCAACGAGTTCCTTATTCTCCAGTACAAGTTAGACATTCGAGAGGAGGACGATATGACTGTGTCTCGCTATCTAAATGGTTTACGTTATGCCATCCGGGAGCGAGTAGAGCTTCATGACTTTCGAGACTTATGGGAGATCTCCAGTAGGGCCCGACGTATAGAAGCATGACTACAGAATAAAGCTTTTGACCCTCGGATTTCTGAGAGACTTCCTAACACAAACTCGCCCAAACCTCTCAGCCAAAGTCACCCTCGCAGGTCCACTAGTGGCCCTACTCTGCCCCCTGCCTATACTAAAGGCAAAGAGGTTGTGGGTTCCCGACCCAACCCAGGAATCTTTCGGTGTTTTAAGTGCATGGAAGCAGGACACAAGTCCTCAGAGTGCCCTCGTACGCAGTTTACAGTTGTGGTTGAATCCGAGGAAGATCAGGAGCCTGAGTACCGGGTCTTCCTTACGGACTCCCAACCGGATGCGAGCGCAGTAGATGAAATCGTAGTAGAAGGAGAGCATGCAGAGCACCCAATCTGTGTCATGCAGCATGGTCTTCTCACCCCCAAAATTTCCACAGAGGACGAGTGATTGAGACATAGCATTTTTCGTACGATCGCGCGCATACATGGGCAATTTTGCTCAATCATTATTGATAGCGGGAGCATGGAAAATTTTATGTCGCAGCGTATGGTAGAGAAGCTTAAACTCGGAACCGAACCTCTAGGAAATCCCTACAGTTTGTCTTGGGTCACTATTTTCGTGACTATTCCAGTCACATTAGTGATTAGTAGAGTTTTCCATAGGAGCATCCTACCAGGATTCTATTTTGTGTCACGTTGCGACCATGGAAGTTTGTCACATCTTGTTAGGGCGTTTGTGGCAGTTTGATAAGTGTGTAGTTCATGACGGAGCCAAGAATTCTTACACTTTTGAACATAGTGAGCGCTAGATCGTTCTTCTTCCCCAGAAAAATGGGCTCTTGCCTAAGCCCTTGGATCATTCCCCACCTAGTGGCACCTCGACTTCTCCTATTGCAGCAATTTCCTTTCCTTCAGCCCACGTGTTACTTTCTGGTCCCCAATTCCAGGAGGAGATGAAGGCGAGTGAAGTTGTCTATATTTCAGCCGGTCTAAATTCTAGTCGAGAGCCCACGGAGATTCCCAGTTTAGTGCACCCCCTTAATTCTGAGTTTTCTTCTATTGCACCCGATGAGCTACCAGATCATCTTCCTCCCATGCGAGATATACAGCATTGTATCGATCTTATACTAGGTGCTATCCTACCTCACTTACCACATTATCGTATGCGTCCTAAAGAGCATGAGGAGCTCCACTGTCAAGTCACCGACCTAATCAAAAAGGGTCATGTTATGGAGAGTATGAGTCCATATGAAGTTCCTGCACTCGTCCCTAAGAAGGATGGAACTTGGCGCATGTGTGTGGATAGTCGAGCCATCAATAAAATTACCATCAAGTATCATTTTTTGATCCCTTGATTGGACGATATGTTCGGCATGCTCAGTGGGTCCTAGATCTTTTCCAAGATTGATCTCAAAAGCGGCTACCATCAAATCTGAATCCGACCTGGGGATGAATGGAAGACTGCTTTCAAGACCAGGAAGAACTCTACGAGTGGCTTATGATGCCTTTCATCCTCTCCAACGCTCCTAGTACCTTTATGCGATTCATGCATCAAGTTCTCCGACCTTTGATGGGAATATGTGTGGTTGTTTATTTCGATGACATATTAATTTATAGCGACAACCCCGACCAACATTTTGTGCACTTGTGTCAGGTCCTTCAGATCCTTTTGGAGAACAAGCTTTACGTGAACCTTAAGAAGTGTGTATTTTTGACCGATAGTTTGACCTTCTTAGGGTATATTGTGTTGGCCGGCGGAATTAAGGTTGATCCAGAAAAGATCCAAGCAGTTAGAGCATGGCCAAGTCCAAAGACTATCACTGAAGCCCGTGGTTTTCATGGATTAGCCTTGTTTTATCGTCGGTTTATTAGAAATTTCAGCACTCATTTCGTCTGTGACCGACTGTCTTAAAAATGGTCATTTTATTTGGACAGCCGAAGCAGAGCGTGTCTTTTCTCTTATCAAGGACAAGTTCACTAGTGCTCCCGTGCTAGCATTTTCTGACTTCGAGAAAATCTTTGAGGTAAATTGCGACACTTCGATTATTGGGATAAAAGCTATCTTGAGTCAAGAGGGATGACCCGTCGCGTTTTTTAGTGAGAAGCTAAATGAGGCCAAGACTCGTTATTCCACCTGTGATTTAGAATTTTACGTCATCGTCCAAGCCCTTCGTCACTGGCTTCACTATTTAATTCAACGTGAGTTCATCCTTAGTACCGATCATGATGCACTTCGGCACTTGAACTACCAGAAGGAGGTGCGAAGGCATGCCAAATGGGCAGCCTTTCTTTAAGAGTATAACTTTCATTTGAAGCATAATCCAGACGTTTCGAATATAGTAGCGGACGCACTTAGCCATAGGTCGCATGTCTTAGTCACCCTTCAGTCGCATATCCTCGACTTAGATAAGCAAAAGGGTCTCTATCCTTATGGCCCGTATTTCGATAAGATTTGGGACGCGTGCCAATTTAGTGGTACCGATCCCACGGAATATATTTTGAGTGAGGGTTTTTTATTCAAAGGGGCTCGCCTTTGTATTTGTGAAGGGCCACTTAGGGAGACCTTACTAAAAGTGCTTCATTCTTCTAGGTTAGAAGGTCATGTTGGACAAAATAAACTCCTAGACCTCGCTAACTCCCGATTTTATTGACCTAGAATGAAGGATGAAGTTGCCATTTTCGTTAGGACTTGCACATCCTGTCAATTGTTTAAAGGACACACTCAAAATACACGTCTTTACATCCCTCTCTCCGTTCCCGAGCGGCCTTGGGATGAAATCTCTATGGATTTTGTCGTAGGATTACCCCGAACCAAACGAAGAGTGGATTCAATCTTTGTCGTGGTTGATCGTTTTTCGAAGATGGCTCATTTTATTCCTTGTAAAAAACGGTCGACGCCACCCATGTTGTCGATCTATTTTTCTGGGAGATCGTACGTTTGCACGGGATTCCCCACTCTTTCACTTCTGATCGTGACACTCGATTTTTGAGTTGTTTTTGGAAATTTTATGAGGAAAACTTGGGACCAAGCTCGAATTTAGTAGCGCCTATCACCCGGAGACGGATGGGCAGACTGAGGTAGTGAATCGAAGCTTGGGCGATTTTCTTAGATGTCTAGCGGGAGAGCATCCGAAGCAGTGGGATTTAGTTATACCGCAAGTGGAATTTGCTAATAATAGCCCGAAGAATCGTTCCACTATCAAATCTCCTTTTGAAGTAGTCTATGGCTATCCCGTCACATTATTACTCGATCGTCATTCTCTTCCGTATTTTGAACGAACCTCTTTTGATGCGCTAACATATATTCATCATTTAAAATATGTGCATAAGTTAATTGCTAACAGTTTGCGAGCATCTTTTGAGAAATACAAGGATGTGGCAGATAAACATCGTCGCGAGTTGTATTTTCAGAAGGCGATTGGGTTCTTGTTTTTTTCAGGAAAGAAAGATTTCCCGTGGGCGCCTATCACAAACTACAACAAAGGCGTTTTGGTCCATTTCAGGTTAAAAAGTGTCTTGACTCTAATGCTTATCTTTTAAACTTACCTGCTAAATTTGGAACTTCCCCTATTTTTAATATTGTTGACCTTGTGCCATTTTTGGAGAGCCTCCCGTTACTAGCCTTACTCCACCCACTCTTGTACCATCTTCCACTCATCAGCCAACTTTAGCCCCGTCTACACCCACCATTGAGGAAATTGAGCATGTGTTGGATGTACGTGAGTTTCGGACGCGTGTCGGTACATAACAACGTTACCTCATTTCGTGGAAGGGCGGGAATATATCGGACAGTTCATGTATAAGCGTCGTCGAGCTTCGTCGTCTCCGTCCTGATCTTACTATTGCAGGGTTTTGTCAATTCTCGACGGGGTCGAGTCCTTACAACTCTAAGGGAATTGATGCATCTGTGGTCGCATCTGGATGAGCAATGCTCGTTTGAGTGTGTGTGTTTTCTTCTTAAAGTACTTTTATTATCATATGTGTCAATGTGTGTTGTCGTCATTCGTGTATTGTCGTCATATGTCACTGTATTGCACTTTTCATTTTATGTTAAGGCTTGTTGGTTTGAACGGCCCGCATGACCATTAATAAATAGGTTCAGTAGTGTAAGGTGATAGGATGCAGACGAGACAAGATTTTTGTTTAATTGCATGAAATGTCAAGCAAATCTGGATTAATTAATTCAAATTAATTCAGAATTGTTATGGGGAGTTTTAAACACAAAATCCTCTTGAGCTTCCAACCCCTCCCCCCCTCCTTTAATCTATATTATGTTGGCCTTCTTTTTAAAATGAAATTGTAACCCCTTCTCATGCCTCCAGT
Source organism: Platanthera guangdongensis (assembly GCA_039583875.1). Classification (NCBI taxonomy): domain Eukaryota; kingdom Viridiplantae; phylum Streptophyta; class Magnoliopsida; order Asparagales; family Orchidaceae; genus Platanthera; species Platanthera guangdongensis. The sequence goes on from CM077154.1 coordinate 160,205,514, forward strand.
GAAACCGTAGCTTTAAATCCCTCCTTTAAAAAAATCCATCTCCATCGGACTTTTAGGCAGGCTGAAAAAAATGAAACGAAGAGGGACAGGTTGCCTCCTCTCTCGTTTTTGTCCAGCAAGCCTAGCCCGACTTCCAACCGGCCGTCTTCTCCTCCTTCCCGTCCCGGCTCTGCCGCCTAGGCATCGAACGAGACCCGGCGGTCCTCCCACCTCTAGATCAGGCGAGACCGCCCCCACCCACCCCCACCCCCTAGCGGCGGACCCAGCGGCCCTCGAAAGGACGATTGACATCGACCTCGCATTTTCCCGTCCTTTCCCCGGCTCTGCCCTGCAATTTAATGTAATTGAATTTTACATAATCGAAGTATGAAAATGTCTAAGGAATGACGGGATTTTGTGGCTTAAATGTTTTTTCAATAAAATACTGAAATCAAAGAGAATGTCAGACCAATGGAGAGAAAGTATATTGATACTTTTGTATAAGAACAAACAAGATATACAAAATTGTGTTAATTACAGTGGAAGCTATACATCTCTTGAGTAGACTCATTAACAACTACCGAGAAAAAAAAACAAGATTTGCATATGTTGTTCATCGATCTTGAGAAGTCTTATGATAAAGTTCCAAGAGAGATCTTATGGAAAGTCTTAGAAAAAAAGGTGTAAATGTATCATACATTGACATAATCAAAGATATGTATACAAATTCAGTGACTAGGGTGAGGACATCTGGAGGATAAACACAGGAATTCCCTATCATTGTTGGCTTACATCAAGATTTAGCTTTAAGCTCGTATCTCTTTACCTTGGTGTTTATTGTTGCGGATGATATCGTTTTGGTTGATGAGAAGCGCGAGGGTGTAAACGCAAAACTTGAATCGTGGCAAGACACTTTAGAAAAGAAGGGTTTTAGGTTGAGCAGGGCAAAGACGGAGTACATGGAGCTTAAATTTAGCAGTGCAAGAAGGACGGATGACTTTGCTATTAAGTTGGGTGACCAAGATATTTCCCGTAATGAGTGTTTTAAATATCTTGGATCGATAGTTCAAAAGGACGGAGGTATTGATAAAGATGTGACACAGAATCCAAGCGGGTTAGTTGAAGTGGAGAGGCGCGTCGGGGATCTTCTGTGATCGTAAAGTATCATTAAAACTTCATTGTAAGTTTTATCGTACTGCAATTAGACTGGCGATGCTCTATGATTTTGAGTGTTGGGCAGTGAATTGTGTACATGAGCAAAAAATGAGAGTTGCAGAGATGAGAATGCTTAGGTGGATGTGTGGACACACGAGACTGGATAAAATTTGGAATGAATATATCAGGGATAAGACAGGAGTAACACCAATTGTAGAGAAGATGCAAGAAGCTCGACTAAGATGACTTGGACACGTACAAAGGAGACCATTAGAGGCGCATGTTAAGCATTGTGAGATATTCACTAGGCATGTTAAATGAGGGAGGGGTAGATCAATAAAGACTTCGAATGAAACTATAAGAAAAGACATGATGTACTTAGGCATTAGTGGGATTATTACAAAAGATAGAGCACAATGGCGACAAAGGATCCATATAGCCGATCTCACTATAGTGGGATCAAGGCTTGAGTGTTGTTGTTGTAATTAAAGATTATTTGTGAATCATTCCATTCTTATTGTTGTTATTCCCCATCCTTGTTTCTTTTATATTAAGTGTAGATTATAATCTGCTAAAAACGATGATGAAATTCTTACATTTATTTTTTAAGGCTCTTTTGCTAAAGCGGCTAATTAAATTATTGAACGTTGTTTGAAAATCCGTAGGGAAAACTAACATGCCAAGATGCAAATTTTGAAACTTAAAATTAAAGTCTTTTTAGTCTACATCACATATGTAACACAAAATGTTTCTCTAATCAGTGTCAATGAATAATGGAGGTTTATTGCTAATTCTTTTCAAAAGTTGTATACTCGAAACTATATTGTGGAACCATGTCTCATAAATTTGGAGTAATCCTACAAGCATGTTAGATAATTGTCTCAAAAATAATGATTTGACACTTTAGTTGCATATCCCATTGAGCATATTTTTTTGACTAATTATCAAATTGGTAACAATCCACTAAGATTGAATTTTAGCTTTAGGAATTATTCCCAAGGAGAATCATACATTTCACAATGGAAGTTGAATTTTCAATAGCCAATACATTTTTTTAGTCTTGAAATTAATTGATCCATAAGAATGAGACAAACAGGACAAAAACCATGCTACAGTATTGTGCGCACGAGTTAAAAAAGGCCAATAGGCCTCAAGCATTTCCATAAATGTACTTCTTGGAAAAGAAAAACAAAATAAGCATGCCTCTATTTCGTTGATTTCATTGCTCCATTCGTTGTGATCCTTCAAAAGCTTGCGGTGTCCGACGTAGCTATGAACTTTAAAATCAGTTGAGTTCTCTATGACCATAGCTTGCTGTGGTACAAAAAGGAAATGTGTAGAGGCATTTGTAGCAGTACAAATATACAATTTTCTATAAGCAAAACTGGAATTATCTGTCACAAGATTTTAAGAACTAAGCATGCAAATGACGGGTGAAAAATTAAATCAAGAGATGATATCATTGACATTAAAGAATGAGAACGAATAGCAAGGTTCAAATAATGACATTGTACTGTATTTAGAATACTATAAGCTACATTAACTATTACATACCAAAAGATGATTGCTTGAATGAGAGAGATGAGAGACGAGGTGCATGAGACTAAGCAAGGAAATGAGACAAGCAAACAATGCAATCCCAACTTCTGACTAATAGTAATAGTAGCATAGTAGGTTAAATCCAAAGAAAGTTTAAAAGTTTTTCAAATACTTGTAAAGCAGGTCATCCTCATCCACGTAATCTTCCTTTTTCAAGATGAGTTTAAGCAACTTCCAGCAAGATGAGTTTTGTCCGTTCAATTAGTAAACAGTATTCACAATGTTCTTCCTACTTGAATACTCCCATCAGCCTTAATGTGTTTTATGGCTGATAGAAGACTGCTCTGTCTAGAAAATGTGTTTTATCAACTTATAGGAACTAAAATATGTAAACAAACAATTATTCTCGCCAACCCAACAGAGCTTTACACCGAAGCATATATTGGAAGACCGCTGCATCCTAACTCCTAACCTCTTCTCATGATGACCAAAAATCAAATAAGCCTTACATTGGCAGTGTCTGCCAAAAAAGAAACAAGTCGCTGCGGCAATCTCATAACTTTAGCAATAGTGATTGGTCTTCAGGCTTTGTATGTCATATCAGTCCATAACAGACAGGGGCACCCCTAAGTCCTAACGTAACAAACTATATCCACCCTTCACTTTTCCCAAGGAATAAATGCACATCGAAAGCAAGCAAGCAAAAAAAAAACAAAAAATCCCAGACATGGCATGGTCGGACCAAACAGAAAATAGAGAATCGAACCTGACGAACAAGAGGCACGGTGGGGGCTAGGAAGACGCATATATTGGTGCTGGGCTTCCTTATGAGATGGCCAAGCTCGTACATTAGGAGCACAGCGATGTGGGTCTTCCCGCACCCGGTCCCCAAATAGACGATCACATTCTCTGACAATGCCTTCTTACAGAGATCCAACTGGTACCTTGAGATTACAAAAAAAAGTATAAAGAGGCGAAACATTCCTCTTCATTGGAGCAGCGAAAAACGGCAAAACCTAAAATTGATGTAAAAAAAATGAAAGGAGCACTTACTTCCTGGCGATGTTCCTTGGATCCTTCTTCGCTCCCTCCTGAGAGCTCGATTTTTTCCGTCCCTCCATCGCGCGACGCCGGTGACGGGAGGGATTGAGGAAAGCAGAAAAAGCACTGGAAAGTAACTGGAGATGGACGAGGTAGGTGGCGGTGCCTTCCGGTTTAAGAAAAAGGATGTGATAAGTCTTATTATTTGTTTGTTTGTTTGTTTGATAAAATTTAATTTATGAATTATGTGTATTAAAGTGAAAATTGCGATTCTTTCTGGAAAAGATACTCTCATTTGTGAAAAGTGTGTGTACTGACGAAAAATGTGTTTTCGAGCGAAAAAAATGTGCAGCCGAGCGTTCATGCGTGCAAAAGAAGTAAAGAACCAAGTTGGATTTAGACATTCGAATATGTGTTTGGGGGTTGTGAGATGTGGGAATGTTGTCGTGCAAAGCCCGTCCCCCAAAGAGAAGGTCAGCACGGTGGGAGGTATTGTCGTGATCAATATACTATTTGATGCATGGAGTCTCATGTGCACCAACATTGTTTTGTATAGTTGACCACACATCTTCATATCCAACCCGAGTGGAGATCAAGCGACAGTCGAAATGAAACTCTAGGTGCCGGCAAAACCGGGGGCGCCCAAGAGAAGGAAAAAATGTTTGAAAATAAAAATATAAAAACTTATGGTATTAAAATTTAATAATATTAATTTAATTTTAACTTTTTCTTTTTATTCAAAATATAAATGCAAGCATTTATATTGGTATAAACGTTTATATATGTAATAATAGTAGTATTTGAATAGTGGTCCCATGTGTTGAAGTTGGGAAGGGGGAACGAATTAGCCCTAATTTTCTCATTTTAATGCAAAGTAAATAATTCCAGTACAATGCATCGTTTAAGAAAACTAAAAATTTTATAAAAAGGGGAATGTTTGTTGTGTTGTGCCGAATGCATTTGGTTCCAAGAATTTTGATACAAATGAATATGAAATTCTGGTATATTAGTTAATATGAAAGTTGTAGGTAAATAATTTTGAATTATATCTTTTAAGTATATGTAATTATTTATTAGAAAATATTTTATTTGCAAGGTGTTATACCCGTCAAAAAATTTGATGTAACGAACATTATGACAATTTATATGTTTTAATAGGCAGTATTTGTGGAGTGGAGTATTGGCATTGCACAAGCCACTTATTGGCCAAGTCATCTCTATGCAATTGGTTGCAATACTTAGTTGTCACGCGCATCAAACTATGCTCATTATACTCTATGATTATTAATACAATCACAAGTAATCATGAGATTCTTTTTTGAAGTGTTTTATTGATATATTTATAAAATGTTGTCGAAGGGATCGTATTTATACAATCAGTGGCTTCTGGCTGCTCACTGATGGTGGAAGGGGTTGATCGAGCCTGTTGAACCTGGAGATCACGGTTCAAGAGGATTTCGGACCGATCGGGTGCAGCTAGCACTTACTTCTCCTGAGTTAGAACGCATGGTCATACACTCAGAGCAAAGAACATCACTCACAAGGGTGGAAAACTAGTAACAGACCACGCGAACTGCGGTGAGTAGGTCCCGCCACACACCCGGAAGATCAAAGAGACCTTCCTCTCTCAAATCATTACTAAGTCAGGCACCTTAGAGGGCACTTGAGAGCATCAGACTGTCAACTCGAAAATCACGATGAACAGAGGGTCAGAGTTCTAGCCAACCTGAACCAGTCAAAGGAAGGAGAAGCAAAAAATGTCCCTCATAAGGTGCCCTTGGGGGGTATATTTATAGTTTTCTAAAAAATGATCTGCGGATAGCGGAATCTCGCCTTTTGATTTTACAAAATGCAGTCCAAACTAGTCTGTCAACAGCGAAATCCTGCTGATTGGAATGGCAAATGGCATGCCAAAATGGCATTTTCTGGAAAAACAAACCATAACACATAAGGCGAGTCCAAGCTGCTCTAAGCCTCCTCGCTCAGGGGTGGCGAGTACTTGTTGTGGCTGAGACTCGCCACTAGCCCCGAACCAAGAGCGGGTCCAAGCTGATTGGGGTGAACTCACCCCCGCTTGTCCTTACCCCTTCTTCTTGACGACTTGATGGGTCCACTCGACAAAAACGGAGTTGTACGGAGCCTTTTTCTGATGGAGTTCCACATCCAGGGTCTTCCCAAGAGTATCATATTAGACAAATATAAAGTCATCACAAGTCCTTTTTGGAAGAATCTCTTCACATTTTACGACACCAATCTCACTTCCTCCTCCATTTACACCTGCAATTGGATGATCATATCGAGGTGGTTAATCATATAGTCGAGATATGCACCTTCTTTGTGTCACGAGGGATCTCCCCAAGGACCGGGCTCGTTGGTTTTCCTGGGTGGATTATTGATACAATACCTCTTATCAAACTTCTTTGCAGACCACTCCCTTTCGTCTTATTTGTGGGAGGGATTCACCTTGTCTATTATTGTATGGTGGTGTAACTGCCAGCATGGAGATCATGGACAGGGACCATTAGATTCGCGACACATTTTCACTCTTATGTGGAACGCCTTCTTCAGACACATACACACATGGAGAGTGCCTTTAAGTCACCACAAACTTTCTTCATGCCCGACGAGTGGCAGTAGCTAAAACGTCTCCCTTACTAATAGGCATTTGTTGTGAGGGCTCCTTACCATAAATTGATAATTAATTATCATGAGTCATTTGAGATAATGCAACAGAGTAGTCACGTGGCCTGCTACTTCCAGCTTCCTCCTTATACCATGATTCATGATGTCTTTCATATCTCACAATTGAATTTGTCCCTTGCCCCTCCTTCGACGGTGCTCCAAAATACCTACCACCGCATCTAAATGACAGACTTGATCTCAACAGTGGAGGAGATGTCACCGGTCCACAGTGAGGATCCATGTACTATATTTCTTTAATTTTAGCAATTTTGAACCTTTTTATTGAACTCACATATACTAGGTTTACCGTACTGCATATAGACCAGCGATGCTCTATGGTTCTAAGTATTGGACAGTGAATTGTTTACATGAACAAAAAATGGGAGTTGTGGAGATGAGAATGCTTAGGTGGATGTGTGGGCATAAGAGACTGTATAAAAGAACGAATGTATTAGGGATAAGATAGGAGTAGCACCAATTATAGAGAAGATGCTAGAAACTCGACTAAGATGGTTTGGACACGTACAAAGGAGACCATTAGAGGCACCTGTTAGACATTGTGAGAGTCTAGACACTAAGCATGCTAAACGAGGGAGGGGTAGACCAATAAAGACTTGGAATGAAACTATAAGGAAAGACATGAAATACTTTGGCATTAATGAGAGTATAACAAAAGATAGGGCACAATGGCAATAAAGGATCCATATAGTCAATCCCGACCCTTTGACCTTGACCCACATGGGACTCACACTGGAGTTGACTTTTGGTTAAACCCTCCTTAAAAAGGCATTTTTCTTAAGAGGATTGAATTTCAATGAGGCCACCATTGGAGGCCACTTTTAGGCCCATATTCAGCTAGATAGGCTCTAAATTACAACATGGCTTTCCCCTTGAGCCAAAAAAACAAGAGGCCTTTTTCCCCTCTCTTCTTTCTTTTCCAAAGCCCGCCCCGTAGGCTTTCTTTTTCTCACTTGCTGGAGGAGGATCAACCTCCAGCTGTCTAGGGACAGCTGGACGGTGGGGATAAATCCCTCCTTATGGAGGGATTAATCCAACACTGCCATGAGAGGGATCGTATTTTAAATTAAATATTGTACTCAAAATGAATGATCGTCGAGATTTATCAAGGCGAGATTTCAAGCTCAGAATGTTTCGAGGATATTTCAAATTCAGTGAGCGTCTCGTTTTTGAAACAACTCTCAGATATTTTGGGTAATCTTGGAAGATGAAATTTTCAACCTAGTTTCGGGCGAAGAATTTCCCTCATGTGTTGGAAATGATTTTCGAGGTTGAAATTCAAGGAATAATGTACTCTCTAACGAGATACCTGGTTTTGATCCGACACGAGTCAGTTAGTTTGTGATTATTTATGAATGAATAATAAATGTGTAACCCATAATATGCTTCTTTAATTCAATTAAGTTCAGATTAAAAATGTAATTGAACTAATGTCGGACTTTAATAATGGATGAAACAAAAAAAAAATTCATAAAAACGGAAATGGAACTGAACTTGCCTCCTATGAACGGAGATGAAACTGAACTTTTCTCCCGAGAACAGAGATGGAACTGAACTTTCCTCATGAGAACGGAAATGGAACTGAACTTTTCTCTTGAGAACGGAGATGAAACTGAACATTCCTCCTATAAACAGATATAGAACTGATGCCTACTCAGACAAAGTGATTTGACTACTAGCCATTTTCCTTATTTATTTTTATTCTAGTCTTGCACTAGTCCAGTTTTTTTATTACTTTCAGTTCAGTACTTTTCTTTCAGTACTCTAGTATTGTACTGGTCTTGTTTTTTTACTTCAAGTTCAGTTCTTTTTTTTCATTACTTTAGTTTGTACTGATTCTATTATTTTACATTCAGTTCAGTTCTTTTTTTTCAAGTATTATTTCAGTCTCGTACTGGTCCAGTTCATTTCAGTACTTATTTACAGTTCTTTATTTCAATATCATTCTAGTTTCATACTGATCCTGTTTATTTCAACACTTTATTCAATGCATTTAGTTATGGGTGAGCATAATGATCGAAAATCGATAGCCGCTCGAAAATTGCTCGAGTTTTTATTCAAATCGAACTCAAAATAAAAAATTTGAATCAAATTAAATCAAATCAAAATTTCCTCAAAATCAAATTCGAGCCAATTTTGAGCCTCCTATGAATCGCTCAATTATTATTTAAATATTGATTCATAATTCAAAATTTTAAAATCCTTTTTTAATTCACGCGGATCACAGATGCTAGTTGGTTGTGAGTTATTAAGTTATTAAGGTTCAATTTTAAAAGTTTATATTTGTTATTTTTCCGATTTCCATTTTCCTAAACTGGAAAGCAGCTTGCATTTATTATTTTTTTGGTTCCCATTTTTCAAAACAGGAAAGCAGCAGCCAAGGTGCACACCTTTACGGTGATGCCTCGCTGTCTATGTCAGTTTTCCGTCAAGTCCTTTTGGGAGTGGAAGATGTTCATTACTCGCGGACGGCAGACCATGGACTTGCCTTCTATTTAATATATTAATGTTTTTAAAAAGAATTTTTATAAAAATTATTAATTTCGGGCCGACGCGAAATATATTCAAGTTGGCTCGGAATCGAAACGACATCGAGTTGAGCCAGCTCGACTCGAAATCGATTTCAACTTGGAGTCGAAATTTTCAATTTCGAGCTGAGCTGAAATCGACCGAAATCGACTCTATATCAGCCCTACGTTCAGTACATCAACTTATTTCTATCAGCATTTTATTATTGCATTTAAACTACTGTAATTTATCATTTTAGCATTTTTAGCATGGGACCCGCTCTGACGAGCGGTTGGTTTTTGGTTGAGCATTTGTTGAGGATAATAGGAGTCGAGATATTCTTTCAAGGTTAGCCCCAAATAATGTGCTCTCACACATGCAACGCTCCTTGCCAAATATTGAGCGGTATATTGATTTAAAAAGGCCGCTTGTCTGAATTAATTAATGTCTAGTATGGCAGGCCGCCACAGGCCCGGTGCATACCAACAACTTATTTAAATTGAAATGTTTGTAAATTGCTTGCAGTGAAAAGTGACTGGTCAGTCACTTCCACAAATCATTTGTACCTGTAACAACCCATATAAAAAATAGAACAAAACTAATAATACATTTGAATGACAACTGTGTAATTAGAGCCTTAGGTTTTTCTCCTCCAGACCTAAACCAAGCCAATCCTCTTCTTAAACCCGCTCGGTCTAGGATTTTCCCGATTCCGACTTCATCGCAAGCCCGACTCCCGATTCCACTGCGGCTCTCGCATGAAGCCCCGCTCCCAATCCCGCCTCTCGCCGTTCTCGTGCCTCCCATCTCTGCCTCATGTTTCTCTTGTTGTATTTTGTGCCAGCCGCGGCTGCCTCCTCCTCCTCCTGCTTGGGCCGACATCTCTTGCTCATCCCCAAGCTGGCGACTTCAATCTTTATCTGGCCGACAACTCTTCTTCTCCTCCCCAAGCCGCAACAGTCGTGCTCTCCCTCCTGCTCTATGACTGGCAGTTTTTCCCTCCTCTCTGGCCGACAGTTCTCTTCTGTCTCCTCCTTGGGCTCAGTTTAGGTCCATATTGGTAAGATTCTTCCTCCCTTCATCTATATTCAGATTTTTATTGCTCAATTTGCAATTTTTTGTCTCCAAATTTGTCTTGCTCTTGTATTTTAGATTTTTGCCCATGTAATCGTCTAACTTTTGGGTATTTGTGATTTCTGGTGTCGTTCGTCGCTTCATTTGACGGTTCGTGATGGAAGTCCTCTCCAAATTAGAGTTTCCCCAAGCCTAAGCGTCGTCAAGTCTCCGTCTCCGCGTGGAATCTTTTCTCCCATCACTCATAAGGGAGGTAAATTTCTTAACCTCTCTCTCGTTTGAGTCTTGCGATAAATAATTGCTTGTGTTAGTGTAGTGGTATTTTTTATATTGCTTCTGTCGTTCTTGTACAGGTTCAAAATAGGATTTCTGATTTCGCTTGTGCCACTCAACCACCACCGTCAGTTTCAACTTCTTTAAGGCAAGTAGAGATTCATCTCTCGTGCAAGTATTGTGTTTAATTTATTGCATTTGTCCTTTGATTACATGTCTGCATTTCTGTATATAGTTGATCAGTCAAATGATTTTAATTCATGAGTGTCAAACTGGATAAATTAATAGTGTAGGGTTTAGACTTTTGAAATTGACATGAGTTGGTGTAAGTAGGTAATTTCAATTGGATTCTCCCTTTGATGGATTTCGTCTCTTTTGATGAATAATTTAAGGATCAGTAAGTTTGAGCACGAGCATCAATAAATTTGAATGATCAGTGTTAAGGCTCTCAGCTAGCTATTTAATGATTATTGGGTTATGCCATGCTCGTACCTTACACATTTGAATTGGAAGACAATAATTGTAACAAATTTTGAATAACAAATACATGTTTGGTGTTTCTATATCATGCTCGGTAGTGAACACATTTTTACTTGAAAAATACGTGTGTAAAATGGTGATTTACCCTAGGTGAGTACTTGATATCTCCGACCCGATACATGTCATCTTACCTCTACAATATAGTCGATAAATCTTCTTGTTATTATGATTTTAACCTCTCGAACCTGCGAGGCTCAAAACTCTCGATCTAGTTTTCCTCGTGTCATCGAATTTTGTTTCTTAGGTCTGTTTGATTCTAAGACTTGAGTGAATATTGTTATATATCTCGATTCCTCCCTTGCCGTGTTTGTAACTCTACTCTTGTACATCTGAATCACTAAATTTGTAATTTATCTTGATATGTTAGGAATCTCTTAAAGTGTGAATCATGTAATTCGTAATATCATAAGCAAATATTGAAACATGTTGGGGTCACCTGGGCTGCAGCCTTCACGTTGTCAGCGGGGACCCACTAAGCCTCCTTGAGTCGGGTTTGGGCTATGACGATGGACACGACAAGCAGAAAGTTTTTCTAATAAGACTTATATCCGGACTGAGTGTGAACCATGTGCACCCACTCAAAACACTTACACAGTTCATTAATTACAACTTATTATATTACTTCTTCTAATATATGTTATGCTCCGGAGTAAGCTTAATTCAGTTATTTCTGTTTGACTATTCTAGTTGTCGGATTTAGTAGCCATGATTAATGAAAACTGGTACATGTAGGTTTTTGTTTCTCATGTTTATACTTTACTTTTACTTTGCTCACATGTTTATTTCAATGTTTTGAGACTTTTCCTTTCTGTTTTGGAATTGTCTTAGCATTCGAGACAGCGTCGCTAGGTCCTCGAGCCCGATCTACTTAAAGTTCCAGTTTCTATGTTTACATTTCATTTATTGTCAGATATCTATTTTATGTAATAATTGCAATAAGATATTTTTTCTGGTATCATTGACAACTGCTAGGCTATTTAAGCACTTTATGTACTAGATTTTGATATTAATGCATGTGCATCATGTACAACCCCATATCCGGCCGAGCGGGATCCTCCCCAAGTGGCGGACTTAGGGCGCGCTATGAGCAGCAATTTGGTGTCGTCCCGCTCGAGGACGTGCGGGTCCTCATGCGTGCGGAGATTTTATTTGCATAGGCTTAAAATATTCATATATATATGTGTGTTTTATATTATAATATATATATATATATATATATATATATATATATATATATATATATATATATATATATATATATTATATATATATTATATTATATATATATATATACATTTGGTTTTATTAAAGAGGCAGAAAAAGGGGGATAGGGGGATAAAAAAAAGGAAAGAGGAATAGAAGCGGAGGGGAGATCGGGATTTGAGGAGCAACAGCTAGGGTTCGGTCGTGGAGCAGCAGCAGCCCCGCCGCCCCGCGCGTTCCCCTCTCCCGTCGACCAGCAGCAGCCCCGCCGCCCCCGCGCGTCTCCCTCTCCCGTCGACCAGCAGCAGCCCCGCCGCCCCTGCGCGTCTCTGTCTCCCGTCGGCCTGGAATAGCAAGGCCGACCCCGCCGCCCCTCTCTCCGTCGGCCTGGAACAGCAAGGCCGACCACGCTGCCCCTCTCTCCGTCGGCATGGAGCAGCAAGGCCGACCCAGCACTCCCTCTCCCTCTCGGCCGGGAGCAACAGCAGCCGCCCGCCCCCGCATCCCTCTCTCCGCCGCTGCCGCCTAAGCAAAGCAGCCCCAACCCCATCTCTCTCTCTCTCTCTCTTCGTCGTCGCCGCCTAGGGCAAAACAAGGCCGGCCGGGAGCTCCTCTCCCGGCGCCGCCTACAGCAAGGCCGGCCGGGAGCTCCTCTCCCGGTGTCGCCTACAACTAGGTTGGCCGGGAGCTCCTCTCCTGGCGCCCCTTAGAGCTAGGCCAATCGGGATCAGCTTCCCCGATGCTGCCTGAAGTTGTGGAGGCCGGGATCGACTTCCTCGATGTTACTTGGAGCACGGTCGGCCATGGAGAGCTCGGCCATGGAAGAGAAAAATCATTCTGAGCTTTCAACTCTCCCATGGTGGTCGGATCTGAGCATGGACAACCACTACGGACGCTATACGTGGAACCTCGGGCAATGAGCGCGGTTGCGGCCCCGCCAAACACGCGTCAAGGGTAACGAAATTTCTACTTGGGCAGGTGAAGCCCTCAGTTTCCATATTTGCATGGAAGCCCCTCTCCACCAACGGGTGGAGGAAGGGAGCTCTCTGATGGGTTGACGTGTACGTCCCCGCAATTAACTGTGTTAGCACCCGGAAGCATGAGTACGGGTTTAGGCATGCTGTGTGAAGCCCATCCAGACGTGTGAGCCGGATTGGTGATGTTCTGGGGTTCCCGGAGAAGACTCCGAGGAAGTTGTATATTTTCCATTTGCAGGGAATGCGCACCATAGCCCCGAAAAAGGGGTATGTGCAATATGTTCGGCCAGCTTATGTTAACTAACTGACGTCTAGCTGACCGCCGCTTGTCAAGACGTTGGCGTACAGGTGTTGCAGTACCAGGCGGGGAGTAGCGGGCTTAAGCTCAAGCTTGTGCCGGCCCTCGAAGGCCTCTTTTGTTTATATTGCCGGCCTGCGTGCCGAAATATGGAATTCATATTCCTGTAATATTCTTTTAATATATGTGATGCTCTGAGGATGTGTAGCTTTCTTCTTCGTATTAGGCGGGCGGTGTTCTCAAGAACCGCTCGCCCCATGGGGGCCCCGAGGTATAGTTACCGGGAAGCCCCTCATGGCTTGTTGACAGCCAGTCAGAATAGCAGAATTACGCTGTTAGTGGCCCAGTTTGGGCAGCGTGTCGTGGCATTGCTCGGCGAGTTTGCGCCATCAGTAGGGCGGGTGAGGAGCATTTTTGTGTAAACCCAAGGAGACACATCTGGATAGGAGAGAGTTGGTCTTGAGATCCTCCTTAGATGTTCCGGTCGGCCAAGAGCGCCCTCCGAAGATGTCTTAGCTCAGCCTTTGGCTTGGGAGGAGAAGAGTTTGTTAGTCTTCCGGGTATGCGGTGGGTCCTCCACGCTGAGACCTTGGGTCAGTCCCTTGTGTTCCTAATCTTGTGCCTAGATCATTCGCTTGAGGGTAGTAGGTGCGCGGTCACCCCTATTTTGGGACCCCGAACTCCATAGAGGTCAATTTTGGCTTCAACAGTTATGGTGCAGTGAGCGTGGAGAGTGACCAGTACAGAAAAACTCAGTCGAATGTCGTGGCTATAGAAGAGGAACCAAATGACGACCAAGGTCATGTGATGAAAGAAGTCCCCTCCCATTCCCCTCTTGTCGCTAGGATGTTCGATTCTGGAGATCAAAATGTGCCTTAGGGAGAATATTATATGATCGATCCTGGTTCTCAGGAGGGTGGATGTAGCGGGTAGAGATGCCCCGTGTAGGACTTTGACTTGATTGATCGGGTCAACAGTTCTTTTGAGTTATTTGTTTACCTTTGTGTTTGCTTTATATTTGTGTTGGAGGAGACCCCGAGAAGACCCGCTGACCAGGCTCTCATCAAGCTGGCAGGGTTGTAGGCTCACTCGGGGGTTGGAGTTGCGTTGGAATCTTCATCGGCAGCCCGAGCTCGACTCGGCCCTAGGTAGACCCGTTGCGCAGGCTCTCATCTAGCTGGCAGGTCCGTAGGCTCACCTGTGGGGGATAGGTTTTGGTTGTGGAATCTTCATCGGCACCCCGAGCTCGGCTCGGCCCCAGGTAGACCCGCTGCGCAGGCTCTCATCTAGCTGGCAGGTCCGTAGGCTAGCCTGTGGGGGATAGGTTTGGTTTGAGAACGTCATCGGCACCCCGAGCTCGGCTCGGCCCCAGGTAGACCTGCTGCGCAGGCTCTCATCTAGCTGGCAGGTCCGAAGGCTCGTCTGTGGGGGGATAGGTTTGGTTTGAGAACATCATCGGCACCCCGAGCTCGGCTCGGCCCCAGGTAGACCCGCTGTGCAGGCTCTCATCTAGCTGGCAGGTCCGTAGGCTCGCCTGTGGGGGATAGGTTTGGTTGGTTTGAGAACGTGACCGGCACCCCGAGCTCAGCTCGGCCCCAGGTAGACCCGCTGCGCAGGCTCTCATCTAGCTGGCAGGTCCGTAGGCTCGCCTGTGGGGGATAGGTTTGGTTGGTTTGAGAACGTCATCGGCACCCCGAGCTCGGCTCGGCCCTAGGTAGACCAGCTGCGCAGGCTCTCATCTAGCTGGCAGGTTCGTAGGCTCGCCTGTGGGGGATAGGTTTTGGTTGTGGAATCTTCATCGGCACCCCGAGCTCGGCTTGGCCCCAGGTAGACCCGCTGCGCAGGCTCTCATCTGGCTGGCAGGTTCGTAGGCTCGCCTGTGGGGGATAGGTATTGGTTTGTGTTGAAGTTGGTGACCGGGCGGTCTGGCGGTTTGTCTTGGCGGGTTGAAGACCGCGCGGTCTGGCGGTTTGTCTCAGCCGGCTTGGAGACCGGGCGGTCTGGCGGTCTACCCTGGCGGTCTCTCTTCCTCTCTGGTGGTAGCCGTGCGGTTAGCCCTGCTGTCTAACCGCGCGGCCTGTGCGGTTTGTTTTGTATAGTCCGCCTAGTCCTGTAAATTTTAGTCCCACATCTCTTATTTGTATTCTCTCATCTCTCCTCCATTCTATATAAGGGGGCATACCTTTGTAATAGATACCTTTTTTGGATAATAAAATTTCAATTATTCAAAAGCTTATTCGGCTTGTTCTCTACTTTCGCTTCTTTTCTCTACTTTCTAACATGGTATCAGAGGACACGGTCATTTCCTCCTGAGTGCGCTCTCTGTTGTTCGCAGCTTGTTTTCGCGTTTTGCGACCTTCTCTTCTGTCCGCGCGGCTTGTTTCTATCCGCGCGGCTTGTTTCTGTCCGCTGCGTTCGCGCGGCTCTCATCTTGGTTCTCTTCTCCTACTGCTCTTTGTCGCAGCGACCTGTTTCCTTGTCGCCGCGCTCCTTGTTCTTTCTTGCCGCTCCGACTTCCTAGTCGTTGCGGTCTGTCTCTGTCCGCGTGTGTTGTCTCTCTACTCGCGGTTTGCTGCTGTGATCTGCCTGACCGTGCGGGTTGTTCCTTTCTCACCGCATCTTGGTCGCGGTCGCCGGCTCTTCTCCTCTCTTCTGTTCGACTCGGCCTTTTCAGTCCGCGCGACCTCTTCCCCGCTGTGCCTTTGACCGCTTTCTAGCAGCTGCTGTGATCTGCCTGACCGTGCGGGTTGTTCCTTTCTCCCCCGCATCTTGGTCGCGGTCACCCGCTCCTTCTTGCTAGTCGCCGGCTTCCTCTTTTTTTTTTCCGTGCGACTTGTTCTCCTCTGTTCGCCCGAATACAGGCCGTGCGACTTCTTTCCCTCTGCTTTGCTCTGCTTCTTGGTAGCGGTCTTTCTAGCCGCCCGACCTTTTTCTGTTCAGCACGGCTTGGTGCTCTTTTCTCTTCTCGCGGCTTGTTCTTATCGGCGGTTTGCTCCTCTCTTGCTTCCATGGCTTTCCCCTCCTCCGGCCTGTTCGCCTCTGTAGTAACCTCTTCTGGTAGTGCTCATGTTGTTACTCGCGGAAGATGGCTAATAGACTCTGGCGCCACAAATCATATGACAGGCAATCCTCACTGTTTTTCTCTTCTTGACACACATGCTCAGTTGCCCCCGGTGATGGATCTCCTCCCCGGTCCATGGGACGGGCCTGGTTCCCGTCACTCCATCTCTCTGCTTGGCTGATACCCTCTATGTGCCCAAGTTTCCGTGCAATTTACTATCAGTTACTTCTTTATGCAAGCAACTACGGTGCTCTGTCATATTCACCCCTACCTCTTGCACTTTTCAGGATCCGGACTCCAACGGACGATTGCTACCGGGACAGAGAGTGGTGGCCTCTACTTCCTCGACAACGTTTCTGCTCTATCCGCCTTCTCCTCCTCCTCTACAGATCTTCTCCAATGGCATCTTCGCCTTGGACATGCTCCTCCCCCATTCTACGACAGTTCCTGCCGCACCTCCCTCCTCATCATCCTCCTCTCAACTGTGATGCTTGTCAACTTGGCAAGCATCACCGCTCATCCTTCCCCCCAACGCAGAGTCGGGGCTCTTCCCGTCCGTTCGACCTCGTTCACTCCGACATATGGGGTCCCGCTCCTAACCTCACCATCGGTCGGGTAGTTCCTACTTTGTCACCTTCATTGATGATTTCTCTCGATGTACGTGGGTATATCTTCTCAAAGATCGCTCCGAGCTGTTCTCTGTTTGGACCTCCTTTTATCTATGGTTAAGACTCAGTTCGATACGTCTATTAAACTCCTTCGTTCTGACAATGCCAAGGAGTATCTTAGCCACGACTTCTCATCCTTTTGTATTCACCATGGTGTCATTCGTCAAACCAGCTGTGTCTACACCTCACAACAAAATGGGGTGGCGGAACGCAAAAACCGTCACCTCCTTGATGTCGCTCGCACTATGATGACCAAATGCATGTTCCTCGCTCCTATTGGGGATATGCTGTCCTCCTCTCTTGCTATATCATCAATCGCCTTCCCTCCACAGTTCTCCACGGTGCTACCCCCTTCTCCATTCTTTATCCGGACAAGGATCCCTTTCCTCTTCCTCTACACATCTTTGGGTGCACCGCCTTTGTGCACTCTCCCGCTGCCACCCGTGATAAACTCTCACCACGTGCCACCAAATGTGTCTTTCTGGGCTACTCTCCCACTCAGAAAGGTTATTGTTGCTTTGATCCCGTTACCCGCAAGCAATTTGTCTCTGCGGATGTCACCTTCTTCGACAATGTCTCTTACTTCTCTCCCGCATCCTCCTCTCCTCCTCCTGCTCCTACTTTTCCTACCAACCCATCCATCCCCTCTGCTCCCACTGATGTTCCGCCATCTCCACCATCTCCACCATCTCCACCACCTCCACCATCTCCACCCTCTACTCCGCTTTCTCCCTCCACTCCGCTGCATCTCTCTCTGCTCCCGGGCCAGCTCTCTCCACCACGGATACTCTGGATACTGAGGCCCCTGTTGACCTGGATCTCCCTATTGCTCTTCGCAAGGGGGTTCGGGCATGTACCCAACACCCGCTTGCTGCAGTTGTTTCCTATGATCGTCTTACCCCTTCTCGCAGAGCTTTCGCTCTGGCTATCTCAGCTACTACCACCCCCCGTTCCTATCAGGAGGCCCTTACTATTCCTCATTGGAAAGCTGCCATGGATGAGGAGATTGCTACTCTGACTGAACGGGGTACCTGGACCCTTGTTCCTCCTCCTTACGGCACAGATGTTGTTGGTTGTCGATGGGTCTTCGTGGTGAAGTTTCTCCCGGATGGCAGTGTGATCGTTATAAGGCTCGCCTGGTTGCCAAGGGTTTTACCCAAACTTATGGGCTTGATTACTTTGACACTTTCTCTCCCGTGGCTCGCCTCAGCACTATTCGGGTTCTCTCTCTGTGGCTGTCAACCGGGATTGGCCCATCTCGCAGCTCGATGTTAAGAATGCCTTCCTCTATGGCGATCTGCAGGAAGATGTTTACATGGAGCAACCTCCTGGGTATGTTGCTCAGGGGGAGACAAGGGTATGCCGGCTAAAGAAGGCTATCTATGGCCTCAAGCAGAGTCCTCGTGCCTGGTTTGACAAGTTTAGTAGCATTGTTGCGGCCATTGGTTTTACAAGAAGCTCAGCAGATCACTCCTTGTTTGTTCGGAAAACCGCATCTGGTCTTGTTGTTCTTGCGGTTTATGTTGATGACATTCTTCTTACTAGCGATGACCAGGATGGGGTATTGATGACCAAGAAACACCTTCGTCACCATCTGGTCACAAAGGATATGGGCTCCCCGAAATACTTTCTGGGGATTGAAATCTCTAGAAAACCCAACTCCATGGTCCTTTCACAAAGGAAGTATGCTCTTGATCTTTTGAAGGAGGCAGGACTCACTGGTGCTAAACCTGCTCGTTGTCCTATGGCTGCTGGAGAAGACAAAACTTGGACAGATAACTCACCTCTTCTCTCTGATCTTACGAGATACCGGCGTCTGGTGGGCAAGCTCATATATCTCACGGTAACCAGACCCGACATCTCTTATGCTGTTGGCAAAGTGAGCCAGTTCATGCAAGCTCCGAGGGAGTGTCATCTACAATCTGCTATGAGAATATTAGAGTATATTAAAGCTGCCCCAGGGAAAGGTCTCCTATTTCAGAAAAATGGTCACCTAAGGGTTGAAGCTCTCTGATTCAAGCTATGCGGATGACAAAGTGGACCGCAAGTCGACTTCAGTTTCTGCACATTTGTTGGAGGTAATCTTGTGAGTTGGAAGAGCAAGAAACAGTCTGTCGTTTCCAGGTCTAGTGCAGAGGCGGAATATCGCAGCATGGCATCGACTACATGTGAGTTGAAGTGGTTGCGGGCTCTCATGCTTGACTTAGGAGAGGTTTACAACTATCCTCTTCCTATGTTCTGTGACAATAAGGCCGCGATACACATTTCCAAAAATCCGGTCTTTCATGAGAGAACAAAACCATAGAAGTCGACTGTCATTTTATTCGGGAAGAAATATTGAAGAAACAGATCTGCACTCCATTTGTCACTTCCGACAACGAGTTGGCAGATGTCTTCACCAAGCCGGTGTCCGCTTCCTTTTTCCACATCTGCGACAAGCTGGGCATGATCGATATATATGCTCCAGCTTGAGGGGGAGTGTTGAAGTTGGTGACCGGGCGGTCTGGCGGTTTGTCTTGGCGGGTTGAAGACCGCGCGGTCTGGCGGTTTGTCTCAGCCGGCTTGGAGACCTGTTGAAGTTGGTGACCGGGCGGTCTGGCGGTTTGTCTTGGCGGGTTGAAGACCGCGCGGTCTGGCGGTTTGTCTCAGCCGGCTTGGAGACCGGGCGGTCTGGCGGTCTACCCTGGCGGTCTCTCTTCCTCTCTGGTGGTAGCCGTGCGGTTAGCCCTGCTGTCTAACCGCGCGGCCTGTGCGGTTTGTTTTGTATAGTCCGCCTAGTCCTGTAAATTTTAGTCCCACATCTCTTATTTGTATTCTCTCATCTCTCCTCCATTCTATATAAGGAGGGCATACCTTTGTAATAGATACCTTTTTTGGATAATAAAATTTCAATTATTCAAAAGCTTATTCGGCTTGTTCTCTACTTTTCGCTTCTTTTCTCTACTTTCTAACAGTTTGAGAACGTCATCGGCACCCCGAGCTCGGCTCGGCCCCAGGTAGACCCGCTGCGCAGGCTCTCATCTAGCTGCCAGGTCCGAAGGCTCTCCTATGGGGGATAGGTTTGGTTGGTTTGAGTTCGTTCATCGGCACCCCGAGTTCGGCTCGGCCCCAGGTAGAACCCGCTGCGCCGGCTCTCATCTAGCTGGCAGGTCTGTAGGCTCGCCTGTGGGGGATAGGTTTGGTTGGTTTGAGAACGTCACCGGTGTAACGGCCCAGCCTAGGACTCAGAGGCTAGCCGCACCCACGCATGGGCCGCACTAGCTTGGACCACCCTGACAACGTTACAGGGCTGCAGCCCAATACACCCCAACGCCTCCTCGACCTGTTTCTCAGCACGCCGCGTTGTTGGCGCTAGGTTTCGAACCCGCAACCCTTGATAGCCACTCTTCCAACAGGGCTCATCACCGACTGAGCTGCAGCTCAGTCGGTGATGAGCCCTGTTGGAAGAGTGGCTATCAAGGGTTGCGGGTTCGAAACCTAGCGCCAACAACGCGGCGTGCTGAGAAACAGGTCGAGGAGGCGTTGGGGTGTATTGGGCTGCAGCCCTGTAACGTTGTCACGGGTGGTCCAAGCTAGTGCGGCCCATGCGTGGGTGCGGCTAGCCTCTGAGTCCTAGGCTGGGCCGCTTTTTATGTAACGGACTCAGAGGCTGCCGCACCATACCAATGGCCGCACAGCTTGGACCGCTACAGGGCTGCAGCCCAATAACCCCAACGCCTCCTCGGCCTATTTCTCAGCACGCCGCGTTGTTGGCGCTAGGTTTCGAACCCGCAACCCTTGATAGCCACTCTTCCAACAGGGCTCATCACCAACTGAGCTGCAGCTCAGTTGGTGATGAGCCCTGTTGGAAGAGTGGCTATCAAGGGTTGCGGGTTCGAAACCTAGCGCCAACAACGCGGCGTGCTGAGAAACAGGCCGAGGAGGCGTTGGGGTGTATTGGGCTGCAGCCCTGTAGCGGTCCAAGCTGTGCGGCCATTGGTATGGTGCGGCAGCCTCTGAGTCCGTTACAACCGGCACCCCGAGCTCGGCTCGGCCCCAGGTAGACCCGCTGTGCAGGCTCTCATCTAGCTGGCAAGTCTGTAGGCTCGCCTGTGGGGGGATAGGTTTGGTTGGTTTGAGAACGTCATCGACACCCCGAGCTCGGCTCGGCCCTAGGTAGACCCGCTGCGCAGGCTCTCATCTAGCTGGCAGGTCCGTAGGCTCGCCTGTGGGGGATAGGTTTGGTTAGTTGAGAACTCACCCGCACCCCGAGCTGGCTCGGCCCCAGGTAGACCCGCTGCGCAGGCTCTCATCTAGCTGGCAGGTCCGTAGGCTCGCCTATGGGGAATAGGTTTGGTTGGTTTGAGAACGTCATCGGCACCCCGAGCTCGGCTCGGCCCCAGGTAGACCGCTGCGCAGGCTCTCATCTAGCTGGCAGGTCCGTAGGCTCGCATGTGGGGGATAGGTTAGGATAGGTTAGGATAGGTTAGATTAGGTTTGTGGAAACTTCATCGGTACCCCGAGCTCTGCTCGGCCCCAGGTAGACCCGCTGCGCAGGCTCTCATCTAGGCGGGTTCGTAGGCTCGCCTGTGGGGGATAGGTTTGGTTGGTTTGAGATCTTCATCGGCACCCGAGCTCGGCTCGGCCCCAGGTAGACCCGCTGCGCAGGCTCTCATCTAGCTGGCAGGTCGAAGGCTCGGGGGGATAGGTTTTGGTTGTGGAATCTTCAGGCACCCCGAGCTCTGCTCGGCCCCAGGTAGACCCGCTGCGCAGGCTCTCATCTAGCTGGCAGGTCCGTAGGCTCGCCTGTGGGGGATAGGTTTGGTTGGTTTGAGAACGTCATCGGCACCCCGAGCTCGGCTCGGCCCCAGGTAGACCCGCTGCGCAGGCTCTCATCTAGCTGGCAGGTCCGTAGGCTCACCTGTGGGGGATAGGTTAGGATAGGTTAGGATAGGTTAGATTAGGTTTGTGGAAACTTCATCGGCACCCCGAGCTGGGCCCCAGGTAGACCCGCTGCGCAGGCTTCATCTAGTTGGCAGGTTGCCTGTGGGGGATAGGTTTTGGTTGTGGATCTTCATCGGCACCCCGAGCTCGGCTCGGCGCCAGGTAGACCCGTTGCAGGCTCTCATCTAGCTGGCAGGTCCGAAGGCTCGCCTGTGAGGGATAGGTTTGGTTTGTTGAGGGATAGGTTTGGTTCTCATGATACGCTGCACGCAGAAAGAATGATTTGAATAATTTGTTTCTATTCCCTTAATTTTCCTTTGAAAGAGATTTCCTCTCAAGTGTCTGTTTTATACTGACCATGTACCTCATACATATCGTGACTTTGAACAATTAAGTAATCGTGGTAAAAATAATGAGGAGCTAAGAACGTGTCACAAGAATGACAAACTTTTTCTTCTTAAAAGAATTGACCTTGTCCCCTTAGCGTTGAGAGTCACGCGGTCGTGTCCTGACCAAGAGTACTCGTTTTATTTTGTTCTTAAGAAGAAGGAAGCTTTGTTTTTAAAACTTGTCAATTTTCAAGAGTTGAAGAAATACTGATTTTTTCAAGAGCAAAAAGCTTATGGTATGTTCAAATTTTTTTATGGGACTACCCTCATCCTAAGTCTGTCTTCATGCTTGAAAGTTGGATAGGCGACCCTTACCTCAAATATGTTTACAACCGGATTTTATGTGAAGGTATCTTGCGACTGATATCAGGAAAAGGCTATTTTTATTTCTAGTTCTTTAAATCTGTAAGGGCAACTTTGAATCCTGGAGGAATAGACAGTGGACGTTTCAACGATACTAGTAAGGGCCACTCATAGAGGCGTGGGCAGATAGTGATTTTTTCAGGAGATTCTAGTATTGTAGTTATTTCTATTTCAGGGTTCTTTGATCTTTAGGCACCGGCATGCCTTTTTCCCTCTATAAAGGGAGTGAATTATTAGTTGTGTTAGAGTTCATTGTTTCATGTGTATGTTGTGGATGATGAACATATGAGGAAAACCGCGGGCTAGTGATACTCATCAAGGGGGGCCCGAAGAGATTATTGTTTTAAAAGCAAATTTTGGATTCTCCCAAAATTTTTCTTTGGGTCGTGTTAGAAAGTAGAGACAAGAAGCGAAAGTAGAGAACAAGCGAATAAACTTTTGAATAATTGAAATTTTATTATCCAAAAAAGGTATCTATTACAAAGGTATGCCCTCCTTTATATAGAATGGAGGAGAGATGAGAGAATACAAAAAAGAGATGTGGGACTATAATTTACAGGACAAGCGGACTATACAAAACAAACTGCACAAGCCGCGCGGTTAGACAGCAGGGCTAACCGCACGGCTACCACCAGAGAGGAAGAGAGACTGACAGGGTAGACCGCCAGACCGCCCGGTCTCCAAGCCGACTGAGACAAACCGCCAGACCGCGCGGTCTTCAACCCGCCAAGACAAACCGCCAGACCGCCCGGTCACTAACTCCAACACTCCCCCTCAAGCTGGAGCATATATATCGATCATGCCCAGCTTGTCACAGATGTGGAAAAAGGAAGCGGACACTGGCTTGGTGAAGACGTCTGCCAACTCGTTGTCGGACGTGACAAATGGAGTGCAAATCTGTTTCTTCAATATTTCTTCTCGAATAAAATGACAGTCGACTTCTATGTGTTTTGTTCTCTCATGAAAGACCGGATTTTTGGAAATGTGTATCGCGGCCTTATTGTCACAGAACATAGGAAGAGGATAGTTGTAAACCTCTCCTAAGTCAAGCATGATAGCCCGCAACCACTTCAACTCACATGTAGTCGACGACATGCTACGATATTCAGCCTCTGCACTAGACCTGGAAATGACAGACTGTTTCTTGCTCTTCCAACTCACAAGATTGCCTCCAACAAATGTGCAAAAACCTGAAGTCGATTTGCGGTCCCCTTTGTCATCCGCATAGCTTGAATCAGAGTAAGCTTCAACCCTTAGGTGATCATTCTTCTGAAATAGGAGTCCTTTCCCTGGAGCAGCTTTAATATACTCTAATATCCTCAGAGCAGATTGTAGATGACACTCCCTCGGAGCTTGCATGAACTGGCTCACCTTGCCAACAGCATAGGAGATGTCGGGTCTGGTTACCGTGAGATATATGAGCTTGCCCACCAGACGCCGGTATCTCGTAAGATCAGAGAGAAGAGGTGAGTCATCTGTCCAAGTTTTGTCTTCTCCAGCAGCCATAGGACAACGTGCAGGTTTAGCACCAGTGAGTCCTGCATCCTTTAAAAGATCAAGAGCATACTTCCGTTGTGAAAGGACCATGGAGTTGGGCTTTCTAAAGATTTCAATCCCCAGAAAGTATTTCGGGGAGCCCATATCCTTTGTAACCAGATGTTGACGAAGGTGTTTCTTGGTCATCAGTATCCCATCCTGGTCATCGCCAGTAAGAAGAATGTCATCAACATAAACCGCAAGAACAACAAGACCAGAGGCGGTTTTCCGAACAAACAAGGAGTGATCTGCTGAGCTTCGTGTAAAACCAATGGCCGCAACAATGCCACTGAATTTGTCAAACCAGGCACGAGGACTCTGCTTGAGGCCATAGATAGCCTTCTTTAGCCGGCATACCCGTGTCTCCCCCTGAGCAACATACCCAGGAGGTTGCTCCATGTACACAGCTTCCTGCAGATCTCCATAGAGGAAGGCATTCTTAACATCTAGCTGCGAGATGGGCCAATCCCTGTTGACAGCTATAGAGAGAAGAACCCGAATAGTGCTGAGGCGAGCCACGGGCGAGAAAGTGTCAAAGTAATCAACCCCATAAGTTTGGGTAAAACCCTTGGCAACCAGGCGAGCCTTATAACGATCCACACTACCATCCGGGAGAAACTTCACCACGAAGACCCAGCGACAACCAACAACAACATCGGTGCCGAAAGGAGGCGGAACAAGGGTCCAGGTACCCCGTTCAGTGAGAGTAGCAATCTCCTCATCCATGGCAACTTTCCAGTGAGGAATAGTAAGGGCCTCCTGGTAGGAACGGGGGGTGGTAGTGGCCGAGATAGCCAGGGCAAAGGCCCGGCGAGCAGGGGTAAGACGATCGTAGGAAACAACCGCAGCAAGAGGATGGTGGGTACAAGCCCGAACCCCTTTGCGAAGAGCAATCGGGAGATCCAGGTCAGCAGGAGCCTCAGTTTCCGGAGTATCCGTGGTGGAGAGAGCTGGCCCGGGATTAGAGAGAGATGGCAGCGGAGTGGAGGGAGAAAGCGGAGTAGAGGGTGGAGATGAGGAGGATGGGGAAGGCGGTGGAGTGGGTGGAGAGGGCGGAACCTCAGTGGGAGCAGAGGGAAGGGATTGGTTGGTATGAGAAGGAGGAGCAGGAGGAGGAGAAGAGGAAGCGGGAGAGAAGTAAGATGCATTGGCAAAGAAGGTGACATCCGCAGAGACAATTGCTTGCGGGTAACAGGGTCAAAGCAACAATAGCCTTTCTGAGTGGAAGAGTAGCCCAGAAAGACACATTTGGTGGCACGGGGTGAGAGTTTATCACGAGTGGCAGCGGGAGAATGCACAAAAGCGGTGCACCCAAAGATGTGTAGAGGAAGAGGAAAGGGATCCTTGTCCGGATAAAGAATGGAGAAGGGGTGGTAGCACCGTGGAGAACGGTGGAGGGAAGGCGATTGATGAGATAGCAGGAGAGAAGGACAGCATAGCCCCAATAGGAGCGAGGAACATGCATTTGATTCATCATAGTGCGAGCGACATCAAGGAGGTGACGGTTTTTGCGTTCCGCCACCCCATTTTGTTGGGAAGTGTAGACACAGCTGGTTTGACGAATAACACCATGGTGAGTGCAAAAGGAGGAGAAGTCGTGGCTAAGATACTCCTTAGCATTGTCAGAACGAAGGATTTTAATAGACGTAGCAAACCGAGTTTTAATCATCGAATAAAAGGAGGTCCAAACAGAGAACAACTCGGAGCGATCTTTAAGAAGATAGACCCACGTAGCCCGAGAGAAATCATCAATGAAGGTGACAAAATAGGAACTACCCCGACCGATGGTGAGGGTAGGAGCGGGACCCCATATGTCAGAGTGAACGAGGTCGAACGGTTGGGAAGAGCCCCGACTTTGCGTTGGTGGGAAGGAGGAGCGGTGATGTTTGCCAAGTTGACATGCATCACAGTTTAGAGGAGGATGATGAGGAGGGAGGTGCGGCAGGAGCTGACGTAGAATGCGGGGAGGAGCATGGCCAAGGCGAAGATGCCATTGGAGAAGATCTGTAGAGGAGGAGGAGAAGACGGATAGGGCAGAAACGTTGTCGAGGAAGTAGAGGCCACCACTCTCAGTCCCGGTAGCAATCGTCCGTTGGGAGTCCGGATCCTGAAAAACACAAGAGGTAGGGGTGAATGTGACAGAACACCGTAGTTGTTTGCATAAAGAAGTAACCGATAATAAATTGCACGGAAACTTGGGCACATAGAGGGTATCAGCCAAGCAGAGAGATGGAGTGACTTGAACCATGCCCGTCCCATGGACCGGGGAGGGAGATCCATCAGCGACAATGACCGGGGGAAAAGCAACTGAGCTTGTGTGTCAAGTAGAGAGAAACATTGAGGGTTGCCGGTCATATGACTTGTTGCACCAGAGTCGATGAGCCATCCTCCGCGAGTCACAACATGAGCACTACCAGAAGAGGTGACCACGGAGGCAGACAGGCTGGAGGAGAAAGCCATGGAAGCAAGAGAGTAGCAAACCGCGACGAGAAGAACAAGCCGCGAGAAGAGAATAGAGCACCAAGCCGGGCGACCAGAAAATAGGTCGGGCGGCTAGAAAGGCCGCTTCCAAAAGCCGAGCAAAGCAGAGGGGAAGAAGTCGCACGACCTGAAAAAGTCAGGCGAACAGAGGAGAACAAGTCGCACGGCCAAAGATGAGGCCGAGGCGACTAGCAAGCAGGAGCGGGTAGAAGGCAACAAGAAGAAAGCGGCGAAAAAAGCAGGCAAAGGTCCAGCGGGAAAGAGGTCGCGCGGACTGAGAAGACCGAGCGAACAGAAGAGAAGAGAAGAGCAGGTGACCGCGACCAAGATGCGGGTGAAAAAGGAACAACCCGCACGGTCAGGCAGATCACAGCAGCAAACCGCGAGTATAGAGACAAGACACGCGGACAGAGACAGACCGCAACGACTAGGAAGTCGGAGAGGCAAGAAAGAACAAGGAGCGCGGCGACAACGAAACAGGTCGCTGCGACAAAGAGTAGTAGGAGAAGAGAACCAAGAAGAAGCAAGCCGCGCGAACTGGGCGGCAGACAGAAACAAGCCGCGCGGATAGAAACAAGCCGCGCGGATAGAAGAGAGGGCAAGCCGCGAACCAAGTCGCAGAACGCGGAAAACAGGTCGCGAACAACAGAGGGCGCACAGAATCAGAGGAAATAACCTCCCTCTGATACCATGTTAGAAAGTAGAGACAAGAAGCGAAAAGTAGAGAACAAGCGAATAAACTTTTGAATAATTGAAATTTTATTATCCAAAAAAGGTATCTATTACAAAGGTATGCCCTCCTTTATATAGAATGGAGGAGAGATGAGAGAATACAAAAAAAGAGATGTGGGACTATAATTTACAGGACAAGCGGACTATACAAAACAAACCGCACAAGCCGCGCGGTTAGACAGCAGGGCTAACCGCACGGCTACCACCAGAGAGGAAGAGAGACTGCCAGGGTAGACCGCCAGACTGCCCGGTCTCCAAGCCGACTGAGACAAACCGCCAGACCGCGCGGTCTTCAACCCGCCAAGGACAAACCGCCAGACCGCCCGGTCACTAACTCCAACAGGTCGGCTCCCACTCGGCGGATATTTGGGGTTGGACATTTCTTTCCGAGCTTGTGCCAACCTCGAAAAGAGCGGGATTGTGTACAACCTCATATCCGGCCGAGCGGGATCCTCCCCAAGTGGCGGACTTAGGGCGCGCTCTATGAGCGGCAATTTGGTGTCGTCCCGCTCGAGGACGTGCGGGTCCTCATGCGTGCGGAGATTTTATTTGCATAGGCTTAAAATATTCATATATATATGTGTGTTTTATATATTATATATATATATATATTATATTATGTATATATATATATATTTGGTTTTATTAAAGAGGCAGAAAAAGGGGGATAGGGGATAAAAAAAAAGGAAAGAGGAATAGAAGCGGAGGGGAGATCGGATTTGAGGAGCAGCAGCTAGGGTTCGGTCGTGGAGCAGCACAACCCCGCCGCCCCGCGCGTTCCCCTCTCCCGTCGACCAGCAGCAGCCCCGCCGCCCCCGCGCGTCTCCCTCTCCCGTCGACCAGCAGCAGCCCGCCGCCCCGCGCGTTCCCCTCTCCCGTCGACCAGCAGCAGCCCCGCCGCCCCCCGCGCGTCTCCCTTCCCGTCGACCAGTAGCAGCCCCGCCGCCCACGCGCGTCTCCGTCTCCGTCGGCCTGGAACATCAAGGCCGACCCCGCCGCCCCTCTCTCCGTCGGCCTGGAACAGCAAGGCCGACCCCGCCGCCCCTCTCTCCGTCGGCCTGGAACAGCAAGGCCGACCCCGCCCCCCTCTCTCCGTCGGCATGGAGCAGCAAGGCCGACCCAGCACTCCCTCTCCCTCTCGGCCGGGAGCAACAACAGCCGCCCGCCCCCGCATCCCTCTCTCCGCCGCTGCCACCTAAGCAAAGCAGCCCAACCCCATCTCTCTCTCTCTTCGTCTGCCGCCGCCTAGGGAAAAACAAGGCCGGCCGGGAGCTCCTCTCCCGGCGCCGCCTACAGCAAGGCCAGCCGGGAGCTCCTCTCCCGGCACCGCCTACAGCTAGGTTGGTCGGGAGCTCCTCTCCTGGCGCCCCTTGGAGCTAGGCCAATCGGGATCAGCTTCCCCGACGCCGCCTGAAGTTGTGGAGGTCGGGATCGACTTCCTCGATGTTACTTGGAGCACGGTCGGCCATGGAGAGGCTCGACCATGGAAGGGAAAAATCATTCGGAGCATTCAACTCTCCATGGTGGTCGGATCTGAGCATGGACAACCACTACAGACGCTAGACGTGGAACCTCGGGCAATTAGCGCGGTTGCGGCCCCGCCAAACACGCATCAAGGGTAACAAAATTTCTACTTGGGCAGGTGAAGCCCTCAGTTTCCATATTTGCATGGAAGCCCCTCTCCACCAACGGGTGGAGGAAGGGAGCTCTCCGATGGGTTGACGTGTACGTCCCCGCAATTAACTGTGTTAGCACCCGGAAGCGTGAGTACGGGTTTAGGCATGCTGTGTGAAGCCCATCCGGACGTGTGAGCCGAATTGGTGATGTTCTGGGTTCCCGGAGAAGACTTCGAGGAAGTTGTATATTTTCCATTTGTAGGGAATGCGCACCATAGCCCCGAAAAAGGGGTATGTACAATATGTTCGGCCAGCTTATGTTAACTAACTGACGTCTAGCTGACCGCCGCTTGTCGAGACGTTGGCGTACAGGTGTTGCAGTACCAGGCGAGGAGTAGCGGGCTTAAGCCCAAGCTTGTGCCGGCCCTCGAAGGCCTTTTTTGTTTATATTGTCGGCCTGCGTGCCGAAGTATGAAATTCATATTCTTGTAATATTCTTTTAATATCTGTGATGCTCTGAGGATGTGTAGCTTTCTTCTTCGTATTAGGCGGGCAGTGTTCTCGAGAACCGCTCGCCCCGTGGGGTCCCCGAGGTATAGTTACCGGGAAGCCCCTCATGGCCTGTTGACAGCCAGTCAGAATAGCGGAATTACGATGTTAGTGGCCCAGTTTGGGCAGAGTGTCGTGGCATTGCTCGGCGAGTTTGCGCCATCAGTAGGGCGGGTGAGGAGCATTTTTGTGTAGACCCAAGGAGACACATCTGGATAGGAGAGAGTTGGTCTTGAGATCCTCCTTAGATGTTCTGGTCGGCCAAGAGCGTCCTCCGAAGATGTCTTAGCTCAGCCTTTGCCTTGGGAGGGAATGAGTTTGTTAGTCTTCCGGGTATGCGGTGGGTCCTCCATGCTGAGACCTTGGGTCAGTCCCTTGTGTTCCTAATCTTGTGGCTAGATCGTTCGCTTGAGGGTAGTAGGTGCGCGGTCACCCCTATTTTGGGACCCCGAACTCCACAGAGGTCAATTTTGGCTTCAACACATCCTATTTTGAATCAAAATTGCATGAAATCTGTAATAGTGCCATGCAAAACATGATTTTTACAAAATACATGTGCATTTAAAATTCTCACCGTTTAAAACTTTAAAAGTTTCTGCATAAAAACCAACTGCTTTTACTTAAAAGTAATTATTTTATACTTATTACCAGTATCTATGTTTTCGCCTTAGCAAACATGATTTTCTTTTCGCCCATGCCTGTGGCATCAAGACCCGCTTAAAGCGCACTCTGATTTTTGTCGAGACAGGTCGTGACAGTGTCAGTGCGTGGAGGTCAATGACTCATGGTAATAGTGAGATGGTACTACGGTTGACCGACCGTTTTATTTCCCCCATTGGATTCTCTCCACTGGTCGGCCTAAATTTTCAGAATTCGCTGAATGTTTCTCACATCCCAGAGTACACTTAGTTGTACACTAGGGTCTGGGTAGTGCGATACGACCACCCTCAAAAGTGGCAGGACTGGTGTAAGACCCCCCTCCAGGAACACAAGACACGACCGAGGGGAGACTTATGCCTGGAACAGCTGCCTTGCGGTAGCACCAACACACGGGTCGACCTGCACCACAAGACACGTATTCAGCCCACTAAGACCAATATCATCATTGCCAACCTAACATAAGAATTAAAGCAGAAGACAAAATCCACATAAGTATATAGTCCAAAACGAATACATCAAATAAAAAGAAGCAACCAAGGCTTCTATAATATCAGAGTACATCATGCCAAAAAAGCTACAAAATGAGTCTCTCAAAAACTCACATTAGTCACTGACGGCAGCGATGGTATCATCACTTCAGGCCCTATCATCATGTCCTGGCTGCCCTCCTGTAAGACATGTTGTTGGATTTCCTCCTAAAAATAAAGACGTAGCAATCGTTAGTCATAAAGACTAAGTGGCTATCACATCCGCTCTTTCGGCGACTCCCAGGTACCGGGCAGAAGAAAGATGATGGTATAATAGGTGGTAAAGAGCTAAGTAATGTCAGGGTAATCAACAATATATATAACATGTAACTACAACAATCTATGCTAGCAGTTCTACAATCAACAGCAGTGTACAAGTATGAATCTACAACAGGAAGTAACTTAACTTATATGAATGCTCATACAGACATATAAATTAAGGATCGACTTAACAGTAAAGTAACTCATCATATAAGAGTGCCCATACAAACTTATATGATAAGGATCTATGCAATGCAATGTTATGTTATGAATGACTTATGATGACTCACCCATACTCACACACATGCAATTGCTATGTCGACACAGACTTGTAATTCTCACTTTTTGAGCAGGTAGCTAACCTCTCAGGCATCATCTGTCGTGGTCAAACGGTGACAATGGAACGGGCTTTCCACTACTAGACGGGCATCCACACTATCAAGCATAGGCCTCCGTACGCCTCAACGCTAAGAACACAAAAACGGAGCTTACATGCATACTACGGCTCAGAGGGGTCTTTGGTAGATCTGCACCAAGAACACAACCCAAACTGGCCTACCGGTGTGGCACAGAAAGGGCCTCGAGAATGAGCATCGAGGACACAGTCAAACCGACCAAAGTCTATCTGTCAACTCCCGTCGGTGTGACGACTGACAAGCCTGTAGACCTGCCACACTATCCATAACCCAGGATTATGACACCGCGTGTCAACTCACACTGCATGTTATTTCACATTTAAGGGCTCCACTCGAAGTCCCATTTATTTATTCACATCTCGTGGTCAACAACACGCAAGGGTTCAACACCGAGTCCCTTGTCAACACATCATTCTAGTGCAGCAAACACACACACTTTCAACCCTTCCACATTTCCATACCACACAAGGGTTCATCATTTACTCAGGTGGCAAGCCACCTTACACAGTACACCAACCCCACACTGCTACCCGTAGGGAGACACAACTCTAAGCAGTGGACTACTAAACACATCTCATTAATCATCAAACCCCATGCATTCACCTCATCAAATTACTTTTTAAAGTCAAGCATTCACAATCAATTATGCTTCCACAAGAATATCATTTGTATAATCAAACTATCAATTTATTTGTTCACTAGGTTGCCCAAACCATTTTTTTGTCAACCTTTTTCAGACCGTCGGTACAACCATATTCCATCAAACTATTTGTTTATCACGATTATATGTAGCCTAAGTTTACCAAAACCTCAACCTTTTTTACTTTCTTAAGGATCTATCTCATCAGTCATTTGTTTATCACAAACATCCATAAATTAAGTTCAGCAATCCCAAAGTTAGTTTTTGTTATGACCTCTCTACCCTATTCAAACCCGGATCCACTCTAACCCGAGAGCAACCTGTACTTAAGACTTGTCTGTACAGCAACTTCGACTGGACATTACCGAGTCTACAGAACTCGTATGAAAAACATGTAACCATCTGTTGGAAAGGTCTTTCCAAGGGCTACGACTTTTGTGTTTAGTCAAAAGCCTAGATCTTGCCGTAACATACCCGAAAATGGCCTTAAAATTCGCTACGCATAGAAAATAGATTTCTGCACGTGTTGAAACTGAAAACTCGGTCTCTTGTAATTTCACCCTTGGGGAAGGAGTGATCACACACTTACTTCTCTCCTGCAAGCCAAATGACAAAAGAAAATTGACCCAAGGGCTCGACGTGGAGGTCCCACCACACACCCAGAAGATCTTAGAGCGCTTCCCCTCCTTAGTCAAAGGCCGAGCTAAGGCTACCTCAGAAAGCGCTTGAAGACTGGGGAACAAGTGAGCATGCCTTCTGAGGTACCCCTTGGGTCCTATTTATAGATTTCTGAAAACGGCCTGCAAATAGCCAACTTCCGTTGTTCCAAACAGCTATGTGCAGTCCAGGTTGGCCTGCCAACAGCGTAACTCCGCTGTTCTGATGGGATATGGGCAGGCTAGCTGGGGCAAAATGGTAAAAAGCATTATGGGTCGCTGGGCGAGTCCCCCCCTAAAGCCTCTGCTCTCCTAGGGTGGAGAGTACGGGCTCGGCTGGCCCTGCTGGGCCTCGACGAGTACGAGCCCGGCTGGCCATACTCGTCGGCTCCACCTGGCGAGTGCAAGCATTTTGGCTCTATTCACCCCTAATGATCCCACCTCGCCTAGGCGAGCTGGGGGTTGTCGAGCTCTAGCCCCTTGAGTGCTCGTCTGGGACTAGGACTGCATGATCCTGCGGGTCGGCTGTTGAGAAATTGAGCCCGACGAATGTTGTTTCGTTCGACGAACGCCGAGCTCCGTTTGACGAATGTCGAGCTCCATTCAACGAACGCCGAGCTCCATTCGACGAACTGAGTGGACTGGGTGGGCTTATCTCAACGCCAAGATAGAATGATGTTGAGTGTCTGGACTTCACTCAACGCTAAAGCAGAATGACGTTGAGTGTCTGGACATCACTCAATGCTAAGGTAGAATGGCGTTAAGCGTCTGAACTTCACTCAGCGCTAAGGCAGAATGACATTGAGTGGCTGGACTTCACTCAATGCTAAGACAGAATGACGTTGAGTGTTTGGACTTCACTCAACGCTAAGGTAGAATGGCGTTGTGTCTAGACTGGCTGGGACTCGCCGTTTCTATTCACCTCCCGGCGAGTGCGGGCCCGGCTGGACCTACTCGCCTGCCACTATCCGGACTCGCCTGGGAGAGCTGGGAGCTGCGAAGCTCTGGCCCCCCTTAGTGCTCTCCCGAGACTTGAGGGAAGGCAGTCGGCCGGCCTGGTTCCTGGCGACACCACTCGCCGGATACGGGGTTGCACAGAACACATCTTAAAGCAAGATGAACGACATCGGTTCATCTTCTTCCTTTAGACATTTAATCAAAACTATATACATAACTTCCTCCTCCCTTATTCACCCTCAAGACCATTTATCTTCACGAAACCAAGTCCACCATATTCACAAGAAAGTGAGGAGAGGTTGAAGACATCACATCTCTAGGGCACAAGCCCTAACATGGTCTCTACCTAGGAGATATCCATCTCTCAAGTCAAACTCTTTTGAGTCGACATCTCTCCTAGAAATAACTACAGATCTAGCACCAAGGGAGAGGGTAGGAAGCTCACCTCATTTCCGACGATTCCTACCATGGATCTCATCACTCTCTTTGGCGGCATCTTTCTAGCTAGATTTTCTCGTAAGTCTTCTTTTATAATGAGAAATTAGGGTTGAACAGCTTTGTCGCGTGTCATCGTGTTATTGGACCGCCCATTATTATATTTATTATGTCCTTTTGAAAAGACGCGTCAATTTAAGTTGCTTAGCGCCAATCCCGAAATCCGGTTCAGCCCGTGTATAGGAATCAGAAACAGTGGGCCGAAAATATGCAAAGTCAAATTCGTCATGTATAGAATACCCACTCGACGAATCATCGAGATTCGTTGTGATAACTCGACGTCTTATATAAGTACAACATTTATAAGTTAAAATCGTTGAGTGTACTTCCTTTACTCGACGAATCGTCGAGTGACGTCGAGTGCACTCAACACACTCGACGCCTTTAGGCCTCAAGAATAGCCAAGTCAAAAAACGTTGAGTACAATATTATCCATGTACAGTTTGACCAATGTTTCCACTGAATCGTCCTTCATGTTAGGTATGAAGTATAGCGTCCTGTTCCACCTTTCGTGGTCCAACCACTAGGCCTTACGTGGACCGCTACCGGACTGTAACCCAATCACCTCAACCCCTCTCTAGCCACGGGCGGGTTGTTGGTGGCCACAGCCTCCCTTTGATGAGCGAAACTCGATAGTCAAGCGTGCATCATGGGGACTTCGTAGGAGGTTGCCCATCCTAGTACTACTCCAGCTCGAGCACGTAATTGATGATGAGAAGTTGGAAAACTCCATAGTTAAGCGTGCTCGGGCTGGAGTAGTACTGGGATGGGTGACCTCCTGCGAAGTCCCCGTGATACGCGCTTGACTAACGAGTTTCGCTCATCAAAGGGAGGTTGTGGCCACCAACAACCCGCCCGTGGGCTGGAGAGGGGTTGGGGTGCTTGGGTTGCAGCCCGGTAGCGGTCCGCATAAGGCCTAGTGGTTGGACCATGAATGGTGGAACGGTGCGCTACAATAAAAAGTCCCTGGCCCTGCTCGCTCGTGTACTCTCATTTACACCCGGTCCGGTTCTGGCCACACGTACTCACACGAAAAAGGGAGAAAATATCATCACAAATGGCGTCTTGCCACTAACGTATTTCTATACAATCCTTAAGGCTCGCTATGCAACATCACTGAGTCGGACTAACGGTCGCGACTACGACTTCACCACAATGCCTAGTCCACTAACGGAGTGGATCTCTAATGTAATATCATGTCGGGGATGGACACAATCGACCTGGTGGCTTTTATTGAACCATGGCAACCCGAATCTCTCTCACTTGAGAGATCTGGTGTCTAGAATGTTTGAAAGAAAGCAAAAAAAGAGTAGATGTCATGCACGCATCCTAAAAACTGAGAGGAGAAGTGTCATTACCCTTCAACTCCTCATCATGGCCATGAAAACTTGCTTTGCACGGATGAAAACGAGCACCCTCACGTCCTCTTCACGGATCTGGACTCAGAACGACGATCGGAGGTCTGAAGCTCCGTCAAAGGCAGAAGAGAACCCTCTCCTCCCTCCACCCACTTTTTTCTTCCAAACCCTAAGTCTACTATAATCAGAGGATAAAAATGAAGGAAAAGGGCTCTCGGCCCTACTTATGGCACCTGAACGAATTGTCCTGAGCCCTGGGATCAACTTTTAAGAGTAATCGGACAACACAAAGCCAGACGACGGAACTACCCTTGACTCGACGATTTCCGCTCGTTTTGACGGTTCGTTGAACTAACCAATACGCCACCAACTTTCTTGAAACCCGTTCGACGTTAGTCGAACCCGTTCCATGATCGTTGAACCCGTTCGATGTTCGTCGAACTCGTTCACCGTTCGTCGAACCATCCTCGCCTGCTCACGTGAACCGTGTCTAAAGCGTACCTGGACAGCAGGAAAGAAGTTACAACCCAAAAATTTTGGGTTGTAATATACAAACTTACGCTCCCTAGTTATTACCCGCACATCGCTTCCGGAGATTCAAGGTCTGAAAAATGGGGTATTACGACTCCTCCCCCTTAGAAGAATTTCGTCCTCGAAATTAAGCATGCACTTAAACAAAATATACCTGAAGTAAACAGCTCTGGGAAGTCCTCCTACATTGCATGTTCACGCTCCCAAGATAACTCGTCATGCCCGTAGTTGTCCCATCGCACCTTTATGAGCTTAACCTCTTTATTCTGCGACTGCCTAACCTCTGAATCCTCTACGCCAACCGGACGGACCTTCGTCCTCAAGTCCTCTTCTACCGTCACCGTCGCCGGTTCGATCACAACACTAGCCTCCACCAAGGCTTTCCGCAAGACAGACATGAAAGACATCGTGTAATCCACCCAGCTCCGCAGATAACGCTAACTGGTACGCTGCTTCTCCAATGCGTTCTATAATCTCTAACGGTCCCAAAAACCTTGGACTCAGCTTCTTGAGTCAGCGAATCCGTGAAACACCTTTGAATGGCTTAATCTTGAGATAAACCTAGTCGTCTACCGTGAACTCCACATTCCTATGGCGAGCATTAAAATACTTTGTTTGTCGGTCCTGGGCAACCTTCATGCGTTCTTGGATGGTCTACACCAGTTCGCAAGCATCGACCACCACTTCTTTTCCCAAAAGTTTGGTGTCTCCCGCCTCTGTCCAAGACATCGGTGTTCGACACCGCCTTCCATACAAAGCTTCATATGGCGTCATCCTTATACTTGTATGGTAACTGTTGTTATAGGCGAACTCTACCATAAAGAGGTGATCTTCCCACTTCTTCCAAAAATCGAGAGTACACATTTTGAGCATATCCTCATCTGTATGATTCATTCTTTCTATTTATCCATCGGTTTGAGGATGGAATGTCGTACTGAACATAAGATTCATGCCCAGACTCTTCTGAACCAGCCTCCAGTCTTTGGACGTTAAACATCCATCACGATCATTAACTATGCTCTTAGGAATCTCATGTAGTTGCACAACGTTGCGAACATACAACTCTACCAGCTTTTCCACGCTATCCTCTTTCCTATTTGGGATGATATGGGCCACTTTGGTCAAGCGATCCACGATTAACCAAATCGCGTTGTTACCCTGCTACGATCGAGGTAAGCCATACAAAAAGTCCATGGAGATGTCATCAAATTTCCACTCGGGAATAGGACGAGGCTTCAGGATGACACTCGGCCTTCACTAATGCACAAGTTTGGCACTGACTCACGTACAAAGCTATATTTCGCTTCAAACCAGGCCACCAAAAGGATTTCTTCATATACAAGTACATCTTTGTACTGCCTGGGTGAATGGAGTACTTCGTAAAATGAGCCTCAAACATCAACTCCTCACAGAGCTTCCCAAACTGCGGTACACATATCCTTTCATCCTTCCTTAGGATCTCATCAATCATCTCCCAGTCGTT
Organism: Platanthera guangdongensis; assembly: GCA_039583875.1. Taxonomy (NCBI): domain Eukaryota; kingdom Viridiplantae; phylum Streptophyta; class Magnoliopsida; order Asparagales; family Orchidaceae; genus Platanthera; species Platanthera guangdongensis. The sequence continues at coordinate 160,243,103 of CM077154.1, forward strand.
ACCCTCGCCCTTGTGAGCTTCCACCACAAGTGGCCGAAACTCTACATCCAAACTAGTAGCTTCCCAAATACGATCGAATAAGTCATTTTGTAACTCGATCCAGTTCAATCAAGCCATGCTAGACTCACATCTTACTACACACTCAATGCCAATAGATTCACAGTCCCGTATCAACCACTCATCATGAGCTTCGATCCAACTCTCTTGTCAAAAGTATTTTCTACTCAAGGCATCTGCCACCACGTTGGCTTTCCCTAGCATATACTGAATCTCCACTACATAGTCTCCAAGGAACTCGACCCATCTACACTGGTGCATATTCAAGTCCTTTTATTCTAGAAGATACTTCAGGCTCCTGTGCTTCGCGAAGATCTCCACTTTCGCACCATACACATAGTGCCACCACAACTTCAATGCAAAAATTATCGCTGCAAATTCCAAGTCATAGATGGGGTAATTCCACTCGTGAGGCTTCAACTACCTAGACCCAAAGGATATCACACTGCCTTGTTGCACCAACACGCAACACAAACCGCGTCCTGATGCGTCACTAAAAATCTGAAATCCTTAAGTCCCTTTAGGTAGACTTAGGATTGGAGCTGTCATCAGCCTTTCCTTCAAGGTGTCAAACGCTTGACCACACTCCTGAGTCCACATGAACTTTTGGTCCTTGCGAGTCAACGAAGTAAGGGGCAGAGCTATCCACAAAAAGTTTTCCAAAAACCTTATATAATACCCGGCTAGTCTAAGGAAACTCTAGACTTCCGCCACGGTTCTCAAAATCGGCCAATCCCAGATGGCCTCAACTTTCGCCGGATCCACCGCCACCCCATCACCATTATTCACATGGCCTAGAAATGTCACCTTCTCTAACCAGAACTCGCACTTTGAGAACTTTGCATAAAGCTAGTTCTCCCTCAACACTTGTAAAACTACTCTCAAGTGAGTATCATGCTCCGCCTCCGATTTAGAGTATACCAAAATATCATCGATAAAGACGACAACGAAAGAGTCCAAGTATTCCTGAAATACTCAATTCATCAAACTCATGAAAATGGACGGCGAGTTCGTCAACCCGAATGACATCACCGAGAACTCGAAGTGACCGTACTTCGTACCAAAAGTTGTCGTAGGTATGTCCTTGTCTTGAATTCGTAACTGATAGTACCCTGACTTCAAGTCCAACTTAGAATACACCACTGACCCCACCAACTAGTCGAACAAGTCATCTATCTAAGAAATCAGATACTTATTCTAGACAGTCAGTTTGTTCAACTCTCGGTAGTCTATGCACAACCACATACATCCATCTTTCTTCTTTACGAATAGCACTTATGCACTCCATGGTGAAGTACTGGTTCTAATATACCCCTGCTCGAACATTTCCTGCAACTGCACCTCGAGTTCGGCCAACTCCTTTGGTGTCATCCTAAAAGGAGGACATGACACCGGCCTAGCCTCTGACGCTAACTCAATCGAGATATCAATCCCCCGTCGAGGCAGTGCTCCAGGAAGCTCCTCAGGAAACACATCCTCGAATTCCGCCACTACCGACACCTCTCCAAGTGATAACTTGGAAAGGCGAACTTCCAACAATGCTACAAGAACTACTTTTCCCTAGTTAACTGTCCGTACAAACTGCATGGCTGAAATCAGGGAACATGCCACTCCACTAAGTCCTTCAAACGTAACTTCTGACTGCCCTTCTCTTCTCAAGGTCACCACCTTAGATAGGCAGTCAATACTGACACGCTGATCTGCAAGCCAGTCCATTCTCAATATCACATCGAACTCAACCAGCGGTAGAACCACTGCTACCAATATGAAGTCAACTCCACCTAGACTCCAACAAATGCTCCCCTTCACCCCGGTAGTCATGGAAGACCCATTGGGCATGCACACCTTCAGCTCTGCGTCCGCTGAGAATCACTCAACTTCAATTCTCCGGATAAAGCTTTCCACAAGAAAGCAGTATGACGCTCCTGTATCAAACAACACCCTAACAGGGTATCCAGAAACTAGCACAAAGCCTAAAACGTAGACAACAAACATAAACAGTCTTGAAAGTCTAAAGCAGCAAATAACTACACTTAAACTGTCCATACAAGTTACCACATCGGGTTGGCGGATCGTTTCCTGCTGCCCAAGGTTATAAGCCCTTGGTTGCATGGGTTGGAAATGTGAAGCGCTAGACTCCGTCATCTTTCCCTTCTCCACCGCGCTGGGCCCGGAGCGCACCGACTGCTCTTACCTTGGCTCCTGCTCAGCATCACCTTCAGTACAAAAACGAGTTATGTGGCCCAGCTTGCCACACTTGTAGCACGATAGTGGTCTATTGAAGCGAGACCCCCCTGATGTCGTACTATTCTTCTCTTAATTCTTGTAGGGATGAGACTTCTTCTTCCACTTGCTTCCATCAGACTTTCCTTGAGATTGAGAAGGCTTTCCTTCTCCCTATTTGGCTGCAAAACCCTTCTGACGTTGGGTTCGCTTCATATCGCTTTCCAACGTCCTCGCAACCTCGACCAACTTGTTGAAGCCTGCTTTCTTCATAGCTATGAGGGGTTGTCTCAGATTCTCCCTCAATCCATGGTAAAAGAGGTTGTCCCTCTCCTCATCATCGGCCATGGTCGTACCATCATAACGGCCCAATCGAGTGAACTCCTGAACATACTCGTCTACCGTCTTGTCTCGCTGCACCAAGTGCAGAAATTGCCTATGAAGGGCTAACCTCGTCGATGAAGGGATATACTTCTTCAAGAAAGCATTCCCGAACTCCTCTATGGACTGGGTGCGTCCAGGAAATTGGTGACCGCTATGACTCACCCACCGCAGCTTAGCATCACCTTCCAACATGAAACTTACAAACTCAGACTGCTTCTCTACTGGCGATGAGGAGTTGAAAAAACTCCATAGTTAAGCGTGCTTGGGCTGGAGTAGTACCGGGATATGTGACCTCCTGGGAAGTCCCTGTGGTGCGCGCTTGACTATCGAGTTTGCCTCATCAAAGGGAGGTTGTGGCCACCAACAACCCGCCTGTTGATGGAGATGGGTTGGGTTGCTTGGGCTGCAGCCCGGTAACGTCGCCTAGAGCGAAGCCGTGACATTGCCACATTGGATCGGCTATGGTCGTTATAATAAAAGGGAGGCTGTGGACACCAACAACCTGTCAGTGGGCTGGAGATGGGTTGAGGTGCATGTGATACAACCCGATAACATCGCCTATAGCGGAACCATGACATTGCCACGTTGGATCGGTAAGGGTCGTTATAGTGCGACACTTTGGTTAACCGGTCAACGATCACCTACACGCCATCGTTTCCGCGCTAAGATCTCGGCAGTCCATGCACAAAGTTCATAGATATGTCATTGAATTTCCATACCAGGATTAGTAACGATTTCAGGAAACCGCCAGGTTTCTGACATTCAGCTTTTACCAAGTCGCAAGTTTGACATTTTTTCATGTAATGGGCTATATCTTTCTTCAAATCTGGCCACAAGAACGCCTTCTTCATGTCCTTATACATTTTCGTGCACATTGGGTGAATTGAGTACCTTGTAAAATGTATTTTGTGAATCAATTCCTCACGAAGTTTAACCACATCCTGTATGCACAAACGACCATCTTTCCGCAAAAGACTGTCATCCAAGGAGAATTGAGCATTTGACTCATCCACTGCATAGCGTTGTAGACTCTCATCGAGTTCCATTACTCGTCGAACCCTGTCTACAAGGTCATATTGTACCTTCGTCCAGTTCAGGCACGCATTTGTAGTAGCATTCTTGTCCATACAAGAGATGTCTAAGGCCTTCAACTCATGGATTAGATGCTTATCATGCATCCGCAACCAACCTGCCCTTGCTAGAGCCCTGCGACTCAAGACATCTGCGACCACATTTCCCTTCCCGGGAGTATAATAAATCTGAAAGGTGTAGTCCCCAAGGAACTTCATCCACCTCCGATGTAGCATATTTAGATCCTTCTGATTCAGAAGATACTTAAGGCTCTTATGCTCTGTGAAGATGTCAACTTTCACGTCATATAAGTAATGACGTTACAGCTTAAGTGTAAATATCACCGCCACCAACTCCAAGTCGTAGACGGGAAAGTTCCGCTCATGCACTTTCAACAGGCGTGAGTCATAAGCGATCACCTTTCCAAACTGAAGAAGTACGCAGCCTAAGCCGCTCCCTGATGTGTAGGACCCTCCTCCCCCCAAACCCTTGGTCGGGTCGGGACGGAGGGGATTTTATGTGTACAACCCGTATTCGTCGAGGATGAGTCCTACCACAATCAGGACAGCAGAAGTCAAGGTCAACAAGTCAAGATAGAAGTCAAAGTCAGCGCGCAAGACCGCGGAAGGCCTGGGCGAGTATGTCGAGCTTCTCTCGCATACTCACCAGGTAGGCGACTAGGTAACATACTCGCCCATCCCGTGCGAGTTCCCCTTGGAAGTCGCTTAGTCGTTAGGGGGTGGGGTATAAATGTGACCCCTTCCTTGGATTTCCCTATAAATAGGACCCCATGGGTACGAGGTGAGGGACTGAAAATTCTCTGCAGGATACTCGCGAGCTCTCTTTTCCGGATACTAGCTGAGTCTTTGGATTCCTTTTCCTAAGAGAACAGGTAACGTCCCTGGGACTTAGTCATCAGTTAGTCTCCCTCGTACCTAGTTCGACCACTTTTGGTTGAGAAGGGGCTGCTCCTTTCGAGCATCCGAGTATATGGTGGGATCTTCCTGTCGCAACATTTGGGGTCCTGCTTGCCTTCGTTATTCATCCTAGTCATCCTAGCCATCTGGTCTTATCCTTGAACTGGTAATCTTAGGCGGCTTTGATCTGAATTCTGAGGTTAGGATTTTTCCTGGCTTCAACACTTGGTGCGGTGAGCGTGGATCGCAGCCAAGGAGAAAAGTTTGGTGGTTTAGCAAGATGACCAATGATGGAGAGCATGGAGAGTTTGTCGGTAACTCGACGGGAGCTGGTGATTTCGTGCGAGGTGGCGAGTTCGTGACCATTGTTGCGTTTGAGGAGTTCGCGAAGAGAATTAAGAAGACTATCCTCGCCGGGTTTTCTCATCGCCCCGATGACACAGCGACCTCCCCCCGTCGCGTGACATCGCTGGATGAGGAATCGCCGCCAAGGGGAACTGGGAAGGAGCCCTCTTGGGTATGAGAAAGCGACCGATGAGGTCGTGGTACCATCCGGCAGGCAGCCAAGTGGTCCGTTTCCGAGACCAATCTCGCCGGCGAGATACCGAGATACTCGCCAGTGGGGCGAGTATAATATCTCCAGCGAGGATGAAACCTGTCACCGCCAGGGAGGGAGGAGCCCCTTCTGTGACGAGATCTTTGCCGCCCCATCCTCGAAGGGTTCAGAGAGCCCGTTCTCACTTACTACTCTGGCATGGATGACTCTGTCAGGCATCTTCAGTAATTTGAAGATGTCGTCTCCATCCGCAACATGTCTGATGCTTTCAAATGTCAGTTCTTCTCCATTACCCTCAAAGTCAATGCGAGAGACTGGTTCCACCAGCTGCCAACAGGTTTCGTCTATTATTTCTCCGATCTGCGTCGGGGCCTCATGGCGAGGTTCACGACATCCAAGAAAAGGAAGAAGGAAGCAACCGCCCTCTTTAAGATCAACTAAGGGCAGCAGGAGAGTCTCAGCCATTACATAGATCAATTACAAGAGGAGATCTTGGAGGTGGAGGAGGTGGACAACTTCACCTTGATGGTGGCCCTGAAGTTCGGGTTGAACATGGTCTTTTCAGCATGGAGATGAGGTCCAACCCCAGAGGTCCTTTGAGGCGATGGTAGAAAGGGTGAATACTTTTGTCCAAGGATAGGAGAAGAATAAAGATTTCTTGGCGCGGCTGGATGGGGATGAACCGTTGGAAAGGGGAAGAGCAGGACCTTCAAGGACGAAGGCTGGAAGGTCTCCAGAGAGGCAGGTCGAAAGGAGGAAGGAGGAGCCGATGAGAAGAGAGGAGAAGAGGAAGAGAGAAGAGCCAAGGAGGGTGGAATATAGGAGGCAGGAGAGGCCTCAAAGGCAAGAGGAGAGAAGGCCAGTAGAGGCCCAGGCAAGGAGAGAGGAAGATAGGTGATTCCAATACCTCGAGAATCACCCCCAGTGGAGGCCACCAGCGAGACCGTGTTTCCAACAGGAGATGGGGAATGACAAGTACTAGGAGGAAGGCCGAGGAGGAGGAGGAAGGGAAACAATGACCATTGCCTGTCAGGGGAACAAGCGTCGCCGGAGGGAGCAACGGGCGATGCGTTAGGAAGCAGAGATTCTCCTTTACTGCGACATCCATCAAGTAGAGGGGCATGGTACGTTGGCTTGCCTGGAGTTCTGGGAAGCGAGAAAGAGGTTGGAAGCAGGAGTTGCGGAGAGGGAGCAACAGAGACAGAAGGCCCCGGTGGGACAAGTGGCATTCCAAGCTCCACCGAGGAGGAGGAATGAGGATCGTGTTGACCTGGGAGGTCGCGGCGAGGTGATCCATAGACCAGGAGGTGGGCATGTCGGGGTAATCAACGGAGGAGCCGGGCTCAGAGCTTTCCGCAAGGGAAAACTCCATCAAATATAGAAAAAGAACGCCACCTCGACGTCATCGAACCCGTCGCCGTTAGAAGAAATCACTTTCTCAGAGGAGGATATGCTGGGGGAATGAGAACCCCTTCCACGACGCCCTGGTTATTCAAGCTGTCATCGAAGACTTCACCGTCGACTGAATCCTCACGGATAACGGGAGCTCGGTGAATGTCATCTTCAAGAGAAATTTTGTTGGGCTTTAGGTGGAAGCATCTCGGGTCCAGGCTGTAGATGGACCCCTCTTTGGCTTCTCAGGAGAGAAGAAAGAAGTGGAAGCGGCAGTGGAGCTTCTGGTTACTCTCGGCGGGACTTCGATTTGATGCCGCTTCGTCATCCTTGATGCGCCGAGTGGATACAACGCCATCTTCGGGCGTCCCCTAATCAATTATTTCAAGGTCGTCCCGTCGTCTTATCATCAATGCTTGAAGTACTGCCGAGGGGATGTCCAAGTCAGGATCAGGGGGGATCTGAAAGCCTCTAAGGAGTGCTACCTGAATGCTGTGAGTACCATCAGCTGGATGGGGGATGCGAAGAAGTTGGAGGAGTTGCTGGAAAGGGAGGAAGAATTGTGTGCTACTGAGGATATAGAAGAGGTGGAAGTGATCTCCCGAGGAGGAGAGCCTGGTCTGTTGAAGGTCGGAGGATCCTTGTCACTGGAGGGGAAGATAGAGATGGTCGCTTGCCTACAAGAGAACGTCGATGTTTTTGCTTGGAGCACCGCAGAGATGTCAGAGGTTGACGTTGATGTTGCCTGTCATCGCCTCAACCTGGATCCCGCAGTGGCTCCCATTCGTCAAAAGCAAAGATAAAGCGTTGTCGTGATGGCTGGTCCGATCAGGGAGGAAGTGGATAAGCTGTTAAATGTAGGTTTTGTTTCGGAGATCCAGTATCCAGGTGTTGAGATTATATTATCCAGTATGACACGTGTGTGTGGGACCGTGTGTTTGGCTTCCCCATCGCGCTCCAGGTCTGGGTGTTGACCCCAGTGGGCCCCTTGTGGTGGAATATCCCTGCGGTCCTATGGTTGAAATTAATCCCACACCGCCTGCAGCCTTCTCCCCTTTGTGTTCATGTACCCTGCCACACTTCATCTCAATACCTTGGTTTTGAGATGAACTAATGGGTTGGTGGGTTCTAAATTGGTATCAGAGCGGGTTGTCCTGCTGTGGGGTGTGTTGAGATTATATTATCCAGCATGACACATGTGTGTGAGACTGCGTGTTTGGCTTCCCCATCGTGTTCCAGGTATGGGTGTTGACCCCGGTGGGCCCCTTGTGGCGGAATATCCCCGCGGTCCTGTGGTTGGGATTAATCCCACACCGCCTGCAGCCTTCTCCCCTTTGTGTTCATGTACCCCGCCACCCTTCATCTCAATACCTGGGTTTTGAGATGAACTAATGGGTTGGCGGGTTCTAACTCCAGGCTGGGTCTCCAACATTGTTATGGTGAAGAATCCCGGAGGGGGCTGGCGTCTATGTATCGACTTTTCTATGTTGAATAAAGCTTGCCCGAAGGATTGCTACCCCTTTCCTCAAATCGACGTGCTGGTTGATTCTGTCGTCAGGTTTCCTATGATGAGTTTTCTTGATGCTATTTCAGGGTATCACCAGATCTGGATGCATCCCCCCGACTACCGTGACGTCTCCTTCATAACTAGTGATGGTTGTTATAGCTACAATATGATGCCCTTTGGGCTCAAAAATGTGGGCGCAACTTACCAGATAATGATGGATCAAATCTTCAAAGAACAAAAGGGGCGGAACCTGAAAGTCTATGTGGATGATCTCCTTATCAGGAGCAAAAGAGTCACGGAGCACATAACAGATCTGGTGGAGACCTTCGCCACCCTGCGGAAGTATAAAATGCGACTCAAACCGGCCAAGTGCATCTTCGGTGCAGGAAGAGGAAAGTTCTTAGGTCACCTCCTCACTCCCAGGGGGTGGAACCTAACCCGGACAAGGTCAAGGCCATTCTAGAGATGGAGTCCCCGAGAGATCCCAAGAAAGTCTAAAGTTTGACAGGAAGACTGGCAGACCTTAGTCATTTTTTATCCAAGGCAGGAGAGAGGTGCTCTCCATTCTTTAAAACTCTTCGTGGGAATCAAAAGTTTGAGTGGACCGCGGAGTGTGAGGAGGTCTTCAGAAAGCTCAAGCAACAGCTAACCCAAGCTCCTCTCCTCCAAGGCCCATAGGGAGATGAAGACCTCTTACTCTATCTGTGAGTATGAGCAGAGGCGGTCAGCTCGGTGTTGGTCAGAGAAGAAGGAAAGAAACAACTCCCTAGCTACTATGTGAGTAGAGTGCTGTGATAGGCGGAAACGAGATATCATATCTTAGAGAAGTTGGTGTTTGCTCTTGTGGTTTTGGCTCGGAGGCTCCGTCCTTATTTTTAGGCTCATTCCATCAGGGTCATCTCTAATCACCCTCTGCATAGTATCCTAGATTGGGTGGATCATTCAGGAAAGTTAGCAAAGTGGGCAGTAGAGCTTAGCGAGTTCGACATTTCTTACTCTCCAAGGGTAGTGATCAAGGCGCAGGCAGTAGCAGATTTCCTGGCTGACTTCTCAGCCGAGGTTGGAGGAGACGAAGGCTCTTCCAGCCCAGTCTCTTGAAAGATGTTCGTGTACGGGGCTTCAGGCCGGTATTTCGTGGGAGCAGGAGTTGTGCTAGTAAGCCCCCAGGGAACCAGGATCGAGCAGGCTGTCAAAATCCTCTTCCCCGTTACAAATAACCAGGCGGAGTACGAAGCCATGGTGGCTGGCTTACGTCTCGCCAAGGAGCTAGCAATTTGGGATATTAGGGCCTTCACCGACTCGATGATAGTCACATCCCAGATCAAAGGAGAGTTCGAAGTGAATGATCCAGTCCTGCAGAAGTACTTAGTCAAAGTGAAAGGTCTGATCGGAGGATTTCGATCCTTCTTCGTCGAGCATGTACCCAGGGAGGAGAATTCAGAGGCCGATTACCTCGCCAAGTACGGTCCCCGGGCGGGGGGGTGGGGGACCTTGACCAAGCTGTTCCGACCGTCCATCGAAGAGGGGGAGATGATGGAGATCGAACAGAAGGCTTCTTGGTGGGATCCATTCATTTTTTTCTTGGAGACAGGTTGGCTCCCTGCCAGCGAGAGAGATCAGAGGAAGTTCCGTTATAAAGCTGCATATTACCTACTACAGGAAGGAGAGCTCTATCGTAAGTCTATCTCAGGCCCACTGTCTCGGTGCCTGTCGGAGGCAGAAGTCCCTCGTGTTCTGCAAGAGATTTATTCGGGAGAGTGTGGCAGCCACTCGCGAACTCGTACTCTGGAACAGAGAATTCTAAGGCACGGATACTTCTGGCCCACCATTCGAAAGGATGCAGAGGCTTTCTCCAAGAAGTGTCCTCAATGTCAGCTCTTCGCGCCCCTTCAACTACAACCAGCTCAGCACCTTCGCTCGATCACTGCTCCATGGCCCTTTGTTATCTAGGGAATGGACTTGATCGGTCCTTTCCCTCAGGCCAGCGGACAGAGGAAGTTCGTACTCGTCATGATCGATTACTTCTCCAAATAGATCGAAGCAAAAGCTCTGGCCAAGACCACTTCTCAGATTGTAAAGAATTTCATCTGGGGGGAGATTGCATGCAGGTTCAGGATTACTCTTTCCATCGTCACCGAAAATGGTCTACAATTCTCCAGCTTGGAGTTAGGTGACTTCTGCAAACAGCTAGGGACGGATCTTCGATTCGCCTCCGTACATTATTCTCACAGCAATGGACAGGTAGAAGCGGCCAACAAGTTAACTGTCAACCTACTGAAGAAGAAGGTCACCAACTTGAAGGATAATTGGGCAGAGCAGCTCCCCTCAGTCCTTTGGGCTCTGAGAATCACTCCAAACTTGGCTATAGGGGAAACTCCCTTCAAAATGTCCCACGAGTCTAAGGTACTCATCCCAGTGGAGTTTGAGGTTCGGAGCCCAATAGTCATAGTAGCGGGAGGCGGTAGTAAAGAATGATGCTTGGAGAATGAAGACGTTTAGAGACTCTCGCTGGATTTCGTTGATGAACTTCGTGACTTAGACTCCATCCGCTAGGAGGAAATCAAGCGGCACATGACAAAGCACTTCGACAAAAACGTCCGCCTAAAACTTTTCCTCGCAGGACATCTGGTCATGAAAAAGGTGGATGCCGCAGGAAGGGGAGTTGCGGTTGACAAGTTACATCCCAATTGGGAAGGTTCATTCATCATCCAAGAAGCCTTGGCTACTGGAGGCTATTACCTTCAAGATCAAGTCGGAGAGTAGCTGAGAGGTACTTGGAGCGGGGATGACCTGAAAAGGTTCTATCCCTAGCAGTAACACTGTATTTCCCTTGTAAATCTTGATTGCATATGTATATACGAGTAGTGACGGCCCAATTGTTTCTTTTTATCTGATTCATCTCAAGACATTTGAGGCTTTAGGGTTCAGCTCCATGCTCGATCTGAGAAACTGGCTGTCGACCTGTTCCTCATAAATAGCCCAGTGCGGATGATGGGACAATGCCTCGGGAAGCGCTCTTGTAAAACCGAGCCTCTGCACTGACGGCCGAGATCAGCTCCCCCTTGCATGTCGGCCTAGGTACCCCTGATTGCATCTCTCCTCCGACTGGAGGAACTATCAGGAACAGCTCTGGACGCCAATCTCCCGGATTCGATAAGGGGCCGACCTTACCAAGCATTTATTTGGGCAACAATATTCCGATTATTTCCAAAGGCAGGATAACCTGTCAAGGGGTAAGGATAGGCCCAAGGGGGATGTTGACCACGAGTGTGTCCTGAAGGACACTCGGAAGAACATTACCCTTCGCTCAAACACTTGCGCTCGTAGCCAAGTGGCATGGCAGAAAGCGATCCCCACCATCAGATCGGGATACGAGCCTTCAACCTGTTTCTTTTGCATATCCTAGTGCGGATGATGGGACGATGCCTCGGGACTTGAGCGCTCTTGTAAGACCGAGCCCCTATAGTGACAGCCGAGATCAGCTCCCCCCTTGCATGTCGGCCTAGATGCCCCTGATTGCATCTCTCCTCTGACTGGAGGAAGTATTAGAAACAGGTCTGGACACCAACCTCCTGATTTGATGAAGAAATAATCATCTCTTTATAAACCTCCATCTCCAAAATATGGGTACGATTAACTATTTATATCACCGTTCAAGTGACAGGGCGGAATCACCTCAATGCGGATCGAAGTCCTCGGGTGACAGTGTCATCGTAAGTCCGAGTTCTTGCACGAGCTCCTCTCCTGCACATCGACTGATGACCCCCTCGAGTGAGACCAAATTCCTTGTTAGAGTGATGTCGTAGTACGTGAACCGTGTACGAACTCCCCTCCTATAGGCCGACTACTAGCCACCCGTGTCGACTGATTCTCACCCCCAGTTGAGCTTGGCTCCTGCTGAGTGTCGACTGATTCCCACCCCCAGTTGAGCTTGGCTCCTGCTGGGTGTCGAGTAATTCCCACCCCCAGTTGAGTTTGCCTCCTGCTGGGTGTCGACTGATTCTCACCCCCAGTTGAGCATGTCTCCTGCTAGGTGTCGACTGATTCCCACCCTCAGTTGAGCTTGGCTCCTGCTGGGTGTCGACTGATTCCCACCCCTAGTTGAGCTTGGCTCCTGCTGGCTGTTCACTGATTTCCACCCCCAATTGAGCTTGGCTCCTACTGGGTGTCGACTCATTGCCACCCCGAGTTGAGCTTGCCTCCTGCTGGGTGTCGATTAATTCTCACCCCTAGTTGAGCTTGGCTCCTACTGGGTGTCGACTGATTCTCACTCCAAGTTGAACTTGACTCCTGCTGGGTGTCGACTGAGTCCCACCCCAAGTTCAGCTTGACTCATGCTGGGTGTCGACTGATTCCCACCTCCAATTGATCTTGGCTCCTGCTGGGTGTCGACTATTTCCCACCCCTAGTTGAGCTTGGCTCCTGCTGGGTGTCGACTACTTCTGACCACCAGTTGAGCTTGGCTCCTGATGGGTGTCGGCTCTGATCTCCAAGCCAATCAGGTTTAACCCCGACGAGATGAACGATTATGCAGGTGCGAGTATGTATTGGCGAATATGCGAGTATGCCTCGGCGAACATGCGAGTATACTATAACGAGTATGCACACAGATACGGATGCAAGCATCAGGATGCGAATTGTTGGAGCGACTATACTCCCCAAGCCTATGAGCCTAGCGAGCGTCATCAACCAACAAGCGTGCGAGTAAAGAAGAGAAGAGAATGCGGTAACTCAAAACTTGTATAAATATATCAAAAATTCACAAGTTACAAAAGTGTGTTGATAATCTTGTATATGCGAGCATGAGGAAAATCGGCGAGCAACTAGGACTCATCGTCTCCAGTATCTGGCCGATATTCGTCATCTCCAATGTCGGCATCCTCCTCTTCCTCGCCGCCTTCGTCGCTTCCCACCTCATCAGTGCTTTTGCCGCTGCTGCTGCTACTGCCACTGTCGCTGCTGCTGGAGCCCGATGTCGAGGAAGAGATGCGATCGGGCGAGGTAGATTCCTCGGCAAGCAATTCAGGAATGAGCTCGTCAACAGTGAGTTGCTTATCCCCCTCGACAAGCTGGCCATTGATCCTCAACCGAGCAAGCATAATATTCCCCGCCGCTCGCGCTATCTCGCGGCGGACTGACGTCCTCTCTTTCCAAAGAATGCGGGACCTCTTAACCGCCCAATGCGGGTCATCCTCTGGCTGCGGCGCATCGGGGCAGGGAGCTGAAGAGCTCGCTTGTCCCTCAGCAGCGACCAAGCGAGTTTCCATCTCGACGGCGCGAACTTGGGCTTCCTCTAGCTCTGCCACTGAGTTGGTGAGTTTCTCCTCGCATTCAGAGAGCTTCTTCGTGGCCTCAATCTCGGTTGCCTACGATAAATAACAATCAGTCAGCAAAATAAATCAAAGTCCAGATCGTCCATATCGTACGCGGGGAGGCGACTTACCTCATAGTCTCTCCAACGAACTGATTGCATGTCGAGATCTATGGCCTTCTTGGTGACGGTCTTTAGAGCCACATGCATCTCTAGCAGCTTCATGGCCGAGTAGTGTCCTAGCTCGACAGTCCGCGCGAGCGAGCATGAGGTTTGCTGGGCGAGTTTCCACCGGGCTGAGCTCCAGCAGGGACTCGACATCAACTCGCTCGTATAAAGCATGGAGGATGGATAAAGCCTCCCCCTTATCCTCCCAATCTACCGACCAGGAGGGGAGGTTGGTGCTCATCGTCACCGAGTGCTCGTCTTTAGACAAGGTCATCAGCGGACAACCATAAGCATCCACCGCCCCTCGCCCAAGATTGAAATTTGGGTGGAAGTGGGGCTCTCGAGCATCAAGCGGCGACTCTTGATCGCCAGGCTGAGGCGACGATATTTTGGCCCTCTTGCTCGCAGGGTCAGGCGACTTCACTTTTGCCTTCCCTTTGGCAAGTTTCTTATTCTCGCCAACATCGGGCGGGGGGTTGGATTCCGGGAAGGATGAGGTGACTTCCTTTGCCGAAGGGAAGTACCAGGTGGACGTCATGGGAAGTAAGGCCCGTTTTCGATTCGACCTGGGGAAGGGGTGGGGGAGAAGGTTATACTCCCTCGCGGTCCCACAATCGAATCAAATCCTTACATTCTCTGACACATGAATCAAATACTTACATTCTCCGGCAATCGACTCATAGTCAGGCTAGGCCGTGCAACCGAATTAAATCCTTACATTCTCCAGCGATCGAATTGAATCATTTCATTCTTCGTCTTTACTGTAGTACAAATCCCTGCCATTGCTAGATCATGCCTCCCTCGTGGTCGCACAGTCAGATCGAATCCTTACATTCTACGACACACTGATCGAATACTTACATTCTCCAGTAATCTTCTTATGGTTAGGCTCGACCACGACGTCATATCGAATTCTTACATTCTCCGACACTCGGATTGAATACTTACACTCTTCAGCAATCCTCTCATGGTCAGGCTCAGCCACGTCGTCGGATCGAATCCTTATATTATGCTACACCTGGATCAAATACTTACATTCTCTGACTGTCCTCTCATGGCCAGGTTCGACCCCGCAGTCAGATCAGATCATTACATTCTTCGACCCTTAGATAGATTCGCCACACTCACCAATATTGCCACAAGTTTATATTCCGCCAACTACCGGGATCCGCATAACCAAGACAAGAAGAACGATAATAGTACTATCATATCAATATAGGCGCAAATGCGCTACACAAAACCATCAAAGGACAATGATAAACATACATCAGACTCAACAAGAAAAAAACAAATATATACAAGCATACAAAGATAAAAGCGCAAGTCATTACTCGATGGTTGCTTATACATAGGTTTAGGGTTACTTCCTTCGTCATCAAAAATGTTATCGAAGCTAAGGCACGATACGTCACACTTCAGATGTTTGGCTACCAGACAAAAAGCCTTCGACACCCTTTGTCTGAGCGCAACCCCAGCACTAAGCTCGATCGTACATGTAACAGCCTCTCCAACATACAACTCGAAAGGACGGTCGCCGACACCCCCAACACCAAGCTCGAAAGGGTTCAGCCTCAAATAGTCCGCAGACCATGCACCCCAACCCCTCTCCGGTCCACCAGCGGGTTGTTGGAAGTCGCAGCCTCCCTTTGATGAGAGAAATTCAAGTTAAGCGGGCAACACAAAGACTTTCCAGGAGGTCACCCATCCAAGGAATACTCCAGCCCGAACACGCTTAACTATGAAGTACTTTCGCATCTCATCACCAATTGAGCCGCAACTCAATTGGTGATGAGATGCGAAAGTACTTCGTAGTTAAGCGTGCTGGGGCTAGAGTATTCCTGGGATGAGTGATCTCCTGAGAAGTCCTCGTAGGAGCGCTTAACTCGACTTTCCCTCATCAAAGGGGGGTTGCGGCCTACAAAAACCCGCTTGCGGGCCTCGAGAGGGGCTGGGGTGCATGGTCTGCAGACTATTTGAGGTTGAACCCTTTCAAGCGTGGTGCTAAGGGTGCCAACGGTCGTCCTTTTGAGTCGTGAGCTGGGGAGGTAGTTACAACGCATATAGTTTAAGGAATGCATACACTCCTCAAGTCCAAAAACCTTCATCTCAAGTATCCACTCTTCTGGAGAAAGACGCACTATCTCAGCCCTGGAAGGCTCCAACTCTACCCTCAAGCCGATACTCTCCTCCTAAGCAGTCTTCAACGTCTGTACGGTCTTCTCCACTGTTGAAGTTGGTGACCGGGCGGTCTGGCGGTCTGGCGGTCTGGCTTGGCGGGTTGATGACCGCGCGGTTTTACAGTTACCCTTCAGCGGTTTGGTTGCTGTATGTTGCTGTCTGAGGTTCAAGCGGTCTAGCAGTTTGTCTCTGGCAACTTGGAGACCGGGCGGTCTAGCGGTCTCCCATGGCGATCTCTCTCTCTGGTAGTATCCGAGCGGTTAGCCATTCTGTTAACCGCG
Source organism: Platanthera guangdongensis (assembly GCA_039583875.1). Classification (NCBI taxonomy): domain Eukaryota; kingdom Viridiplantae; phylum Streptophyta; class Magnoliopsida; order Asparagales; family Orchidaceae; genus Platanthera; species Platanthera guangdongensis. The sequence goes on from CM077154.1 coordinate 160,259,148, forward strand.
TGACTTGTGCGGTTTGTGTCTGTATAGTCCGCTCGTGTCCTGTAAATTTTTAGTCTCACATCTCTTATTTGTATTATCTCTTCTCTCCTTCATTCTATATAAGAGAGGTCATACATTTGTAATAGATACCTTTTTGGAATAATAAAGTTGACATTACTCCACTTTTCGGTTTACATTTTTCTGTTCGCACATGGTATCAGAGGACTCGGTCCTTTCCTCCTGATTGTGTGCGCGCTCTTTACTCTTGCGGCTTGTTTCTTCAGTCCGCGACCTGTCTTCGCGGCCTGGGTCCTGCTCTGACCATTGCACTATTCGCGCGGCTTGTCCCTTTCCGTGCCCTGTTCTCATGGCTTGATTCTGCTTTCCGCTACCTGTTTTCGCGGTTTGTATCCTCTTCTAACCGCTGCCCTGTTCGCGCGGCTTGTTGCTCTCCTTCCCTAGACGCTCATCTTCTTAGTCGCTGCGACCTGTTCTTCGTCGTCGCGCCCTTGTTTCCTCGACTACTTCTTCGGCGTTGAGACCTGTTTCCTTCTTGCCGCTCTTGCTTGCTAGTCGTCGCGGCCTAATCTTTTGTCGTACGACTTGTTCCTCTCCTACCCGCACAGCCTTCCTCGGGCCGCTCGACTTCCTTCCCTGCTTTGCTCTGCTTCTTGGTCGTGGCCACTGGTGTGTTGTCACCGTGACCGCTGCAAATCTGTTCTCTGACCGCTGCGGCCTTCCTCGCTACGCGCCTGCTTCTGTCCGCCCGGCTTGTGACTTGTGTTAGACGCCGCGGCTTGCTGTTCTCTCATCGTCTCTCTTCAATGGATTCCACTTCCTCCGATCCGTCCGCATCGGTGGTCCTCTCTTCTGGTAGTGCCCACACTGTTACTCGCGGAAGATCGTTGATCGATTCTGGTGCTACAAATCATATGACAGGCAATCCTCACTGTTTCTCTCATCTAGACACACATGATCGGTTGTCCCCTGTCATAGTTGCGGATGGTTCTTCCTCCCGGGTCAATGGGAAGGGCATGGTTCAAGTCACTCCGTCTCTTTGCCTTGCCGATACCGTCTATGTGCCCCAGTTTCCTTGTAATTTATTATCATTTACCTCTTTATGCAAGCAACTACAGTGCTCCGTCACATTTACTCCCACCTCTTGTTCTTTTCAGGATCCAGTCTCCCAACGGACGATTGCTACTTGGACTGAGAGCGGCGGCCTCTACTTTCTCGACAACGTCTCTACTCTATCTGTCTTCTCCTACTCCTCTACAGATCTTCTCCATTGGCATCTTCGCCTTGGTCATGCCCCCCCTCGCCTTCTTCGCCAACTTCTCCCCCACCTCCCTTCCCAACATCCTCCTCTTAATTATGACGCATGTCAATTTGGCAAGCATCACCGCTCTTCCTTTCCACCAAAGCAAGGTCGTGGATCTACCCGTCCGTTTGATCTTGTTCACTCTGACATCTGGGGTCCTGCTCCTACCCTTACCGTTGGGCGGGGTAGTTCTTACTTTGTTACGTTCATTGATGATTTTTCTCGCTGTACTTGGGTCTATCTCTTACGAGACCGTTCTGAACTTTTTGATGTATGAACATCCTTTTATCATTCAATTCAAACTAAGTTTGAAGTTTCCATTAAAATCTTACGCTCGGATAACGCAAAAGAATATCTTAGTCAGGCCTTTTCCTCTTTCTGTACGCAACATGAGATTATTCATCAAACCAGTTGCGTTTACTATTCCCAATAAAATGGAGTGGCGGAACGCAAAAACCGTCACCTCCTTGATGTCGCTCGCACTCTGCTTACGCAAATGCATGTCCCTCGCTCCTACTGGGGCTATGCTGTTCTCATCTCTTGCTATCTCATCAATCGCATTCTCTCCACCGTTCTTCATGGTTAAACTCCTTCTCCATTCTCTATCCGGGCAAAGAACTCTTTTCTCTTCCTCTACGTATCTTTGGATGCACAGCCTTTGTGCATGCTCCCTCTACCACCCGCGACAAACTCTCCCCTCGGTCCACCAAATGTATCTTTCTGGGGTACTCTCCCACTCAGAAAGGTTATTGTTGCTTTGACCCCGACACCCGCAAACAATTTGTCTCTGCGGATGTTACCTTCTTTGAAAATGCATCTTACTTCTCTTCCGCTTCTTCCTCTACTCCTGCTAATCCTCCTTCTCTCCCCAACCCCACTATTCCCTCCACTCCTGCTAATGTTCCGCCACCTCTACCATCTCCACCATCTCCACCATCTCCACTATCTCCACCATCTTACCTCGCTCCTTCTCCTTCACCTTCCTCCTCTTCGATGCCGTCGCTCTCTTCTCTCGGGCCAGCTTTCTCCACCCTGGATGCTCCGGATACTGAGGTACTTGCTGACCTGGACCTTCCCATTGCCCTTCGCAAAGGGGTTCGGGCTTGTACCCAGCATCCTCTTGTTGCTGTTGTTTCCTATGATCGTCTGACGCCTGCTCGCAGAGACTTTGCTCTTGCTATCTCTTCTACTTCCACCCCCCCCCCCCCGTTCCTATCAGGAAGCTCTTACCCTTCCGCATTGGAAGGCTGTCATGGATGACGAGATTGCTACTCTCACTGAATGAGGTACCTGGACTCTTGTTCCTCCTCCTGTTGGCACAGATGTTGTGGGCTGTCGCTGGGTTTTTGTGGTGAAATTCCTCCCCGATGGCCGTGTGGATCGCTACAAAGCCCGCCTGGTGGCTAAAGAATTCACTCAGACCTATGGTGTTGATTATTTCGATACATTCTCTCTCGTTGCTCGTCTCAGCACCATACGAGTCCTTCTCTCTGTGGCTGTCAACCGGGACTGGCCGATTTCCCAGCTGGATGTAAAGAATGCCTTCCTTTATGGTGATCTTCAGGAGGCCGTCTACATGGAGCAACCTTCTGGGTATGTTGCTCAGAGGGAGACACGAGTATGCCGGATGAAGAAGACAATCTATGGCCTCAAGCAGAGCCCTCGAGCTTGGTTTGACAAGTTCAGCGGCATCGTGGCGGCCGTTGGTTTTGCGCGCAGCTCTGCCGATCACTCGCTATTTATTCGCAAAACCTCCTCGGGACTGGTGGTTCTTGTTGTGTACGTCGATGATATTCTTCTCACTGGCGATGATCAGGAAGGGGTAGCCTTGACAAAGCGACATCTTTGTCAACATCTGGTCACGAAAGATATGGGCTCTCCGAAGTACTTTTTGGGGATCGAAATCTCTCGGAAGCCCAACTCCTTAGTTCTCTCCCAGCGTAAGTATGCCCTTGATCTATTAAAAGAAGCAGGATTGACTGGAGCCAAACCTGCCCGATGCCCCATGGCAATTGGAGAAGACAAAATCTGGATAGATGATTCGCCTCTTCTTTCAGATACTACGGGGTATAAGCGTCTAGTTGGTAAGCTCATATATCTCACAGTGACCAGACCCGACATTTCCTATGATGTGGGCAAGGTGAGTCAATTCATGCAAGCACTTAGGGAGTGCCATCTACAGTCAGCCTTGCGGATCTTGGAGTATGTCAAAGCAGCGCCTGAGAAAGGATTACTCTTTCAGAAAATGGTCATCTGAGGGTTGAAGCCTACTCAGATGCGAGTTACGCTGATGACAAAAGGGGATCGCAAGTCTACCTCCGGTTTCTGCACCTTTGTTGGGGGAAATCTGGTATGCTGGAAGAGCAAGAAGCAGTCTGTTGTTTCCAGGTCCAGTGCTGAAGCAGAGTATCAGAGTATGACATCGACCACTTGTGAGTTTAAATGGCTACGGGCTCTTATGCTGGATTTAGAAGAGGTCTACAACCATCCTCTACCTATATTCTGTGATAACAAAGCTGCCATATACATCTCCAAAAATCCGGTCTTCCATGAAAGAACCAAGCACATTGAGGTCGACTGTCATTTCATTCATGAAGAGATTTTGAAGGAATAAATTTGCACTCCCTTTGTCACTTCTGATAAAGAGCTGGCTGACATCTTCACCATGTCAGTATCCGCCTCGTTTCTTCATATTTGTGACAAGCTGGGCATGATCGATATATATGCTCCAGCTTGAGGAGGAGTGTTGAAGTTGGTGACCGAGCGGTCTGGCGGTCTGGCATGGCGGGTTGATGACCGCGTGGTTTTACAGTTACCCTTCAACAGTTTGGTTATTGTGTGTTGCTGCCTGAGGTCCAAGCGGTCTACCAGTTTGTCTCTGGCAACTTGGAGACCGGGCGGTCTAGCGGCCTCCCATGGCGATCTCTCTCTCTGATAGTAGCCGAGCGGTTAGCCCTTCTGTCTAACCGCGCGGCTTGTGCGGTTTGTGTCTGTATAGTCCGCTCGTGTCCTGTAAATTTTTAGTCCCACATCTCTTATTTGTATTCTCTCTTCTCTCCTCCATTCTATATAAGGGAGGTCATACCTTTGTAATAGATACCTTTTTGGAATAATAAAGTTTACATTACTCCACTTTCCGGTTTATATTTTTCTGTTTGCACATCCACCAAGGACTTCTCTATCTACAATGATGTTAAAGATTCATCCAACTCTAACTTCAACTCCAACTCGATCTACCAAAACCGGGATACCTCTCAATCTAGCTCCTTTTGGAGGCAGCAAGTGAAGCCTCCGTGGCCCGAAGGTTCTCATGAAGAGCCAATTATCCATCCTTCAAGCTTGCATAATGATCGTTCCACGTGAATGTTATATGCGCCCGAGCTTCAGACTGCAAACACCAAACAAAGGGTTATGGTAGTGCAAAGTAATCAGTTCAAATGAAGAAAGATGAATGGTTCACTTATCATGTCACTCATTGCCTTTAAAGAAGAAGACACTCGGGGGGGGGGGGGGGGGAAGGGGGGGGGGGGGCAGACGTATCTATCACATCAAGATCTGAATCAATTGGAGTTGACTCGTCACATGGGGCCTCCTCAATCAGGTCCTCTCTTTGACTTGACAAAGTTTGCAACTCCGCAGCAGCATCACAACACTCCTCAAAGCAAGCCTCCTCTTGCGAACAAATGGCGCGACCGCAGTGTGCTCAGCATCAACATAAATGCCATATTGGGATAAACGCTTCTCTTTCACAAATAAAGAAATACTGAATAAGCGGTTCACCAACTCCCGAGAGTCTGAGAATCCCAGTATCGGCAAAAAATCCCACTCTCGCTCTCTCTGATGCCAGCAAAGATCAGGTAAAGAATTCCAGAGCTCAAGCAAGCCCCAAGAGTTTCTAACATATCCAAACAAGGTGTTCTCATGACGACAATCCGTTCGGGACTCAAAGTCAAGCCAACTTATATTGTTGTAATTCTTGACGCGGTCGCCACCGACAATACAGACATCACACCAATCTATAAATAATTCCAAAGAGAATCTTGAGTCATGCTCCCTGAAGAAAGCTACCAGCCTCATAATGTGAGTCATCACTAGCGGAGTGAACTAGGATATCAGGACGCCACAAAACTTCAGAATGTCCACCACCTCATCGCAAGATGGAAAGCTGAAGTCATACCTCAATGTCGTCTCGCAAATTATCAACCAACCCCTAGGTAGGTTTTGAACCCTCTCTTCGGCATGAGGTATCTTCACATCATGATCAGTAGGTAACCCGTATCTTTTCCTCCAAACTGCAGCTTGCTCAGTAGTGAGCGTAGAGCGTAGTCTTATAGGCCTCGTAGGATGCTTCGAAGTCTGAAAATAAATCCAAGGTTAGATAAAATCGGTCAAGTAGCAGGTGCTCAATTGAGCACCCGACATCTGCAATCCTGACACGGAAGGTCAAAAGCTGCACAAATTGTGTGTAAGTAGGCACGCGCTACACGCCCCCAGTAGTGCGTACGGAGCGCACCTAGCAGCGTGCACGTGCACACCAAACACGTGTGCAACAATGAGCGTGTGCGCCCACCCCCGCGCCCCAAGGTACGTGGCTCGCGCGCACCATGGTGAGTGCGCCCACACACCCAGGGGCACGCCCACCCCTGGTGGAGCCCATGTCGGGAGCACCCTAGCCGGCAAGCCCATCCCTGTGGCGGTAGGCTCCACTCGTTCACTTCGCATTCAACCTCCATCGTTCGTGCATATTTATAGCATTATTGGGGTGCGGTTACCCTACTACCCATGATCCCATCATCCAAAATAGAGATCATGAGGGAATTGCCATGTGCGTCATTGTGCACGATCTGCGGGTGCGAGTGCACGGTCGGCGAGCACGATCGCGCGATCGGAGTGATTCACGCGCATGATCGGCGAAGGGATCACACCATCCGTGTGCACGACCGCGTGGGATCCTAGACCTCCCGGGGCCGGCCCCTCTCTCCCGCCGTTGGCGGGCCAGCTCTAGGCAGTCCGTTTCCGGCCGGCTGAGGGGTCGTGCCTCGCGGCCGGCTGCCTGGGACGGTGAGGCGCGATAATCCCGTCAGCTAAACCGCCTGGCGGAAGCTTTCCCTCCCGCACCATCCACGGGAGGTGTCGGGTGCGTCTGATCGCGCCGCGCCGTTCGGCAGGGTGTGCTTAGCCCCCCCCCCCCCCCCCCCCGCTCGGCCAGCTCTGGCCGGCCACGCCTTTCGACTAGCCGATGCATCGCTTTGTGGCCGCCGCCCGATGCCGCGCCCGACGGGGCTATCATGGTCGTGCCGGCCCTCTCCGTTCGACCGCCCGATTTCGCGCTGATTCGTCGGGGTCGGACACCCTTGAGACTTTAGTCGTCCGCTTCTCTTGCCCTCTTTAGGTACCTTCCCTGTTGTTTGATCGTTTTGCCACGATCGCGACCGCCTGATGCGCAAGTCACTACCCGTGTAATCTCCATCAATAATGGGGGGACATGTTTTTGGTGGGGGTCTTCATTTAGTAAAATTAAATATGCGAATAATATTTGCCCTGAACTGTACTTAAAATTATGATATTGGTGGTTATGGTGTGCGGATAGCCGCATAACCATCATAACTACCTCCTGGATGCTATAAAAAAGGCTCTCAGACATCCTCATTTCTCATCTTTCTCTCTCCTGCTTTCTTCCTGCTCAGGTCAGATGTAATACCCCATATGTCATATAACAGATGAAGGCTTACATCAGAGCTCTGCTAGATTTCTCTTGCGAGCCACCTTCGAGCCACCGCCTAGCCAGCATCGAGCCACATTCGAGCTACCGCCTCTCCACCAAAATTCCACCTGAGACCGCAAGCGAGCGTGCGAGAAGGAATATCCTACGACAACAATTGCCCGTTTATCTGCAATCCCCCAACAAGTAGCATCACGCGGAGCAGTTTGTTGCTTGTCGTGAGCCTAACTCTCTCATCTCCAAAAGTGTAACGAGGAGCGGTCTTTCGCCCGAAATTTTTCAAGCAAGTTGCAACTCAAAAAAGATAGTGGATTTTGACCGGCACAGATCCGTTCACGTAATTTTTTACCCAATTAAAAGATTTTTTCACGTCAAAATATCATAATTTCTCTCTCTCTCTCTCTCTCACACTCATTGACTCTGTGCGTACTCGACCACTCCGTGAGTTAAGACGATCCTGATTAATCCGGACGGGCCGAAGCGTCTAATTTGACCACAATATGTTTAATCCATGTATCTAGGACCACCACCATCGTGCCAAATTGAGCCAAAATTATCCATAAGGTTCGAATCTGAGATTGTATACAAATACAACGCTGAAAATACTTCATAATTTTAGGACAAAGGAGGAGGTGCAGTTGCTGTACGGATTTGCTTCATTGATGGCCAGCGACATTGTAGTACTAGTAGTATTATTGCAGTCGCTGTAAAAGTAGCTCGTTCTCTGTCGCGCGATTCCGCCCAGTAGGGCCGGCATCTTCCCCGACGTCGGCTCCGGCATTCCCATGTTCGCGCGCGGTACCCGCTGGTTTCGCCCGAATAGCGCCGCTGGAACGCCGGAGGAGGACGTGGAATTGTCCTTTACATACTTACATACCCTGAATGGAATATTCATTGAGTTTCATCCAAAAAAGCATGCAAAATCCCGCAATCTAAGCCCTCTAATGATCCCCCCCCCCCCCCTGCCTATCGCAACTATTCTTCAGAATCCTTGCTGCTTCGCCTTCCTTATTATTTTGCTTCATCTCAATTTAAGGTGGCGGCGACCCAAAAGTGTGCCAACATAGGTCAGCTTCTTCCCCACCCTGCTGCTGCTGCACTCTCACCCTGCCTGCATCATCTCCTGCAACTATGCGCGAGAGAAGACTACGCTTCTTCTCTGGGGAAAACATGCCATGCTTTGTGCATTCTTTCTGGCCTTCAAACCCATTCCCTCCTCACATCCAACCTCCTGATCAATTTCTACGCCAAGTCCGGCCTGCTCGATTCTGCTCGCAAGGTGTTCGATGGAATGCCCCGCAGAAGCATCGTCTCATGGAACACCATGATTGCATGCCACACTCGCCTCGGCCAACACCTCGAATCGCTGAGGCTTTTTGTGCGAATTCGTCGACAGGGATTGTCACCGAGCGCGTTTACCTTCTCCACACTTCTCTGCTCCTGTGCGGAGAAGGCTGCCATCTCCGAGTGCAGGCAGCTGCATGGGTTTGCCCTCAAGACAGCCGGGGATTCCAATGTGTTCGTTGGAACCGCGCTTCTCGACGCGTATGCCAAGTGCCGCATGATTGCGGATTCGCGCCAGATTTTTGACAGTTTGCACGAAAAATCCTCCGTCACCTGGAGCTCAATGGTTGCTGGCTGCGTTCAGAATGATCTTCACGAGGAGGCTTTGGTTTTGGCGTCGAAATCTCACCGAACCGGGCTGGAGTGGTCAGAATTCACTCTTTCGGCTGCTCTGAGCGCCTGCTCGAGCTTGGCCGCAGCCATCGACGGAACTCAGCTGCACTGCATCGTCGTGAGAAGTGGGTTTGATTGGAATGTCTTCGTGGGGGCGGCACTAGTGGATCTGTACGCCAAATGCGGGATGATCGATGAAGCGTACCGCCTGTTTTCGGGCACGGATGAGAAGAACATCGTGCTGCTGAACGTGATGATCGCGGGATTCTCAAGGCACGCCCGATGCGTCGAGACCATGATACTCTTCGAGAAGATGCGGCAGATGGGCATTCCCCCAAACGAAGCCACGTATCTATCTGTTCTATTTGCCTGCGGCCACGGCGGTCTGGTGGAGAGCGGGCGATGCTATCTGGATGCCATGATCAGGCGGGACGATGGAGTGCGGCCGACGGCGCTTCATTATTCCTGCATGGTGGATGTTCTCGGACGGTCTGGATTCATCCCTGAGGCGCGTGAGTTGATGGGCAGCATGCCCTTTTTGCCCACACCGGCCATGTGGGGATCCCTGCTGGGATCATGCAGGATCCACGGCAACCTCCGGCAAGCCGAGGTTGCGGCGGAGCATCTGTTCGAGCTGGAGCCGGAGAATGCGGGGAATCACCTGCTGCTTTCGAATTTGTATGCCGCGGGCGAGAGATGGGAGGGGGTTGCGGCGGAGAGGAAGCATCTGAGGGAGAGGGGATTGAGGAGGGAGAAGGGGAGGAGCTGGCTGGAAGTGAGGGACAGGGTTCACGTATTCGTGGCGGGGGAGCGGGAGCATCCCAGGATATCGGAGGTGTATGCCAAGTTGGTGGAGTTGAGGGATGAGATGAGGCGGGAGCTGGGGTACGAAGCCGAGAGGGGGTGCGACGTGCACCCGGTGGCGGTGGAGGAGAAGGAGGAATTGCTGTGGGGGCACAGCGAGAAGCTGGCGTTTGCTTTCGGGCTGCTGAGCCTGCCGGCGGGGGCATCCATCCGGATAAATAAGAACCTCCGGGTCTGCGGGGACTGCCATTCTTTCCTTAAATTGGCGTCGCTGCTGCGCGATCAGAGGGAGATCGTTGTGAGGGATGCCAAGAGATTCCACCATTTTCTCAGCGGCTCCTGTTCCTGCAGGGATTTCTGGTGACAAGTCTTCACATGGACGGTGATAGTAATAGTAATTAATATAGAGGAGATTGTTTTCACTGTTCTCACTTCAGCCATGCCAGCACCTCTTTAATTTAGGGCTTCAAGAGCTTCCAAGTCCAGGGAAAATTGAGCTGCAGCGCTCCTGTTGCAGCAGCTTGAATACTAAATAGATAGTATTCATTTCATATTGGGTGATCAAGATTCTCTACTTATTATTAGATTAGAAGAAGCAGAGCAAAGGTAATTAGGCAGCGCAAAAATGGCCGGGCAGCACCTTCTGCTGACTTTGGGCGTTTGTTTCATGATTAAAGCTCCATTCCATTGTCCAAAAAAGGTCGTCGCTTAGTTTTAGCTGTTTGGTGCATCGGTTCGTCCGGAACGTCCCTAGAATTGCCGTTCCAATGGAGCTTTCTAGACTCCTGCTCCCAAGCTCCTTTCCAATGCTGCAATCTCCGTCAAGAGAGATGATCGGGCTTGGGATGAGAAGAGTCGAGGCTTTGTGTTTACGCAAGTCGTGGGGAGAGAAGGCAAGGGAGGGCACACAATGTCCATAAGAGAGATGATTCAGGTGGCCGAAGTACTACAGGTTGAGGGTCTGATCCAGGAGTGGATGACGGTCATGATGAAGCTCGATGTAAACAAGGATGGAGCAGCAAATGTGCACTTCCAGGCATTTAAGATGAGCTATATCTGCATCAAGCTTGTTAAGGAGGGGGTGGCTTGATACAGAGGACGTTAATGGTGATCTGAAGGTGTTAAAGATGAAGAAGGATATCTGAGAGGTGAATAATGACTTCTTGTTTGGTGCCTGTGAAGATTTCAGATCACCAGGTGGGCAGGATCTTCCTTTCTATTTCTTCTAAAATGTGATAGAATTGTTTTAGGACAGTTTGCTCTATGTTTTGTTTGTTAATTTCAGTTTTCATACTTATCATTTGCAAGATTATTGTATGAATTCTGTTGTGACTTGTGACTGAAACCATACAGTTATTTTACAAAACAGTTTAATATGTTGTTCAATTTTGAACTGCTTTGCAAACAGTGATTTGCTAAACAGATTCTCCATTTCTCATTATTGTATTCCCACAACTCCATTCCCACCGCTCTCATTCCCAAAGCCACAAATGAAACAAACAGGGCCTTAGCCATTTCTGAGAGGAGAACAAACTATTTGTCTGCTAAATTCATTAATGTTATATATATAAACCGCTGTCTATTATAGGGTTCAGAGTATATATAAACCGACATCTCCAACAGGCGCCTCGAGCGACATCTCCCTTCTGACCTTCTTCTCCGACAGTCCGACAGTCGTGAGCCAACATGCTTCAAACAGGTATCACATTATCACTCTTTTATTCCTTATTTCAGCCATCAAAACTTGATCTTAAATCTTTATACTATTTGGTATTCATTGATCACTCTATTATTCCTTATTATCTTTTCAGTTTTAAATAATTTGGTGTTTAAGAATCTTAAATCTTTATACTATTTTGTCAAAAACATATACAAACTTGATCTTGACCCTTATCCGTTTTACTATCATTTTGTTTGACTATCATATAGGAAAATGGATAAGTTTATTATACAAACTAAACGACAAGGGTTAGCTTCAACTGCAACTCCAACACCAACTTCAACACCAACTCCAACACCAACTCCAACACCAACTCCAACACCAACTCCAACTTCAACTCCAATCACTCATAGAAAAGATGCAATAATATCGGATCCAAGTTTAAGGCCTCCTCTTTACAATATCTCTAAAGATCTGATTGAGAGAGAAAATATTTGAAGATCATACTTAATTAAAGGTCCAAACCAACCAATTATTAAAGAGTATCCTGCTACTAAACTACTATTCAAGACAAAACTCGTAGATTTTGTGCAAAATGGTATACAAAAAAGATTTATGCTCAATGGTTAGAATACAGTGAAGCAAAAAGTGCAGTTTTTTGTTTATTTTGTTATCTTTTTGCTTTTGAGTTTGGAGATACGGGTGGTTTAATGGACTTAAAAGTTTGATATTGGCAGAAAATAAATCTGCTTATTATGTACACTGTTTTGCTCATCAGCTTCAACTGACACTGATTAAAGTTGCAAAAGAACACAAAAAGATGAATACTTTTTTTTGATTTTTTACACATCTTAACTATTGTTGTTAGTTCTTCATGTAAAAGGCAAACGATTTTTTGAGAAACACAAGCTATGAAAATAAATGAAAGCAGCGCTTTGGGTACAATTGAGACAGTATGTGGCTTAAATCAAGAGCAAAATTTAAAGCAACATGGAGACGCCTATTGGAATTCACATTATGGTACAATTCTTAGTATCATTTCATTATTTCTTTCTATCGAAGTTTTGCTTAATTTTTAAATGAAGACACTTCATTTGAAGAAACTAGTTCTGGGGCCTATAATGTTTTGAAGGAGATAGGTTGTTTTGAGTTTGTTTTTACATTGCATATGATGAAGGCAATACTGGGGATTACATTTGAGTTATCTCAAGTTTTGCAAAGAAAAGATCAAGACCTATTAAATGTCATGCGTTTTGTTAATATTACAAAGAAGAGATTTCAAGACTTAAGAACAGATAGTGCTTTTGTACAATTGGTCACTGAAACGTCTATGTTTTGTGAAAAATATGAAATTGAGATTCCAAAGATGAAAGATAATTACTTACATCCTGCAAGAAGCAAACGAGGTGTTCAAAACAGGTCTAATCTACATTTTTATAATGTTGAGGTACTTTTCACAGTGATTGACTCTCAATACCAAGAGCTGAATGATCGTTTTGATAATGATAATATTCAGTTGATTTCAAACATGGCTTGCTTCAATCCTCAAGATTCATTTGCTGCTTTCAATAGGGATAAATTAATAAAGTTGGCTCATTTTTATCCGGTAGAGTTTAATTAAAAAACTCTTTTAGTGCTTGATAGTCAACTAATAAATTGGTTTTATGATGTGTCAACTAATGAAGATTTTTGTGATTTAAATGGACTTATTGAAATTGCTCAAAAAATGGTTAAACATAAGGACATGAGTTATCCTGAAGTTTATTTACTATTGACATTGTGTTTAACATTACTAATTGCAACTGCTACAGTTGAAAGATCATTTTCTGCAATGGGCTTGATTAAAGAAGATCTTCGCAACAAATTAGGAAATGAATGGTTGAATGATTGTTTGGTTATTTATATTGAGAAGGAAGTGTTTGATACAATTGATGATGAAGATATTTTGCAAGAATTTCAAAAAATGGAATTTAGAAGATGTATCCTCCCTTAAAAAAAAAGAGAATGTTTAATGTATCTTTATGTATTTTTCATGTATTAATGTTAGTTTTATTCAATAATGAATGTTTTTTATTGAACAATTTTTTATTTGTTTTTTTTTTCATATTCTAAGTGTCATGTGCTCCCACACTCCAATATTCCTGGCTCCGCCACTGGGTGTGGATCATGGACTCTGCGGTCACCTACCACATCTCCCTTACAAATCATCTCGGTATTCAAATGACCCATCTCCGATGTTATTACGGTGGCCAATGGTGATACCACCCATGTTTGCTGCTTTGGTGGTGTGCCTCTTACTCCCACTCTTTCTCTACGCTCAGTCCTCCATGTTCCCGATTCTCAGTTTCATCTTCTTTTTGTCAGTCGTTTAACTCAGGATCATGATTGTCTAATCATGTTTTCTTCTTCCTTTGTCATGCATGATCAACAAACTCGGAATATCATTAGTAAGGGCCGCTTATCCAATGTGTTGTATACTCTGGATCTTCCCTCCTCGGCTCTCACCTCCGTCACCTCCACTGATTGACACTGGCGTATCAGGCATGCTCCTCTTCCTATCCTCAGGCGGGCTCTCTCTGATTTTCCTTTTTATTCTTTTGAATGTGAATCTTGTATTTACAGGAAACATCATTGTTCTATTTTTTCTCTGCATTGTACTCGAAGCACTACTCCTTTTGATTTAGTGTATTCTGATGTTTGGAGCCCCTACAAATGACTATTGTCTCTGACGATCGCTATTTTTTTACTTTTATTAATGTTCATTCTCGCATAACTTGGTTATACGCCAATGCATGACTGATTTGAATTACTACGCATCTTTCGCTCGTTTCTCGCCGAAACTAAGACTCAGTTCTTGCGATTTTTAAAAATTCTTCACACAGATAACATGCGTGAATATACTAGTTACTGTTTTCAGGACACCTGTGCTGAGCTTGGCATTCTTCACTAAACCTCATGCCCCTATACATCTCAACAAAATGATGTGGCTGGGCACAAGAATTGTCACCTCCTCAAGATTGCGATGTCTTTCATATTCCAAAATGCAGGTTCCAACATTCTACTGGCATTTTGCAGTTTCCATTGCTTGCTACCTCATTAATCACATGCCTTCCTCTGTCCTAAACTTTGTGACACCCTTTTCCATCCTCTTCCCTCCACCCCGCCCTTTACCTCTGACACCTCACATCTTTGGGTGTCTTCTTTGTCCATTACCTCGGCCCCGCTGTAGAGAAATTGGCTCCTCGTACTATGAAATGCAGGTTTATTGACTATTCTCGCACCCAGAAGGGATACGTTTGTTATTCTCCTTCTACTCGAAAACTGTTCACCTATGTGGATGTCACATGCCATGAACATTAACCTTTCCATCATTCTGACAATTCTCTGCCTTCCACCCCCAGCCTACTGCGCCCTCAAGTGCCTACTACTACCGACCCTCCTCATATACTTCCCATTCCTCCAGCCATGCCTCTCCTCTCGCTAGCTCCTCCTCTTCGTGTCTACTCACGTTGCGTTCCTCAATCTAATACCTTATGAGATCCGCCTCTACCTCTTGATACTTCGCCGACCGTTGATCCGACATCGACATTCACTGCTCACCCCGTTTCAAATTATGTCTCGTTGCATCGTTTATCTCTGTCGATCTACAGGTTTGCGACCTCCTTGTCCTATATTTCCTCCATCTTCTATACAGGAGGCTCTCTAGTATCCGAGGTGGTGGGCCACCATGAATGAGGAAATGACCGTTCTCTAGGCCAATCACACATGGGACTTGGTTTCTCTTTCTTCCGGCCACACTCCAGTTGGCTGTAAGCGGGTCTTCACAGCGAAGCACAACCCTGATGGAATGGTTGATCGTCTGCAAGCTTGTCTGATTGCTTGCAGATTCACTCAACAACATGACCTCGAGTATGAGGAGACATTCTCACTCGTTGTAAAGTTTAATATTGTCCGGTCTTGATCTCCTTGACGGTTCATCAACATTGGTTTTTGCATCAACTGGACATCAAAAATGTTTTCCTCAATGACAATCTTGCTGAGATTATTTACATGTAGCAACCTCTCAGTTATAAGACCACATGAAGTCTCTTGTTTATTATCTAAAGAAATCTCTATCTAGTCTCAAACAATCTCCACATGTCTAGTTTGATAAGTACAGTCGGGTCATTTGCGATGTTGGCTTCACTCGAAGCTTGACTGACTTCTCTTTATTTACCCGTCATTGCTCAACAGGCGCGGTAATCCTTTTGTTGTATGTTGACAATATCATCATCACAGACAATAATCTTGATGGTATCGTAATGGTCAAGAAGCACCTGGCATTCATTTTAGACGAAGAATTTGGGGCCCCTCCGATACTTTCTTGACATCGAGGTGGCTCGTCGGCCTCACAGTCTCATTCGGTCTCAGCAAAAGTATTGTCTTGACCTCCTTCCTGATCCTGACTACTTTGGGTGTAAGCCTGCTGACACACTCATGTATGCCAACCATAAGCCCCGCACCCATGCTTCTAATTATGATCTTCTCCTTCATAATCTAGAGTACTATCGTCTTTTGGTTGACAAACTAATCTATCTTGCAGTGACTAGACCCGATATAACCTTTGTTGTTGGGGTGTTCAGTCATTTCATGCAGCTCCACAGATCTCCCATCTCCGGGCAGTTGAGCGTATTCTTCGGTACGTGAAGACTGCTCCGGGACATGGGCTTGCGTGTAAGCTCTCTCCCTCCTTGTCTTTTGTTGCCTATTCTGATGTTGATTATGTCAACTCACTTGATGATCTCTGATTCATGAGTGATTTATGCACATACTTCGGTGGACATCTTGTCACATGGCAGAGCAAGAAACAAATGGTTGTTGCACGATCATCTGCCGATGCTGAGTACCGTTCTATGACTTCTGTCGTTGCTGAACTCACATAGTTGGGGAGCCTTTTGAGTGATTTAGGTGTAAAACTATCCTCTCTGTTCGTTCTCTTCTGTGACAATCAGACAACTATTCACATTGCCAAGAATTTGGCGTTTCATGAACATACCAAGCATATCGAGGTCGATTGTCATTTTGTTCGGGAAAAAGTACAGTTTAAGAAATTGGTCTTGCGACATGTGTCGGCTGTTGAATAAGTTGCTGACATCCTCACAAAAACCTTACCCCGACCAATGTTGTCAGGATCGCGATCCGGGTCGTAGGATCGCATGATCCTATGATCCGGAAAATAAAATTCGATCCGGATCGCAAAGGGGATCGCAAAAGGCCTCTGTTCTCCTGGGATCACGAGTAGAGTCGTGGTATCGTAGGATCGCGATTCTTGCGCGATCCAACCGACCCAAAAAGTGGTAAAATAAAAACGCGTCCCCCGACTTTTATTTCACATCGCGCTTCAGAGTTGAGAAGTGAGAAAGCCCCAAGTCCCGCGCTCCTCTCTCTCTCTCTGTGAACTCTCCTCAAGGCCGATCGTCAACTTCGACCTCCTCAAGGCCGGAGGACGTCAAGGGCTGCATCTGTGTCGGCCGTCAAGTCGCTGACATCGACCCTAAACCTCAAGCAGTCACGCCTCAAGGCCACCTCTGCGTCAAAGATCGATGAGAAGAAAACAAGGATCGCCGCCTCTGCGTCCAGATCCATTAAATTTCAACAGAGTTTCATCTTGTGGTGAGCCATAGCAACAAGATTTTAGTTCCCAAATTTATTTCTCTGCAACGGTGCAACCCCATTGTCTTGTCTATGGTTCCAATATTCCTTTTAATGAGAGTTGTTCTTGCAGGGCGCTTGTGCTTTCTATCTGTTCATTGATTTTGGCCCTTACTAATACTATGAGACTAAAATTGAAGACTTTGGTGTTATCAACAAGTCAACAACTCAGAATCCCTTTGCAGATTTCTACTTGACAAGGCGCGGGTATGAACCATACATTTTTAATAATATTCTTTTAATTTGTAGAAAATGACTATTTTTTGAAATTGTTCGTAATTTCTTTGAAAATGACAAATGAAAATGATTAATTTTATAGTTTTTGGTATTGATTATTTGTGTAATTGTATGATATCAAATTCAATTTCATACTATGTCTTACTTTATGAATATAGTAGGATCTTACGATCCTCGATCTGATCCTACGATCCGATCCGATCCAACCCCCGAAACGATCCCACCTAGGATCTCGATCCTGACATCCTTGACTCCGACCTCTATCTCATCATTTTCTGTCTAAGCTTGACTCCTACAATTTATACGCTACAGCTTGCGGCGAGTGTTAAAATAAATTATGTTTGATTCATTCAATGGCGCATTGGGGGCCATGTTTATATTTAGTGATCAGTCTCACATCTTAGAATGAAGTTGGATTACCGCTCATCCGTTCGATAAATACCGTTGTATACCTTTGTTGTAAAATTCAATTGAATTTGGTATTTGAAATATAAATATTTCCATTTCTGGATTCTACACGCTCATAATACTCCTTTTTTAACACTGTTATAATGCTTGAATCATCTGATTTTTTTTTGGGTTTTCACAGGAAAGCTCTTCCAAATGCCTTGGCTTCTGATTTTAACACTGTTATAATGCTTGAATCACACTGTTATTCTCCCCCTGATCTCATCATCCACCTGAAACTCGCGGTCTGTGCGATGTTTGTCCGCCTGTGCCTTCATGCGATCCTGGGCTGCCCGTAGATTCTCCCGTAAAGTAGCAATAGTGTGATCACGATCTCGGAGGGCTCGGTCCACGACGGGAAGCGTCGTACTCCCCGGCTCATAGCTGCTCAAGAAAGGTGGTGGCCGACCGTATACGACCTCGAACGGGGTCATTTTGCTGGCAGAGTGGTAGGAAGTGTTGTAACAGTATTCGACCCAATGTAACCACCCTGCCCAAGTACGCAGCTCATCCAGGACAAAGCAACGCAAGTCTCCAGCCCCCGATTAAGAACCTCCGCCTGGCCATCCGTCTGCGGATAGTGAGTTGTGCTGAACCGTAGTGACGTGCCCTGTAGAGGGAAGAGTTCTCGCCAAAATGTTCCCACAAAGGTCGGATCGCGATCCGAAATGATCGCCCGTGGGATGCCATGCAACCTAACAACCTCCCGGGCAAATGTAGCTGCAACTGATGAGCCAGTATACGGATGGCTCAGAGCGATGAAGTGCCCGTACTTGGATAATTTATCGACAACCACCAAAATCACGGATTTGCCCTAAGACTTGGGCAACCCATCAATGAAATTCATGGAAACGGTACCCCAGACCTGATGAGGGATCTCCAACGGTGTAAGCAAGCCGACTGGGGAAGTCGTCTCATATTTCTGGCGCTGACATATGTCACACTATCGAACAAACAACTGAATATCACGTTGCATACCATTCCAGAAGACGTTTGCCCGCGCGTGCTGAAGGGTGAGGGAGAGACCGGCATGGCCACCCGTCGGCGAGGAATGGAACTCGTGCATCATAACTGTCTGTCATGCTGACTGAGAAGGAATGACCACGCGGTCCCGGAAGTACAACCGATCATTCCGAAGATGATAACCCGGAACCAAATTAAATGATCGCCCGTGGGATGCCATGCAACCTAACAACCTCCCGGGCAAATGTAGCTGCAACTGATGAGCCAGTATACAGATGGCTCAGAGCGATGAAGTGCCCGTACTTGGATAATTTATCGACAACCACCAAAATCACGGATTTGTCCTAAGACTTGGGCAACCCATCAAAGAAATTCATGGAAACGGTACCCCAGACCTGATGAGGGATCTCCAACGGTGTAAGCAAGCCGACTGGGGAAGTCATCTCATATTTCTGGCGCTGACATATGTCACACTGTCGAACAAACAACTGAATATCACGATGCATACCCTTCCAGAAGACGTTTGCCCGCGCGTGCTGAAGGGTGAGGGAGAGACCGGCATGGCCACCCGTCGGCGAGGAATGGAACTCATGCATCATAACTGTCTGCCATGCTGACTGAGAAGGAATGACCACGCGGTCCCGAAAGTACAACCGATCATTCCGAAGATGATAACCCGGAACCATCTCCAATGCCCATCGGAGAGCGTCCCCAATAGGTCGGAGCTCCGAGTCATGCTCCACCTCGTCCTGTATCTCATCCATGGAGTCCAGCATGAGTGTAGAAATCTGAGAGAGTGTGCCCTCCGGTAAGCGGGATTAGGCATCGACAACTCGATTGTCCCGGCCTTGGCGGTAGACAATCTCATAGTCGTACCCCAGAAGTTTGGTGACCCACTTCTGTTGGAGAGGAGAGGAGATCCGATGTTCCAAGAAGTGCTTCAAACTCTGGTCCGTACGAATCTTGAAGTGTCGCCCCAGCAGATAAGGTCGGCACAGAGCCACGACGTGAATAACGACCAACATCTTCTCATAAGCGGACAACCCCAATGTCCGAGGAGTCATTGACTTGCTGTAGAAGACTATCGACCGCCCTTCCTGCATCAACACAGCACCCAGACCCACTCCCGATGCGTCCGTCTCGACGACGAACTCCTTGGTGAAATCCAGAAGTGCCAAGACCGGCGTAGTCGTCACAGCCCGTTTGAGTGCCTGGAAAGCCGCCTCAGCCTCATCCTGCCAGGAAAAAACGTCCTTCTGGAGTAACTGGGCCAGCGGCCTGGCAATCTTGTCATAGTCCCATACAAAACGCCGGTAATAGCCCGTGAGACACAAGAAGCCCCGCAAGGCCCGTATAGTCTGGGGCCGTGGCCAAGAAACCATGCTTTCAATCTTCCGAGGGTCGGCTTTAACTCCTGCATGCGAGACTAAATGGCTCAAGTACTCCACCTCCTCCTAACCGAATGAACACTTCGACCGCTTGGCATAGAGCTGATGCTTGCGTAGCAGGGAGAAGACCTGTGCGACATGGCGTAAGTGCTCTTCCCAACTAGTATTGTATATGAGGATGTCATCGAAAAAAATTAGCACGAAGTGACGAAGGAGCGGACGGAAAATCTCGTTCATATTAGCCTGGAAGGTGGACGGCCCGCCGGTCAACCCGTTGGCCATCACCAAAAACTCATAGTGTCCATCATGAGTCCTGAAGTCCGTCTTGTAGATGTCTTCTTCCCGCATGAGGATCTGGTAGTAACCCGACCGAAGGTCAAGCTTGGTGAACCGCATCGCCCCGTGGAGCTCGTCCAACAGTTCTTCAATCAATGGAATCAAAAACTTATCCTTCAGGGTGGCGCTGTTCAGTGCACGATAGTCCACACAAAACCGCCATGACCCATCCTTCTTCTTGACCAGAATGATCGGGGCCGAGAACGAGCTCGTGCTGGGCCGGATGATTCCCGCCTCGAGCATCTATCGAACGCTGCGCTCAATCTCAGCCTTCTGTATGTGCGGGTATCGATATGGCCAGATATTGGTAGGCTTCGCCCCTGCCTTCTATATAATCTGATGATCCCGAAACCGTGACGGCGGGAGTGTGCGTGGCTCCTGGAAAACGTCAGCATATTCCTCCACAAGGGACTGCATCTGTATGGGCACCTCAGATGGCCCGGCCTCATCCGACCTCACCCCCAAAAGTACCGCCATCAAGCTTTCTGCCACCCCGAGTCGCTGCATGCTCTGAAGAGATACTTCCTTAACTGGCGAAGATGTGAGTCACTTCAAACAGAACTGCTTTCCCTGTTGCCTGAATTCCATCGTCATCCGATCCCAATCAAAAGTGACCCGTCGCAGCTGCTGCAGCCACTGAACTCCCAGTACTACGTCTGTGCCCCGAATGGGTAAAAGATAGACATCCGTGCAGCCCGTGTATCCCTGCATCCCAAGTGCCACCCCTGTTAACACACCTTCGCACTGCAACTTGTTGCCGTCCGCCACCACAACTTGAAAGGCAGCCCCCGTATCAATCACATGCCCAACCCGCTGGCCACATCAGGACGGATGAAATTGTGCGTACTCCCACTGTCCACCAGAATAGTCACTTTCTCTTGTTTGATCCTCCCCGCAAGTCGCATAGTGAGTGGGGGAGGGCTACACCCTTCCATAGCATGTAAGGAAACCCCGAACTCGGTCAGATCGAAGTCTTTGGCGGGGAGCTGCTCCTCTGCTCTCAGCTCATCCTCCACATCGTCATGTAACATAAAGACTTGTACCTTCTGACATTTATGGCCCGCCGTAAACTTCTCGTCACAGTTGAAACAGAGTCTCTTCTCCTTTCTTGCCTGTAACTCACCCCACGACAGTCGCGTCACCGTAGGCCGTCCGGCTACCGGCGGGTCCTTCCTGGCAGTCGCCGGTGTAGTAGTGGGCCTCACTGTAGTATAGGACCGCTGCCTGTTGAACCGCTCTTCCTGAATGCGGGTCAGACTGATGACGTGATTCAAGTTGCGGGGCATCTACGCCTGAACCTCATCTTTTAAGTGGCCCTTCAACCCAGAGACAAAACAACTGAGGAGTGTCCTCTCCTCCCAGTGCACCCTATTTGCCAACTTTTCGAACTCTGTCTTGTATTCCATCGCGGTGCCCTTCTGACGTAACTTTTGCAGGAGGACCTCAAAATCCTCAAATTCCTGGGGCCCGAACCGAGCGGTGAACCCATCAACAAACTCCGCCGACGACACATAATCTCGTCCCCGCAGGAACCACTGCGTCCACTGAAAAGTGTCCTTCAAGTGGAATGACGCCAGTTACACCCACTGTACCTCAGGTACCTCTTGAATCTTGATAGCTGAAAAACAACGCCGCCTTCTGTACCCATTCCAAGGCGTCCCCTCCAGTATATTCAGGGAAATTCATGCGTGTCAGCTTCGGCGGCATGTACGGCCGCTGACCGACCTGTCCACGCCACCCCGCCTCCTGTCCAAATCCCGACGGTCTCCTTGGTTCTTCGTGTTCAAAAGGCATGCCCGAGAAGTCACGGCGAAACGGCCCCGCCGCAGGAGCACCATCTCACTGCATGCCTCCTCTTGCCGAATGAGGTAGCAAGCCCTCCCCTCCTCCATATGGAGGAATCAGACACCCACCACCTCTAGAGCCCAAATCATCGGAGCCACCCCCATTGGGGCCGAAACCCGCTGTGCCGAACCCACCAGAGCCGCAGCTGCCTGCACTGTACCCACCGGAGCCAAATCCAGCTGATCCGATCCCGCCGGAGCCACCTCCAGACGCGCCGAACCCCCTGATGCCTCCCGTGCCTGATCCGAGCCCGCCGAGCCCACCAATGCCCGATCCGACCCCGCCGGTGCCTCCAGTGCCCGATCCGAACCAGGGACCGCCTCCTGTGCCCGATCCGACCCCGTCAGGGCCACCCCCGCCTGTTCCAACCCGGCCGTCGCCTCCCGTGCTTGATCCGGCCCCGTGCGTGATGCCGCTGCCCTTACCGAGCCCGCCTGGGCTCCGTTGACGCCGATCCGGTGCGGATCGACTCCAGCAGCGGGAGATCCGCCCGGATCCTCCTCCATCACAGCCTTCCCTTTCAAGTTCTATGTCAATAACGTCATGATCTCTTCCATTCGAGTGTCGATCCGTTCTTCGCGCCTTTGGGTGGAAGTTTTCATGTTTTCCTCGACTGTGGCCACCGAATCCGTCAACCCTACGAGATTTTCCTCTAGGGTTTCCAAGCGACCGATTTTCTCTTGCGTTCGAGTGGTTACCATGGTGGAGAAAAAAGCCTCTGATACCAAATGTTAGGAAGAAGAAGGGGGGAAAGAGAGATCTAAGGAGGAAACTAGAGAATCAGGGGTTGAGGAGGAGAGAAAAGAGAATTACCTTGAATAATCTTGCATGACTCCTCAGGAGGGGGTCCGGTTATATTTATACCCGGACCAAGGCTGGCTGGCCAAGGGGGCCGGCCGGCCCAATGGGGGCTGAACCAGTTGGGTTCAGCCCCCCCCCCCCCCCCCCCCCCCCCCCCCCCCGACCCGTCATTTAGGTAGAGGGGGCTGAACCGGTTGGTTCAGCCCTGTTGTTACCTTCAGACCTCTTGCGTCGACGCGTGTATTGACGTCCAAATAAGCGGGCGCCGTCCGGAGGCGTAACACAACTACTGCTTGCAAAGCCATTGATGAGCTGACACAGCAGTAGGAAGTTGAAGAAGGAGATACTCTCAGGTTTATAATGAACCAACAACATTTGCAATTCCAAGTGGATGATGTGAAGGAAGAAGAACCTGCTGCTGCTGATCACGATGATGCTGTTGTTTCAGTGGACAAGTAATGCATATTATTTAACTTTAATTAGTTTTGTAACATCAAAATAGTGTATAGCGTAGAAGGAGATGGCCGCTTAACTGCTTATGCTGAGCATCACTCTGAATGAAATATCATATGTAATGCAAAGAAATAAATAATATTGTATGGGAAATAATGTCGGTGTCACTAGCTGCTATCAATGAAGTGAACTGGAATTTAGTCGTTATATGTATTTAAAGTAATTCAATAAATTAGTGTTTTAATTTACTATGTATTTATTTATTGATTTGCAATACTCGGGCATAATTAAAAGTTGTTCTTCATTGATGAGCTGAAATTTTCTTTTGGAAATTGCAACCTGTCGCCTAAAAGTTGTATTGATTCTCTCTTTTACTTTTAAAGTATAATTGGATTTGACTGAAAATTTTGATAAAGATGTGTTATCAAAGAGTAGTGACTCCTTGATGATTATCAAAGAGTAATGACTCCTGGATGATTGGTTGTAATTCTTGGGTGAAATCTGTTCAACAATTGCTTGTTCACAATTGAGCATTTTTTCTTCTTTATTTTGAAAAATCAAAGCAGCATACAAGTTAGCCGGGCATAGTGTTCTCTCGCGCCTTGACAGTGATCGTAGGTAGCTTCACCGCTCAGAATCTCCCATCAAAATTTAATGTTTCACAAAATACAGAATAGGAGACGGCAAGCAGCGAGAGTGTAGTAGTCGTATCGAGGCAAATGGAAGCCCCTTGCTCGACAGCTTGTGCGTGTGAATAGCGTGCAAAATGGAGAAAATTATCTCTGAGCGAAGTAAGTGGAGTTCATATAATATATATTTCTTCATGGCATCAGAATCATAAAAAGTCTCATCTACTCTCTTCTCAAAAACAGTTCGGTCTCCATCAAAATCCTACTCATGCTCTTTCCAAATGTGGTATGTGCGGCACGTCTCATTCACACTTCTCCGGCAAAAGGGAGCGCACAAGCAGCAGCAGCAGCGGGCAAGCTTCAGTGAGTTGAGACCGGTGGTGCACGAGCTTGATCATAAAGGCTGCTCCGCTTTCCCTGCATACGGTGCCTCCTTTCCCGAGCATAGATGACCCAGAAGACCGTGGATAGCATCACCGCAGCCGAAACTAGGGTGAGACCCGCATACACCCACTTGGTGTATTTTGCGAGACCGGGGCAGTTGTGATGGCCTATAGAACTAAAAGTCTCTCTCACAAAGCTGCAGTCCTCCAGCTGAACAAGGAAAGGACCGTAATGGTATAGAGCGAAGCCCACCGAGACCGCAGCATCCATCTGATCGTAGATCATGGGCGTGATGCGGCCGACCGTCCTGCAGATTTCCAATCCATTCTCAGCCGTGGCACTGCACTCGTACTCCTTCCACACCTGCATTCAACATTTAAATGCCATTAAAAACACAGGCAGCAATGGATCGAAGAAAAAACAAAAAGTATTACACACCTGCGATGCATTAGTCAACGTAACCTCGTCGGAGGCGCAGGTGCGATTGCTCAGATCATCATTGAATGGGTTACAGAGTGCTGGCATCAACGGTCCGGATTGGTTGAAGGGAACTGTCGGATTATTAGAGTTAGCCACCCCACTGATGACATTGTTGACAATGTCCGACAGCTTGTAGGTCACCTCCCTGCTTCTGTACAAGGATTCGTTCGCAGTGGCAACATCAACGCAGGGAAGGATGTCGTCGAGAGCGGTGTGCTCGCTCGGGTGAACCACCCATTCATCCATCGGCCACGCAGGTGTCTCCCACGACACTGAAACGGGGACGGGCAACGCGCGGTTAGAATGCAGATAACTTTCGGAGGTTGAACCCTCATCAATACAGAGTTCAAGCAGAATCATTCCAGTATCATGCATAACGCACACTTATTTGTTCAAGAAATCTTTTAGAAGGATGGCAAAAATGAATTTATGATGATAATAATTTTGTTTGTGAAATTGATGAACTTGAACTGAGAACAGTAAGTGCAGTGATTTAATTAGTTAGTTTGTAAATGGTTCAGATTATTGCGAAGAGCTAATGCTAGGGCATGGGAAAGAGACAGAAGGGGGAGGAGAAATTAGAGGAGAAAGAGTGGGAAATGGAAATCAAAATTCCAAATTACGTCAAGCAAGTCAAAATACAATACTTATTCGGCTTATATATTTGTCGGGCTTAACAAACAAAACCAAAACATAAAGGATACCCAAAATATAACGGATATAATAACACCCCTCGACACATGTCGGCTAGGCCGGCATGTTACCCTCGCCGGGCTCGCGACGTCGATACACCAGCCACACTGGCGGTTGCCCTTTGCTCTCGTCCGCTCCGTCGGTCCGTATCAGCTTCCGAAAAGGATACATTTTTGAAGATGAAATGTACTTTAGTGCAGAGTTTAATATGAAACATCTGGAATATCTATCCAGGAATATAATTTCAGCCTCTGAATTTCATTCCAGCACTTGCACCAGCCCCTACAATCCCAATAGCAGTCCCAAATAGCATCCAAAACCCTGTCAAAAACTCCTCCAGCCCCCACACCACTGCTTCTTAGTCCCACCAAGATTTGCAACACTCGGAAAGCCATGCCCAGCTCTCAGAGTCACCTCCAAAAATCAAGAATAAGTCCGCCGACATCTTCCCGGCCACTGGCACCTCATTGGACACCCAAGCCTTCTATCTCTTAGTCATTCTGAGTTCATTGTTTGGTTGCAGTTTCTGTGTTGAATTATGTGTTAGTTCACTATTTTGGGGTATTATTAATTTGCAATCTTTGCCTCCAAGTAATTTGTAATTTGTAATTTGTTGGGATTTATTCACTTGTGTATTTACTCTCTTGCTCTCTTGCATATATACCACATCATCACTTGCTTCTTGATTTCAGAATTTTGCTTGAATTTGGTTTGTCTTTCAATATTGTTTATAATATTATTATTGCAAGTTAGTTGCAGGACTATTGCTTAGAGCATATTGAGTTGTTTCCATTATCCTTCATAGTGATGGCGATCGACGACACACACGCGTCTATTTCCGTAGAAGGCGGTGATCGGCGACCCATTTGGGCGATCCGAGTCCGCGAATGCGCCCGGATGGTCGTTCCGAATCTTTTTGATATATTATTTTATATTTTCATGTTGTATTTGGAACTCGATCGGCCCAAACGATATCAGTCGTCCGATATGGGCGCCCTATTTCTTATTTCCCCTCTCCCCCTATATATACTTATGTATGTGACTGAAATTAGGGATCGGTGGTTGCTTTTCCTGCAACCACAGGTCTTCTTCGGTGGATTCCGAACCAGTACGTGCGCTCTTCCCCCGCTTCCGCCCGTCGACCTCCCCTCCCAGCACCCCGGTAAGCCTCTGGCAGCCCATCTCCGCCTCCCCTTTCCCTCCCTAGCCCTCAACGGCCCACTGTAGGCTGGCCTCCTTCCAGTCCTCACCCGCAACCCTCCTCGCGCAGCAGCTTCCCCTGTTTCCAACCCCGTCCGACCACAACCTGTCAGCCCGCCTCCATTCCCCTTGTTCCCAGACCCATCTCATGCCCCACCTTCATCTAGATCTACCTCACCCAGTCCTCCCTCCAGCCAACCCACAAACCATGTCAAACCCCCAATACCCACAGCCCTCCCGTGACCCTAAACCCACAGATCTACTACATTCACCCCCCATGCAGCCCACTCGTGGAGCCACATATCGCGCCAAGGAAATACCACCAACGTCTTCCCATCTCTAAGTCACGCCGCTACATGCACGAGTAAATCTAGATATGGATGTTGTACTTCTTTTCATTGTTTGCTTTGGTAAAGACTCTTGCTTTGGGCTTTAATTTCATAAGCATTTGTTGTCGTTATTTGTTGTGTAACTTGCGGAGCGCATTCGGCGCACTTGAACGGAAATTGTGCCTCACTTTGATGGTGAATTATAATTGTTCTTTTCTCGTCGACGCTTGTCATTCAATAGTGCAAATTGTTGTTTAGAGTTTTGATCAATTTTAATTACTTGTTAAAAGATCTTTACCCTGACTGTCATCTCTAGTTTGCACGTGCAGTGCATTTAAATTGCATTTTCTGTTTTGAGTTTTTAGTCTGTCTACCCCTGCATCATTTGGTATCAGAGGCAGGTTCGAGTCGCGTTTTATGCTACGTAGTGGTAGGTTGTTTCGAACCCCGATGTCTTATCAGAACATCATCGACGATCGGGCCGCTAGTTCGAATTCGTACATGACGCCTGCGGAGTTTCAGCGCCTAGTACTCGAGCAATTTGCAACCATTAAGCATGACATCGCTAGGGTCAACACTAGAGTCGACCAGTTAGGAGCCCTTAGAGGTCCAGCCCTAGCGCCTCATTATGAGGAGCATGTGGACGATCCACGGGACGTCCCACCTCCGCTTGATAGACAAGAGAGAGAGCTACCATGTCGGGTCCCCGCTCCTTGGAGAGGGACTCCAGAGCTTACATATGATTATCGTTGTGACCCCGCTCCGATGGGTAACACCCGCGCTCCTTATGAGCCACGACTACCACCGGCCCGCAGAGGTTGCGGTCCACCCGCACGGCACGAGTACAATCCTGAGGAGCCCTGCGATGATTATATAACGCCTCGTCGTGAAAACACCCTGGTTGAGGATATTCTTATTCGGCGTCTTCGTATTGATGCGTCATCCTTCGACGGTCATCTGGAGCCGAAGGCTTTTAGCGATTGGCTCATGAATATGAATCACTTTTTTGATTGGTACGGAATGAACGATGAACGGCTCAGTTGCTGATGAGAGCTCGCCTGAGAGCTCTTTATCAAGGAGGTCAGGGGATCGAGCCCCGACCTCAACAACCTATCGGCCCTGTGGTCGAGCCGGGATGGGTTGAGGTGTATGGCCCGCGGACCTGATAAAAGCCGTCTGGTGCTGACTCCAGGTGGGCCCACTGGTGGGACTCCAGGGTGGCGAGCAGGTGGACTCCTGTCCCGCATCACCTATTTTGTAAAGAGGTTAACGCGTCGCGGTAACGCTAACGCGCGATGGTAACTGAATGGCAAGCCCGACAATCATTTAGCTGATTAAGGAGCCAAATGAAGCAAGTGATCGAAATCTGGTGGGATCGAATATGGAGCTAACGCAGCGTGATAACCTTTTCGCGGCGCGTTAGACTATTGCCTAAAATATGAAATCTAGATTCCCTTTCAAGATGGATGGCGAGCGAAAATTGTTTTACAGTAGATACCGCGGGTGGTATCTGCCAGATTCTATTAAAAGAGCCATTCGCCCTTACTCTTTGTGCAATCTTTTTTATAACTCCGAAGACATTTTCTTGGAGCCTCATCCCAGACGTCTAGAGTCATCCCTACAACACTCTTGAACATCAAAGGGAGATCTTGAAGAGGAGTACATCAACACTCAATCTACATGAAGCACGGCCGCAACGACAACGACAATCTCTTGTGTGATTTCATCATCCCCTTCAGATCTTCTATAGTGAGTTTTATTTATAGAAATTTTATTTCATCTTTCTCTTGCATTCTCTTTTCTTTTTTGGTGACACTTTTTGTATGGTGGAGAAATTCGTCCATGTGTTAACAACTAGATCTATAGAGTATGTCTAAGGGCGGCCTGAGGCCTATCTAGAGAGATATATGATACGGCCAACTGGCTCTTGAGGAGAGTCGGTATAGAAAACCAAAAGTTGTTTTTTACACGCCGACTCAATTTCTAGCGTTATAGAAATCACAATTTTGTAATTGATTTTTATTGAAATAAAATCACGTCTCTTTGTTTTTTTTATCAAGTTATGATTTTTGAACTTTGAAATGAATTAAAATAATATTTTGATAAGAATTAATTAATTAATAAGAATTTTTATAATACCCTTATTCACCACCACCACCCCCTCTAAGGGCGTCTGACGATCAAACAACTTCTTTGTTGTTTCTATTGCAAATAAGCCATCACTTGTGAGTAAAATGTCATCTACATATACAACATGAATTTCAAAGTCCTTGTTGATTTTTCAGATGAAGGTGGAGTGATATGCACTGCTTATACAAAAACTCATGATAGAAACGACGCGACAGAACTTATCAAAACACACTCTAGAGCTTTGTTTGAGGCCATATATAATCTTCTGCAACGTGCATATCTAAGACTCCCTCTAAACAACATAACCTGGAGGTTGCACCATAAACATTATTTTGTCTAAATTGTCATATAGACGGGTATTTTTGGCATCTAACTAAAACATTTGTCAATCACAGGGGACAACAACACAAAAAAGACCCAGCTAGTATTGATATAGAAAATTGGAGAAAACGTGTTGAAATCAACACATGTCTGAGTGAAAATTGGAGAAAACGTGTTGAAATCAACACATGTCTGAGTGAATCTTTCAATCATCGGACTAGCTTTGTATTTATTCAATTATCATTAGACATAAACTAGGGGTGCAAGAGATTCGGTTTGGGTCGGTTTGGACTCAAACCAAAACCGAACCGATGTGTGTCAGTTCGATTTGATTTTTGGGTCAGTTTACTCTGTTTGATTTTAAGTTTTACTGGTTAAAAAATTTTTGAGCATAAACGTCTGATTAAGAAAAGATGTTATTAAACTTTATAGATGATATATTATAGTTAACGATTAATAGTAGGCCTGCACATAAAGACCCCGGTCCCGGTCCGGGACCGGTCCTGGGCAGGACCGGTCTTTTGGGACACCGGTCCCGGACCGGTCCTGCCCAAACCGGTCCCGGTCCGGGACCGGTTTTACCTTTGAAAACCGGGACCGTCTGGGACCGGAAGGACCGGTCCTAACCGGTCCTAACCGGTCCCAGACCGGGACCGGTTAATTAAAATAATTATTTTAATTATTTTTTTATATTATTATTTATTATATTTCAATTTTAATGATTTAATTAAATTAAATATTAACATGTAATAATTTGAAATGCAAAGTAAATAAAATTTTTTATTAAATTTGAAATCAAACTACAAAATACAAATTACAAATTATAATACAAAATCAAAATACAAACATTTTTATTAAATTTGAAATTATATTACAAAATACAAATTCAAAATTTTGAGTTGAGCCTTGGACTCGTCTTCATTCTGCGGCGCTCCCCAGATTTAAGTTATTAAGCTCGTCTTCAACTTCAGACTCACTGTCTTCAATTGACGAGACGTGTTGTCTTCTCCTCAAAGCGTCCAAATGGTCCTTGTAGCAAATGCAAATCTCCAAAGATTCTTCGGTCAAACGGCTCCTTCGCTCGTTCAGAATCCTGTCACTCAAAGAAAATGCAGACTCCGAAGCTACCGTACTAGCTTGGATGGTTAGTAAATCACGGGCCATTAAGGCCAAAATAGGATAATTATTACATTTAATTTTCCACCATTTTAAAATATCAAAATTTTCTATTTCGTACGCGGTCATAAAATCTTGAAACTGTGTTTTGCTATATAAACCTAATTCGTTTAAAGTACTCGAAGTTCGTTGTTTTTTCTTCGAACCTAATTCTAAAAATCTATTTTTCAAAATATCTTTTGTTCGAGGGGCGGTGGATTCCTCGCGAGGTCGCAATCCATATAGTTGATCGTAATAATTATATAGGCGAGTAAAATCAGAATTAAATTTTGCAACACTAACGTTGTGAAAATCACTAGAAGATTCGTTTAACTCTAAATTTCGATTAATTTCCTCTATAAAATTTTCAACACCGTCTACACTCATTAAAGGGTTTAAAGTCGCAGCACAAGAAAACATAGGTGGCATATGCGTATAATATTTTAAAAACTTTTCCTCCATTACTAATATTAACGGACGCCACATTGGGTTAATTTTGTAAGTTTTAAACGTTTCAGTAATTAATAAAAAATTTTCAATAACAAGCGAGCTAGTAGGATAATAAACGCCAGATAAAATAGTTGTTGCCCGATAAAAACTTTCTAATAAATTTACGTAATCTTCGATTATAGCCCAATCTGACGCATCTAAATCATGTGATTCTTATACACTATTATAAAATTCTATCAATAACGATTTTTGTGACAAAGCCCGTTTTAACATTTTGTACGTGGAATTCCATCGTACCGGCATATCATAAGATGGACCCAAAAATTTTTTACCCTGTGCTATAACAAATTTTTTGAAATCTTGTTTTCGTCGTTTTGAACTATAAATAACTCGTAACATAGTACGTATTTTAATAACATAATTTTTCATAAAATTTAAACTATCTTGCACAATTAAATTAAGAACGTGACATACGCAACGTGTATGAAAAAAATACCATCTAGCATAGGTTCCAAATCATTAATCAAATATTTAATAGTCATATTATTATTCGAGGCGTTATCAAACGAAATACTTTAAATTTTATCTTTTATTTTTAAATCTCTAATACACTTAATAATCACCTGATAAATAGCTTTACCGGTATGCGGATATTCAAAACCTTCAAAACAAATTATACGTTTATTTAATTCCCAACTATCGGGATCGACCCAGTGACAAGTTATGCAAATATACGAAAGACCGTCAACTAAACTGCTAGTCCAAACGTCGCTCGTTAAACTAACTCGACCGTCGAATGTTTCAAAAAAATTTTGTAAAAATAATTTTGATTGCAGGTAAGCTTGTAAAGCATCACGTCGAGTTGTAGTACGACTTACCTGTTGATATTTTGGTTGAAGTGCTTCGTGTATGTAAGACGTCATTTCGTCGTTGTCGTAGTGGTTGAACGAAAGTCCGCTTTTGATGACATTCTTCATTTGTCGCTCCCGTTGCCGAGCTTGGTCATACGTCCAAATGTGCCCGGTCGTCGAAATTTGAGCTTGGTTGGCCTCCGACGGGGCTTGTTTGGAAAGACACGATTTGTTGTGTCGGGCGAGCGTTGTGTTGCTACTATTAGCGGTCATAAGCTTTGCGCAAAGTTTGCACTTCGCCTTAATTTCGCCGCCGATCCGCACTTTATCGAAGTTATCCCATACCGCCGCTTTATGCCGGTGCTCAACGATCTCATGATCGACGGACGCTGAGGAGGACGCCGGCATGGAGGAGGAGGAAGTCATTAAATACGAATATGAGTGAGAGAGAGAGTGAGAGAGATAGTGAGAGAGATAGTGAGAGAGAGAAAGAGAGACAAATGAGAGAGGGGGGGGGGTTTAATAAATTTTTTTTTTTTTTTAAAATTATAGAGCCGTTAACGGCTCTTTTAATAGAGCCGTTAACGGCTCTATTAAAAGAGCCGTTAACGGCTCTTTAAAACGGTCCCGACCGGTCTCGAAACCGGTCCCGGACCGGGACCGGTTTTTACCCTTTTTAGAGGGACTGGCAGGGACCACAGGACCGGTCCGGGACCGGACCGGTCCTAACTGCGACCGGTCTCTGTCCGGTCCCAACCGGTCCGGTCCCAACCGAATCGGTTGGGACCGGTTTTTTTGTGCACGCCTAACTAATAGTGCATTAAAAATATATGATTGGATGTTTTTTTTGTGAAACTGAATAAAAAATATAAAATGATATAAAAAAGCAACTCAATACATTGTTTATACATTAAAAAAGCTAATTAGATACAAATAATATTGAAACCATCCAAATGATGTAACTTGTATGCGTGTTTAACAACAGTTGAAGGATCAGTATTGGTCTTGAAACACCGACACTTCAAAATGCCAAACGTGACAGTGTCGGACTCTCTGACACTCTGACACTCTCCGACACTCGTGTCGGAAGTCCGACACGCTGTGATGTAGGGTAGGCTGTGGAGTGAATTCTAAATGCACACTAGTTAAGAGTGGGGTCGATCCCTAACGGTTTAATGCTTACCACACACGCGGTTCGGCGCAAAGATTAATATTAGCAACAAAGTATTATAAGATAACGCACAAATTTTCATAAGCAGAGATAAACAATTTCTTAAAGCTTGAGACGTGGTTTTCCTCCGCAAGGAGGGCTATAGCGAGCGCGCGGCGAATCAATCCGTTCTGCAGTCAGAGATTTTCACAAAACAAATAATAATAAACTTTTAATTCCACAAGCACAAGACTACCACAGCGCGACAAAGTGTAATACCATCAACTAGTACAAAGCACCACAAAAATCTGAAATAAAATTAGGGCTGCAGTAATTCTAGGTAAATATGAAATTTTGGAGGCGAGGTGGAGTTTTCCGGATGGTGAAAGACTCGATCGGGTGAGGGGAAGTGGTTCCACGGAAGGGGGAAGGATGGCAGCAAAGGGGACTTGACGGGGTGGCTGGATCTGGCTGGAGGAGTCCAGATTTGGACTGGTTGAGGGAGAAAACAGCCAAGGGGGCTGTTGGGGCAAGGCCGGGTGGTGGAGGCGGCTACGGAGGGGCGGTGGTGGCTGGATCTGGGCCAAAACAGGAAGGCGGGCCTGTTTTGGAGGTGGTCGGAGGAGCTAGGAGGGCGGCGGCCTGAGGGGAGTGGGCTGCGGCGCTGGGAGGAGGGCTGCCGGCCGGCGGTTTGATGAGGGGAGGGCTGGACAGCAATAGGAGAGGGTGGCGGTGGAAGGAAAATAAAAAAACACAAAACTTACCCAAGGAGTCGTCACCAAGGGGATCCACGGCGTCGGCACCGCGGAGATCACCAGAATGAAGGGATTTCTTCTCCAAACATTCAGCAATAACAATTCCTGCAGCCCTAAGGATCTATTTATAAGAAAACAAAGTTAGGGCAACCGAAATCGACGGATATGATTGGCTGGTGGTTCCGATGTCATAACTACATGAAATAAAACTCAAAATACATAATGTTATATATGAAACTAAATCTAAACGACGAGCCGGACGCATCCGCGGTGGCGGATCGCCGGTTCGGTCAAGTCCGTCTGCGAGAATACACGAAGGTGGGGTCCGCCTTGCGCCGAGTTGCGCCAGATGGTCCCCCATCAACTCCCCCCGACTGAAAAGCCTTCATCTCCGATGAATGGAGATGATCGTACTGTAGTCGAAGTCCAGGGGCGAGTCGATCAAGCTCTGCAGCAGCAATCCAGGTGTCGTCGGAGAAGGAACGTCCACGCCAGCGAACCAAGTAGCGGCACACGAGGCCACCCGTAGAGGGGACGTACTCATGTGCAATGATCTCGGTGATGTGCTCGTCGCTCAATGCTCGAGGAAGGAGATCCGGTGGAACCGGCGGTGCTGGAGAGGGAGCCAGTGGGGACGAGATCTTGGGTAAGTGGGGTCAATGGCGGACTGGGTGTCGGGAGCGGGTAGGGGTGGTATAGGCCAAGTGGTGGGAACAGGCTGTGGCGGTACAGGCTCCGGAGGATAATCAGAGTGCGGGTCAGGGTACTCGTGAGGTGCAAAGTATGGCGTCAGGTCCTCAACATTGAACACGGGGTGGATACCCATGCTCGCAGGAATATCTAGCTCATAAGCATTTATCTCGATCCGTCTCGGGACTGAATAGGGACCGATTCGCCTGGCGCTTAGCTTCTTAGCAGACCCCCGGGGGAGTCTCTCGGTGCGGACTCTCACCATCACCTGCTCGCCTATCTGAAAATGTTTTTCTCATTTATGTCTATCTGCTTGTTTTTTGTAATATTCGTTGCTTAAATTAATTTTGCGCCGAACTGACTCATGCAACTCATGCAAATGACGTGTGAAGGACTCTGCGGACTCACTAGGCCGTGACTCAGTCGGGACAGGAATAAGGTCAATGGGCTTCCTAAGGTCGTAGTCTGACACTATATGAAACAGACTTAGACCTGTCGACCTATTGATTGAGCTATTATATGCAAACTCCGCAACAGGGAGCACCGAATCCCAACTAGCTGTGTGGTCTCCCACAAGACACCTCAGTAAATTCCCTAAGCTCCTATTCACTACCTCAGTCTGACCATCCGTCTGAGGGTGATATGCAGATGAAAACTTCAGCGTCGTCCCGGTCTTTCGCCACAGGGTCTTCCAGAAATAACTAACGAACCGCACGTCTCTATCAGACACAATGGACTTTAGCAGACCGTATAATCTAAAGACGCCCCTAATAAATAAGGCCGTGACGTGGGGTGCGTCCGCAGTCTTACTGCATGCAATGAAATGGGCCATCTTAGAGAACCGGTCAACTACCCCAAATATAGAATCATGCTTCCTCTGAGTACGAGTAAGCCCAAGCACGAAGTCCATGCTGATGTCCTCCCAAGGGCGATGGGGAATGGGAAGGGGTGTGTATAAGCCAGTGTTCTGCTTCGTTCCCTTGGCCGTCTGACAAATCCGACAATGCCGTACGATACGAGCCACGTCCTTCTTCAGACTCGGCCAATAGAAACGATCCTCGACAATATCGATCGACTTATCCCGCCCAAAGTGACCAGCGGCACCTCCCGCGTGTAATTCCCAAACTAAATAGTCGCGGTACGAAGTGCTGGGTACACACAAGCGGGGACCCCAGAATAAATATCCATCGATAAGCCTATACCCCTCAATATCGTCGGGCGGGTCCCTCGACAGCGCGACATATAAATCAGAGAAATCGCGACAAGTGGGGTAGTCTGCGATCAATCTCTCAAACCCATCCACCTGGGTCCTCAATGTGGGGAGGAACGAGACTCGGCGACTGAGTGCGTCAGCGGGTTTGTTCTCAACTCCGGCGCCGTGTTTGAGAACATAGTGAAAATCCTGTAAGTATTCGACCCACTTCGCATGCCGATGACTCAACTTCCTCTGGGAATCGAGGTATCGTAGGGGCTGGTGGTCCGAAAAGAGGACAAACTCCCGAGGTAGAAGGTAGTGTCTCCAATACCGTAATGACTGGACAATAGCATAAAATTCTCGATCGTAGTTCGAGTACTTTTGCCTAGCTTCGTTCAATTTCTCACTGAAGTAAGAAACCGGGTGTCCCTCTTGACTCAACACGCCTCCAATACCAACACCAGATGCGTCACAAGCAAAGCTCTACTGCAATCGGGAAGTCGAAGAACAGGAGCGGACGTCAGCTTGTCCTTTATCTCCTCAAATGCGTGAGTGGCCGCGGCGGTCCACTGGAAATCGCCCTTGCGCAGGCAGCTAGTGAACGGGGCCATAATCGAGCTAAAGCCCCTAACGAATCTCCTATAAAAGGTCGCAAGCCCGTGGAAGCCGCGGGCCTCGTGGATGTTCGATGGTGTGGGCCATTCGCGAATGGACTGGACCTTCTCAGGGTCTACGGACAAGCCTGAGGAAGAGATGATGAAACCGAGGAAATGGACTGACTCGGACAAGAAATAACACTTTTTTGTATTTATAAATAACTTCTCCTTCCGGAGGATGTCAAACAACAGTCGCAAGTGCCCGAGGTGGTCCGACTCAGTGTGACTAACCACTCATACAGACCATCTTTGGTCTTGAATGTCGTCTTCCACTCGTCCCCCTCTTTAACCCTGATCTGGTGGTAACCGCTACGAAGGTCGATCTTTGAGAAGATCAGGGCTCCCGTCATCGGGTCTAAAAGATCGTCCAGGCGAGGGATCGGGAAGCGGTACTTCTCAGTAATCTTATTGATAGCCCGGCTACCGATACACATGCGCCAGCTGCCGTCCTTCTTAGGGGTGAGAAGGGCGGGGACTGCGCACGGGCTCAAACTCTCTCGGATGAACTGCTTTCGGAGAAGCTCGTCGACCTGTCTTTTGAGCTCAGCATGCTCAACGGGGTTCATGCGATAGTGCGGCAAATTTGGGAGCGAGGCCCCCGGGACTAGATCGATAGCGTGCTGGATGTCTCACAGAGGGGGTAACTCATCAGGGAGCTCCTCTGGCATAATATCTGCAAACTCACCTAATAGAGGTCGAACGACAGGGTGAATCTCAGGTGTAGGGCAATCAGATGCCATAATGGCTGCCACTACATACATAATGCCAGCATCAGTGTTGTCCCTCATAAACTCACTGCGCCTCAGGACGTGTACGGGTCTCGAGGCACTCGGACTAGTGGAAGGCTCAACCCGACCCTTGGGTCTCTCTCTGGGTTGGGTAGGTGATAGAGTGATCTTCCTCCACTTGTCATAAAAAACACACGTGTTCGAGCGACCGAAGCACGTGACGTCGCGATCAAAAAGCCAAGGGCGGCCCAATAGAACGTGGGCGACATCCATGGGTATGACGTCGCACCAGACTCGGTCCTCAAAGGAAGCGATGTTGATCGGTACGAGACAACGCTGGGTAACCTGTATCGTTGTCTTGTCTACCCAGATGACACGATAGGGGTATGGGTGAGGCTCCGCCTTCACCTGCATACGGTCTAGACCCTTCTGGGCCACGATATTCACACAACTCTCACTATCGATGACTAATTTGCAGGGTCCGCCTGCACTCGGGAAGTACCTGTAGAAAATGGTGGTGCGGCGCCAATCCTCATCGACACGTGGGGTATGTAGGAGGCGCCTGACCACTCCCACCTCTAGTGAACGTTCAGCGTCGCTCTCCCAGCCCTCCTCAACGGCGGTAGTAATCTCCTCAGTCACCTCCTCATCTCCCTCTAAAACCTGCTCCTCATCCTCAACCAACAGATTCCGCGTGGGGCACTGCGTCGCCACGTGCCCTCTGCCAGAGCATCTAAAACACTGGATACCCTCAGGCCTCTGGCCCTCAGTGGTGACAGCCTTACCCTTCATGTCAGTAGTGATCCGTGGGGGTGGGGCGGCTGGAGCAGTCTTGGGAAGAGCGGGCTTCCTGTATGTCGAAGAATCAGTCCGGGAGGGGAACTGCTTCGTACCAGACGTACGAAGATACTGTTCGTACTCTAGGGCGAGCTGGAATATCTGGTCGACAGTCTCGAGGCGATGGGGAATCAACTCTCTCCGGAGCTCCGAACGAAGGTCAGCCTTAAATCGAGAGGCAGTGGCAATGGGCTCCTCCGAAATATCGCTCCTAACGACCAGCTCGTCGAATCGAGCCATGTACTCGGCTACCGTAAGCGTCCCCGGACGTAAGCTCTGTAGCTGATCAAGCAGCTGATCACGGTAAGAGGCAGGGAGATACTTATCCTTGAGTCTCTCCTTCATGTCCTCCTAACGGGTGATGGGGTAGTAGCCGTCTCTCTCAACAGCTCTCTCCACGCTAATCCAGAATACCTTGGCCTGCCCGATCAACTTCATTTTCGCAAACCGGACACAACGCTCGTCACTCATATCGTACCAATCAAAGTAATGGTCCATGTCTAGAAGCCAGTCACTAAAGGCTTTCAGATCCAAACGGCCATCGAATGTCGGGGCGTCCAGGCGAATCCGACGAGTAATGTCAAAGGCGTGGTCACCTCTTCGCGGGTCAGGGTAATCATCAGGAGGATCGTCTCGGTCGTACTCGTGCTGAGCGGGTGGGGGTCCGCGCTCACGTCGACCCGGCGGGTAGTACTCATCTCGACGCTGGTCATAGCGACCGTGTGGGGGTACACGGTTCCTAAGGTCAGGCTGACGTGGCATGCGGTATTCATCACGCTGAGGCGGGGGTCGGACATGCGTTGGCTCTGGGTTTCGCCTTGCCGGTGGGGTTGGGACTCACATGGGAGCATCACGACCATAGCGGTCTGCTGGCGGCGGATCATCTCTGAACCGCTGGCCGCGACAGGGGGAATCGTCAGGGTCGTCCGCGATCTCATCGTCATGCTGTGAGGGAGTATCCCTGGCGTTCTCTAACTGGTCGAGGCGGCGATTCACCGCGGCGATATCATGACGCACGTTATCGAACTGGGTGCCTAATGCATCAAAACATTCTAGGATAAGGCGCTGAAAGTCAGTGGTAGCGGTGCTCGAATTCGATCCCGCTGTCCGGTCATTGGTGACTGGCGGATCTACCATGCTTCTAAATGCCCTACCACTACGGAGCATGCAAAATGGCCCGACCTGGGCTCTGATACCAACTGATGTAGGGTAGGCTGTGGAGTGAATTCTAAATGCACTAGTGAAGAGTGGGGTCGATCCCTAACGGTTCAATGCTTACCACACACGCGGTTCGGCGCAAGGATTAATATTAGCAACAAAGTATTATAAGATAACGCACAAATTTTCATAAGCAAAGATAAAGAATTTCTTAAAGCTTGAGACGTGGTTTTCCTCCGCAAGGAGGGATATAGCGAGCGCGCGACGAATCAATCCGTTCTGCAGTCAGAGATTTTCACAAAACAAATAATAATGAACTTTTAATTCCACAAGCACAAGATTACCACAGCGCGACAAAGTGTAATACCATCAACTAGTACAAAGCACCACAAAAATCTGAAATAAAATTAGGACTGCAGTAATTCTAGGTAAATCTGAAATTTTGGAGGCGAGGTGAAGTTTTCCGGATGGTGAAAGACTAGATCGGGTGAGGGGAAGTGGTTCCACGGAAGGGGGAAGGATGGTAGCAAAGGGGACTTGACGGGGTGGCTGGATCTGGCTGGAGGAGTCCAGATCTGGACTGGTTGAGGGAGAAAACAGCCAAGGGGGCTGTTGGGGCAAGGCCGGGTGGTGGAGGCGGCTACGGAGGGGCGGTGGTGGCTGGATCTGGGCCAAAACAGGGAGGCGGGCCTGTTTTGGAGGTGGTCGGAGGAGCCAGGAGGGCGGCGGCCTGAGGGGAGTGGGCTGCGGCGCTGGGAGGAGGGCTGTCGGCCGGCGGTTTGATGAGGGGAGGGCTGGACATCAATAGGAGAGGGTGGCGGTGGAAAGAAAATCAAAAAAACACAAAACTTACCCAAGGAGTTGTCACCAAGGGGATCCACGACGTCGACACCGCGGAGGAGGTCACCGGAATGAAGGGATTTCTTCTCCAAACATTCAGCAATAATAATTCCTGCAGCCCTAATGATCTATTTATAAGAAAACAAAGTTAGGGCAACCGAAATCGACGGCTATGATTGACCGGTGGTTCCGATGTCATAACTACATGATATAAAACTCAAAATACATAATGTTATATATGAAACTAAATCTAAACGACGAGCCGGACGCATCCGCGGTGGCAGATCGCCGGTTCGGTCAAGTCCGTCTGCGAGAATACACGAAGGTGGAGCCCACCTTGCGCCGAGTTGCGCCAGATGGTCCCCCATCACGCTGGCTCACACGGGACTCGCGTGTCCCACTCAATCAGACACGCGTGTCCCTAAGCTAGCTACTCATGGTGAGGCGGGAAGCAATTTATTTTGAAAGTGCAATTTTTGTGAGAACACATTTGTTAATGATTGGTGAAAAAGAAATTGGAAAGTGTGTAAAAGTCTCAAAAAGTGATCCATTTGAGGTAGAAAAACTATAACAAATGGTGAATGCTAGAATAGCCAGTCTTGCTCCTAAAAAGTGTCTTTGCCCTCTTCTAGCATTTCAAGTAGTGATGCTAGAATAGCGAGACTTGATGGTATGTAAAAAAAGAAGATTGAAAGTGAGGGAAAATGTTTGCTTGAGAATCCATTATTTTTACTGATAATATATAATGGTAATATGTTAATGTTTTATCATTTCTTAACCTTTTGTTAAGTTTTGCATTTAAATATTTAATGAGTAATATTTAAACATGACTTAGTTTATTTGAATATTTGTTAATTGTTAATTTTTTGTTAAATGTTTTAGGATTTTCGTAATTATAAAAAATAAAGATTTAATATACGTGTCTCAAAGTGTCGGAATATGATATTTTTTGAGAATTGATGAATCGCGTGTCATGTCGTGTCGTGTCGCGTGTCGCGTGTCGGTGTTGGTGCAACATAGGTCACTATTGGTAATGCAATTCGATTTTTTTAACAGGAAAACCAAAATCAAATCGAACCATCCGGTATAAAATTGGTTTGGTTTAAAGCGGTTCGGTCGCATTTTGTTTTTTATGCATACTCCTAAGAAAAACTTGATGGCAAAGACTCACATACAACCAGTAATATCTCTTTCAGGTGGTAGGAACGACAATTCAAATAACACGTGATTGCAAGGCAAAGATCTCATCATCCATGGTTGCTTTCCAACAAGGGATACAAAGAGCTTGTTAATATGTTGAAGAACAACAGCAGTAGATAATGTTAAGGTAGACCGGTTGCAAGGACTAAGGCTTCATTTGGTTCGGCGGTGGCGGGTCGATCCGGCGGGTGGAAACGGAGTGTTCGAACCGGAGGGGGGAGGTGGCTTCTCCAAACGGAGCTTTTTTGGGCGTTTCTCAAGGCGGGCGGGTGGAAACTGAGCAAACGCTGCCGGAGGTTCATTTGTTTACCCGCCTTCCGGCGGAGTTTGCCCCAAACGGAGCGACAAAACGCCGAACCAAATAGAGCCTAAGTTTTTTATAAGAAATAAAATTAGAAATAGGATGTTGTGTACATGTCTAAAGCCCCTACCTAAGAGTAATGAGAACATCCTGATCTGAGTTCTTTGATATTATTGAACCTTTTAAATAAGAGAGAGCTTGTTTGGGAACTGTCATGGGAGCAACAAGAGTGGAAGGACATATAGGAGTGGGAAGTGCAGGATGTATTTCATAATGATGAGGGAGGGGCATGATGGTAGGATGAGCGATATATTCAGCATGTGGTCCAGGATGAATGATATCCGGTGGAGGAGCATAAATGATAGGAAGAGATGAAGCAGGGTGACAAGGAAGAGAAGAAAGCGATATAAGAGAGGAGGTTTTGAGAGTAAGAGATTCGCCTTCCTTGGATAAATAAGGAGTAAACATGAGTGAAATCAGCATAAGCATATTGACGTCTCAAGATAAGTTCAATGCAACGATAACTCTTATGAATATTGAATAGGAGAGTAAATCACAAAGATGCATTTCGAGCGCAGTTAGAGAGTTTGTCAAGACTAGATACTGGAATATAAAAAAATTCAGTGCATCTAAAAACACGAGGTATGAGAGGTCAGGAAAGATGGTATTATCTGGATGAAGAACAGAGAAATATGACTTAACCTGAAGAATAGAATATGGCATACGATTAATGAAAACACAAAAGGTGAGAAAGACAATAGCCCCAATAGGATCTAGGAATCCATTTGACAAAGTATAACCCGAGTAACATTGATGGATGATGATTCTACCTCTGAAATCTTATTTTGTTATGACGTATGAGCACAACCGATCTGATGAATGATGTCATGAGAAATGCAAAAG
Organism: Platanthera guangdongensis; assembly: GCA_039583875.1. NCBI lineage: Eukaryota > Viridiplantae > Streptophyta > Magnoliopsida > Asparagales > Orchidaceae > Platanthera > Platanthera guangdongensis. The sequence continues at coordinate 160,301,507 of CM077154.1, forward strand.
GAGAAAAATGTGAACATATGTATTCTTTGACATTATCTGTGTGAAGAATTTTTAGAGAAACACTAAACTGAGTACGAATTTCATTACAAAAAGTTTGAAAAACATTGAACATTAAAAATCTTTCTTTTAAAAGATAAACCCAAGTGCATCATGAGAAATCATTGATAAAAGTAACAAAGTACAAACTCTCCCGCCAATAATCTTAGTCGGATTGGGACTGCATACATTAAAATGAATAAGCTCAAAAGGAGTCTTCAAACATTTACAAAATTCGGTAGGAAAAGTAGTACGGTGATGTTGTCCATATTGTCAAGCTTTATATTCTAATATAGACTCAGAAGCAAAAAATGGGAAAAGTTGATGAAAGAAGCGAATAGAATGATGACCCAGATGTTTGTCACTGAAGTAGAGAAACTTGAGCAACATATCATGGGAATGTTGGAAGATCATACATATACACCCCCCAGTCCCAGTAGTAATCGTCTTGTCTGTTTGAAAGTCCTAAAAATAACAAGAAGATGAAAAGAATAAGGTGCATCAGTTTAATTATTTAGTAATGACACTGATTAATAACAAATTGTAAGGAAACTTAAGGGCACATCGAGCATTGTCATGTTTGAGATGGGAGGTTGTGCTAACAACTTCAGATCCAAAAACTAAAGCATGAGATCCATTAGCAAGAATGAATCATATGGTTAGTGGCATCGTGAAGGCAATACACGTACTACTTTAAGAAGAGGCAACCGAGGCAAAGTTCTTAGATGCATTAATATAGAGGAGAACCATCTTACCGACTCTAGTGGCCACCGAAGGAGGTCAGTAGGAAATCTCATATTTAACAGTACTGACAGGAGCCTGAGGTCGAAGATAAGGGTGCTCTATAAAGTACCGACCGATAGATGACCAATCTTCTCACGGTGAGAGCAAGTGGGACAACATTCCCACGTGCTCCAATGCGACCTTCATGCCCACGATGTGCAACGACTACCAGGATGAGCATGAGACTCATAAGATTGAGCGATATTACTATCTGAGCATGACTCTTAAGATGTGTTATAGTGGAGATGCTAGTTGCATCCATTGAGGGAATGACAGATTCTCTCAGTCCCAGAATGGTGTATCATCTCATATGAGTCTAGAAGACGCAGAAGATAGCGTACAAGAAAGAGCTTATCAAAAGTGTTTATGCTGAGCCGCAAGGTCAAAATAGAAGGAAGGTAATCAAATAGAAGTTTTGTGTCTACAGACTAAACTTCATGGTAGGAACTGTAGGGAGAGAGGGATAGTCAAGCAACAAAATGATCTTATGCAGCCTTTACAGTCTCGTCATGACAAATAATAGGCAGGCAAGAGAAAATTGTTTGGTAGCCAAATGCAAACCAAGGCATCACTCGCATCTCATTCTGCATAAGCAGGAGATGTATGGTCGGGAGGAGCATCAATGAGGTAATGTTTCTTTCGTTGAGATCGCACAATGAGAGCGAAACGCTCCAATCAACATAGTTAGGACCAGTTACTTGGATGTCATGACGAGTTGTTCGGAGGCACTGAAAGAGGGTGGGAGTAGGAGCAATTATGGTGGCAGTAAGAGTGGGCTCAGGCATTCTCATTGTTCTAAACAAGCACTCCACCCGAAAAAATATTACCACGACATACCTGAAACAACAACAGAGATCTGGATTGACGAGAATCTAAATGTGAAGCTCCTTGGGATGAGATCAGACGGCGGCAAAAGTTGTTGAGATCAGACTATATGAAAACGGATTGTTGTTACCGCATATTAGGGATGCGCACACTGTCACCACACTGTTCACCGGATCCTATGCATAGTGGAACACCATGTCTTCAATGCTAGTAAATTATAACTCGCATTGCATATTTGCAGAAGTCCATATAACTCGCATTGCATATTTGCATAAGACTATATAACTCGTACATTGATATTGAAAAGCATACGCTTGAGAAACACATCATGCAAATCAATAGGGCATTGAGTAATAATAGCTCATTGGGTCCTAGGTTTAAGATATAAAACGAATATTCTTAAAGAACTCTGGAAAGAGTTAACTCTAATGGCTAACTCTTTGAAATAAGTCTAAAGGTTAAAATGGTAACAATCAGAATAAGTTTGATAAGTTTATATGTTGAAACCTCATAGTCTAAAGATGTAAAGTGTTTCTAAACGTCTTGTAAGAAGGAATTTCAATAGGGAGTTGCACATCTTTCCCGAAAATCTGAAAAATTGTGAAGCAAGTCCGTTGAAGCCCATGAAAGGTAGTAACAAATGTTCGTGTGCAAGAATGACATTGTGTGTAAAATATTGCTCTACAGTAAATATCCAGTAGCTCTAATATTCTTTACAAAATTGCCCACAAAACTTTAGCTTGATTGAACAAGAAGGTTGTTTCATCTAACAATTGTAGCGGCATCGATGGTGGTTTGTATACTCCATGCTGTCATAGGTCTGTAGGAACCACAAGAATTCTGTTCCTGGTTGATCAAGCTTGCATATGCTCCAGAATCTGGCTTTGCATTTGAAGGACTAAAGTTTACATATGTTCAAGGATATTATTTAATATTTGTGCTACAATTCTCATTGTTCATGTATCTAGTCACTAATTATTGTTACTAACGCATATTGAGGCCACACATTCACGAGCAAGAAGAAAGACGCGAGAGCCTAAGGAAGGTTTTAGTTTTTTGTGTTGCATTTGAATTTTAAATGTTCTACCTTAAATATTTCGCAAATTTATCTGTGTACAATTCATTTGTAGAACAACATGAGTATTTAAACTTGTGCGAGAATGAAATGAAGGCAAGCAATAAACCATAGTTCATTTGAACTATATTTTCTTGATGAAAGCACCAAATGTTAAGGGAGCGTATAGGATTACTGAGAAAAGAAATCGAGCGAATTTACACAGAAAAGTGTAAGAGAAAAATTTTGGGGATTTTTTTTTTCATTTTATTTCTTATCCAATGTAACTATTAATATGAAGTATGAGCAATTCAGTTAAAAATATACCAAGTAAAATAAGACACTTGTCACTATTTTATTTACATATGAAATCGTTTATAACGAGCCAGAAGGTAAGACTTCTTCTTGGTCTTGCTTATGCCACCTTGTTGGGTCATTTCCTATATATTTGAGCAATAAACTATGAGGCGTTCAGGAAATTGTGCTTTTGATAGACCAATATAATCATAACTCTGAAGGTTTAAATGACTTGGGGATTTTGATTTTGGACAATTCATTACAGATACAAAAGAGAATAAATGGATTAGCAATAACTTAATATGAATAATAGCTTCAGGACATGCATACTAGAATAATGATTATGTTTAGGGCCTATAAAAGAAGTGACAGCTGCAAGATGTCAAATCCAAGCAATAAAGAGAGCACATTTAAGATGAATAAAGAGAACACATTTAAGGAATTATTTCAAATAATGAATGGCCATAACACATGTAATGTATATATTCCTCATGGATCAAGCCCCGCAAGAGCTTGTTATCCAAAGAGAATTTTTATAAGAAGAGTTCAAGAAGACCTAATCCACTCAATTAAATGAATAAATATGGACAAAGCAAGCTAGATAAGATTAGATATCAAGAACAAGGAACTAAATTTCCATGGAAAAGGTTCGGCAAGAGCTAATGAGTGGTCATGGGAGGGTTGTTGTATGCCAATCATAGTTGTACCCTTGCAGTTGCAAAGATAATATTTCAATGACTCAAACTGAGATCTCCACAATATACGTTAGGTAACTTAGCCGTTGCTTTAGATGCGGGGTCCTTAAATTTTAAATGCAACGTAATTGTTCAAATAAAAATCCATAGAGTAAGTGCATAACTTAATGCCAAATGGAACTTACTTATGCAAAACAAGGAATACACCAGACAGGATGAATGTTGCAGCAACAAGAAACCACCCAATGATCACCAGGCTAAAAAAATTAACAAAAAAAAAGATCAATTAACAACTTATCTGGAGAAGCATCTGTGAATATAAATAAAAATGAACATAAGAAAAGAAAAAGGTCCCCCTCACATGTAGACAATGAACTGCAGTCCCAATATGGAAAAAACTGTTAAGAAAGATAATAATAATAAAGTTATCATGCTGGCCAAACAAACAAATTTCATGGACAATTGAAAGTTCATGTCCAAACATTAGTTAAGTATATGAATATACACATTACTCACGGAAGCCAAGAAATGCCAGTAGAAGCATAACAGCGGCAACAATGATCAAAATCAACCGTCTGCATTATATCAAGACGGTCATAATTCTGAGTAGATATCCTTCACATGAATCCCAAGGGCACTGAAAAAACTTACACAGTTTCGAGCACATCTCTGATATTTTTTGAGTTGTCGGCAGTCCGTTGATCAAGATCATTGGCGGACGTATTGACCTTTGTCACAATCTCATCAATCTTACCTTGTAGATCAGCTGGAACAAGCAAGGTGGCAACTTTTATTCTCTTAGCTTCGGACAAATTCCCAGTGAAATCCCTGAGGTTCTGCACTGTAAAATTTGCCTGGCCGACAACATAGTCCAATGTATTAGAGGTGCTGCTGTGAAATTTTCCCTGACCATTGTACAGAAGAGCGCATCCAATGCTGGATTCATGCCCCCCCCCCCCCCCCCCCCCCCCCACAAAAAAAAATAGTATAAGTGAATGAATTGAATACCAATCCAACCATCAATTAATACTGAAATAAGATATGAAAGAGGAAAACGTCCGTTACATTGCTGCCAAGGTGAAGAGCAGCAGCATAGTAAGAGAAAAAGCATAGGCTGCTCGGGAATAAGAGTGTATGGGGCCCCGGCAGAAACAGAAATAGCAAGCGCTGGAGATCAAAATCAACCCAAAGATCACAAACCACACAAAGGCAATACCAAAAAGAGGAGCGGAGCTGAAACCAACAGACTGCATAAAATAACACGAATCAGAACGGGAATCAAAAGAATAGTATACAAAGTTTTTTTTTAATTAATCAAGATGTTGAAAAGCTCACAGCCCAGTAATGGCGATTGCTGATATTCCAACCCCCTGTATAATCCTCGAAGTTGTTCAGAGGATCCCTCCTCTCGGTCCTCTTGGCAGCCAATGCGAAGGAAGAGTTGCTCGTCAAATTCGAAGAGACCTCCACGGACAATCTTCTAAAGGCCATAAAGCCATATGCCCTTCCTTCTCCTGAGCGGGGGAAGAAACACATTTCATTTCTGTCAAACGAACGAACAATTCTAATTTGTTTTTTTAAAACGCCAAATTTCTCCCAGAAACCACACGCGCGCACACTCAAAAAAGGACTAAAACGGGAAAAGGGAGAGAGAGACTTAACCAGAACGGTAGGTCTTCAAAGAAGAAGCGTGGGAAGAGATGACGAGGACGACGACGCAAATGGTTAGGAGGGGGAGGAGGAGATGAGAAGCATTGGCTCGGGGGAATAGCATGTCTTTCTCCTCAGAGATCGCCTTCCAGAGCTAATTGGGGGGTTTCTCGGTGAAGAAATGCTCCCGCGCGTCCCTCTCGTCTCACTCGGTTCCAACCATCTCTGCTTTTTTTTTTCTCTCGTTTCTTATCAAAGAAGAGTTGTCTCAGAAAATAGAGAAATATTTCCGTTCGACTCCGAGATATTGCTGCAAGAGAAAATATTTCCGTTCGACTCCGAGATATATCATTCTGTACATTCTGACTTGATACCTAAATAAATGAATTGGTTTTCCGTATAACATTTGGATAAAACTCCAACAACACACAAGATAGAAAGATGAGGAGGAATTACGCACACTAAACACACATCACTATCCAATTTAGATCTGTATAACTGTCACAATCTCAAGAAAGAGGAAGAGAAGAAGATCATACATATATTCCCGCGGCACGGAGGAGGAGTCGGCGTCGGACTTATCGGTCAGTCGATGTCGGAGCTTCGACGTCGTCGAAACGTCGCGCAGTCATCGCGCAGTCGACGTCGGAGCGTCAAGGTCGGGGCACGGGAGAGGATCGGATTCGGGGCACGGAGCGGGATCGGGTCGGGGTCACAAGTGGGAGCGGGGTCGGGGTCGGGGTCGGGCATGGTAGTGAAAATCTTGCAGCGGAGGTTTTTGGGGGACATAAGAATAAGTGAAAACCAATGCCCGTCTAATTCTGAAACAAGAGAATATGGCAAAGCCAATTCCAGAAAGTCAATACATGCGTGTCGAATATAGTATTTGAAATCAGATAAGTTTTTTTTCACAATAACACAAAGAATAAAGTCAGAATTATAATATATGTATTTTGTAGTCAAGAACGAGATCTACAACTTTAATGTTGAACATTCTTTCAAAATTTGAACGGTTTACCCGGAATCTCGCCCGAAAGGTTGCTGGCTTGAAATGAATATAATAATAATAAATTTCAAAATTTGAGTCAGCAACCTTTCGTGTCAGATTCCGGCCAAATCGTGCAAATTTTGGAAACATGTTCGACATGAAAGTTGTAGATCTCGTTCTTAGCTACAAAATGCATATATTATTTGTCTAATTCCGACATGTATTGTGGGAAAACAAATTGAAGTTTTTTTAGACTTAAAAAATTTTTAGCTTATATATTCCAAACCTTTTTTTATATAGTTTTTCACTTCATAAATTTACTAGTAATTCAAAGTTATTATCTGAAAGAATTAAAATATTTTTTAGCTAATCATATAATTTTTTATTTTATTTGAAAGAATTAAATAAATTAGGTGATATATATTATTTTCCATCACACAAATTGAGTGATACATAAATGTGATTGATACTCACTTTTTAAACAGTTATTTGTACATCATCTTGATATTCTTTGAATGATTTGAGTTTTATTGCGGGTCATTTGGTTTTTCTCCGGCCCGGAGAAACGGACCACTTTAATTCGGAATTGGACCGGGCGGGCAAACAATCAAAGAAAAACGAAAAAAAAAATTTGATATGAAATACCCGAAAATGTGAAAAATCACGTGTGCCGGATCTGTGTCGAGCCAAAATCCACTATTTTGTTTGAGTTTACATGAGTTGAGATTATTTCTCGGAGGGTGACAGACCACCTCTTAATTACAAGTGCAAAATATTGAAACAATAGAGAAAAACCTAAGTTTTTGGAGCCTAGGTGGAACTATGGAAGTGCTCCGACGATGAAAATCTTCCAAGTCCTCGGAGTCTTGATGGAAGTGCTCATGTTTGAGCTGGAACCTTGATGAGAGCGCTCCTTTGAAGAAGGAAAAAGATGCGTTCTTGGAGTTTCAAAATGTCTTTGTGCTAGAGAGAGCAGAGAGAATTCCGAGAGGAGGAACGATATAAGTCTCACGTTTTCGCTGGAAAATCTCAGACCTCTTTCAAGCCACCAGAGTTGTTTGTCTTTAAATGAAAGTATGAGGACCCTTTTATAGCTTTTTGGAGGAATAAGCTGGTAATTGCGCTGGGGCGAAATTTGTGCTTGCGAATAACATTGCTACTTTTGTAATGCCCCAAAAAATCATGAAAAGGAAGATTTAGAAGTTAGCGCGCGGCGGTAGAGCTAACGCCGGTGTTAGCTATTGAATTAAATTTTCAGAGGGCTCAGGAAACTACCGCGTAGCGGTAGCAAGGTAACGCGTCACGTTAGCACTCAACGCTCTTGATGCTCTCCACGCTCTCAACGCTTGCGAAGAATCGTCGAGAGGCCTGTCGTGGGGCGGCAGTGTGCTATCGTGTGGCGCTAGCCCTCAACGCTATCGACGCACTCAACGCTCTCGACGCATTCAACGCTCTCGACGCAGCGTTAAGTGACTACCGCGCGGCGGTAGTCAGCTAACGTGTGGCAATAGCTCGAATTAAGGTACCGCTTGGCGGTAGTAAGTTAACGCGCGGCGGTAGCACTGCCACGTGGCAGCTCGGTGGAGGCTGTTTTGGAGTGACAGCGCGATGTCAATTGGGCCAAGCGGCAATCGCCTGTGATACCGCGCGGCTGTAGCCCCCAAATATAAGCTAGGGATGAGATTGAACTCTCATTTGTTCTCTCTCTTGGTACTTGGAGTTCTTGAGGGAAAGAGGTTGAGGCTGTGGGTTGCAAGCTAAGGGAAGGATATCCCGTGATCGGAATCAAGAGCCGAAGTAAGATCCGTGAAGAGGAGAGTGAGACGCTCCTTTCCATGCTGATAGAAGATTTACTTATGGATCTGAATAGATCTACAAGGGTAACGATCTTCCTTCTTGGACAAGTGAAGTCCTCTTTTTGGCATAGACATGGAATCCCCCCACCAAAAGGTGGATAATCGAGAGAATTCTGATGGGTTGATACGTGATATCCCCAGTAGTATTGCATATAGAGTCAGAAATCGTAGAACGGAATAGTCATACTATGTGAAGCCCATCTGGACAGGTTGGTCTGGATTGGTGATGAATTGATTTGCGTGCTGGAGAAGACTCCGTGGATAAAATATGTGGATAAACGTGTAGAATCCGGGGTCTGGGGGTGTGTAGGATGCTGTAGTAATAATACTGGAGGTGATCTCCAGGAAGCTATGAGGCATGTCTCTGGGAGACTGGGGGCCATTTGTTTGAAGCTGAGAGCCTTGGGGGCCCAGCTAAGTTGGCCATGAGAGTCATTGCATATAACAGTGTTATGAATCGTACATACGGGAAAGGAGAGGCCAACCTGCATCGTGTTGATTAGCCACGAAGGCTTCGACTTTCGGCGATGGCATGTCGATTTGAGCTAGGAAAAGGCTGATCTGTACCATCTCGATGTCGATCGGAAGATAGACCTAAAGTACGTGTCAATTACTGGTGACAATGAGAGAGAGAGAGAGAGTCATGGTTATTTGCCAGACTAAAAATGCTCAAAATTGACCGTTAAGTATGCGATCTCTGAACGATGCTTAACCGTTAAGTCTGCGATTTCTGAACGGTGGTGGTGTTGGGCGTGACCAGCATACCGAGAATGTGCCTTGAGTGCACGGAACGTTTGGCAATGATGTAGATGTTTGTGATATAGTGAATGGTGCTTAAGCTGTATCTTCTTGTGATATATTTATGTTTGAAAGCTATGCATGCAGGGAAGGAATACCGCTGCCCCGGGCATGTGGTGGGGTTGTTATAAATTGGTCAGCTAAAGCTAACCGTTGCCTTGTTTGCCGCCCTCATGGTGGTTTGTCCCTGTGTAGGTGCTGGAGAGCCGAGCGGGAAATAGTGGGTTGTTGCCCTTATTGTTATGTCGGCCCTCGAAGGCCAAGTGAAGAACTTCTAGTGTTTTCATGTGTGCCCGGCCTGCGAGCCGATGTTAAAAAACACATTTATAAAGAAAAACAGTTGTAAGGCTTTAAGGCCGTAATGACTTTTGTGTATTTTTGTAAACATTCTGTTATATGTATATAGTGGACATTCATGTACAACCTCGTATTCGCCCCTATATAGTTTTAAGCTTTTTGGGCATATGGGCACTCTCGGTGGCCAATTGTGGCTCTAGCTTGGAAATATACTAGTAGGGGGAGGAAAAATATGTCTCCCCTAGTGGCCCTCTTTTGGGGGACAGAGGTCTCGCCCCTACCCCCTCCTGCCTGGCGGCCTGGCGGGGCGAGACCGGCCGGGGCCGGGGTCTCGCCCCTGCCCCCTCCTGCCTGGCGGCCTGGCGGGGCGAGACCGGCCGGGGGCCGGGGTCTCGCCCCTGCCCCCTCCTGCCTGGCGGCCTGGCGGGGCGAGACCGGCCGGGGGCCGGGGTCTCGCCCCTGCCCCCTCCTGCCTGGCGGCCTGGCGGGCGAGACCGGCCGGGGGCCGGGGTCTCGCCCCTGCCCCATCCTGCCTGGCGGGGTGAGACCGGCCGGGGGCCTGGGTCTCGCCCCTGCCCCTTCCTGCCTGGCGGCCTGGCGGGGCGAGACCGGCCGGGGGCCGGGGTCTCGCCCCTGCCCCTTCCTGCCTGGCGGCCTGGCGGGGCGAGACCGGCCGGGGGCCGGGGTCTCTCCCCTGCCCCTTCTTGCCTGGCGGCCTGGCGGGGCGAGACTGGCCGGGGGCCGGGGTCTCGCCCTTCCCCTTCTTGCATGGCGGCCTGGCGGGGGAGACTGGCCGGGGGCCGGGGTCTCGCCCCTGCCCCTTCTTGCATGGCGGCCTGGCGGGGCGAGACCGGCCAGGAGGTCGAGGTCTCGCCCCTGCCCTCCCCTGCCCCGCGGCCTGACGGCCTGGCCGGGTGAGACCGGCCAGAGGCCGGGGTCTCGCCCTTGCCCCCCCCCCCCATGCTTTTACCCTCGAGGGGAATTACCCCTTTACCCCCGGTGTGGCTGTTTCCTATTGGCCGAAGGCATATTTGTCGTAAGGGCATTTCAGGCATTTTGGCCCATGAGATTTGGAAAACTATAAATAGGCACTTAGGGGTGCCTTGGAGAGCATCACTTGATCACCTCCGGGTGACGAGACCTGGGTGACGAGACCCCCTCCGGGTAAAAAATGCTTCACCCTCCGGAGGGGTCAACCTGTCATGCCAACTATGGGAGCCTGGGTGGCGAGACCTTCTCCTGGTGAAAAATACTTCACCCCCCGGAGGGGTCAACCTGCCATGCCAGCTATGGGAGCCTGGGTGGCGAGACCTCCTTCGGGTAAAAAATACTTCACCCGCCGGAGGGGTCAACCTGTCATGTCAGCTATGAGAGCCTGGGTGGCGAGACCTTCTCCGGGTGAAAAATACTTCACCGCCGGAGGGGTCAACCTGTCATGCCAGCTATGGGAGCCTGGGTGGCGAGACCTTCTCCGGGTGAAAAATACTTCACCCCCCGGAGGGGTCAACCTGCCATGCCAGCTATGGGAGCCTGGGTGGCGAGACCTCCTCTGGGGAAAGGACTTTGCTTCCACGAGAGATCAACCAGCCCTGTCAGCTAGTGAGAGCCTGACAGCGGAATCATCATCGTATCAAAGGACTTGGTGTAACACCCCCTATCCGTCGCATAGTATATAGCAGTAGGTCCGGCCGGGGCCCGACGCCATATACCACAGACAGACCGGGTGGTTACGTATGGAAACCATCCAACCAATCTCAACGTCCTACGCAGAGCATTCTAGCGGAAGCAGTTTATAAAGTTGTAAACAAGAACCCAGCATTAGAGCACGAATGTCCACTATTACAAAATTAGGAATGTATACAAAATACCCAAAAATCGGCCTTAAGGCCTTACAGAATGTTTCACTTGAATAATACATGATTTACAAACCTCGGCACGCAGGCCGGTCATACATGAATAAAACAGAAAACATTTCCACTTGGGCCTTCGAGGGCCAGCTTCGCAAAAAGGGCTTTAGCCCGCTATTGACCGCTTGGTCCAGCTGCACCTGCAAGCAACAAACCACCGCACGGTGGCAAACAAGGCAACGGTCAGCAATGCTGACCAAATTATAACGATCCCGCCCCCAACTCGGGGCGGCGATGCTCCTTCCCTGCATTTCATTAGCACAAGCGAGCAATTCATATAACCATAGCCATTACATCACAGACGTTGGCTCGTACGGCCACACGTCCCGTGCACTCAGGGCACATTCTCGGTGAACCGGTCGATGTCACGTCAATTAAAGCCATTAACATTCCGGACTCACCACCGCCACTTAGACGGCCATTCCTATGAGCAATTCGTCTTCCTGGCATTGGTCACGTCAATTTAAGTCATTGACCGCCGAAGACTCACATCTATGCCAACGGCGAGTGTCACGTAACCTTAGGTCTCTCTAACCGAACGACATAAAGCGGGTACGGTTCCATCTAACCCGTGCTCACATCGCAACGACAATTTAAGCCATTTGCGCGGGTCAAACTTCCACCGAGTCCCATTCTACCGCAAGACACATAACCCGGTTATGTTCGAGTTGGCTCTCAGGCCACCAAGTTGGCAAGATCTCGTATCCGCCCAGTTTTCCGGGTGCACCTTTGGGTTAGTCCCCAAGGCTCCCTGCTGCAATCTACCGCGTAGAAAACCCGAAAAACACCCAATAGCACGGAGTCTTCTCCGGCCTTATGCAATGCAACATCACCGATCCAGACCAACATGTCCGGGTAGGCTTCACACAAAATGCCTACGTCCGTTCTCGCATACGGACTCTAAACAACGGGGACTTTACATATCTACCCGAAGGAACGCCTCCAACTCTCCGCAAACTCGCGAGAGCGGGCTTCCTATGCTAAGAAAAGGAGCGATTCATGCTCAAGATGAGGATCGTTACCCTTGAGTTCCTCTTTGGCGCCATCGAAAAGTAATCAGATAGAAATCACCGCACTTGCGTTGCCTCCGTGGATCCGGAGTCGGCTTGCGATTCGGAGCTCCGAAGCTCCTCCAATGGCGGATCTAGCTCTTCTTCCTCCAAGGGCTCTCCTCTTTCTCCAAGGGTTTGGAGAGATGAAAAAGGTAAGAAAGTGATGGATTTTCTAAGTCAAACCCGGGTATATCCTCTCAGGAACCATCCCCAGCCGTTAGGATCTTCAATCAAGGAAACGAACGGCTTTGATTCGGGGCTGAAATGCCCAATCTGGACCGAACACGGCCTGGCACACGCCCGTGTCCAGGGCCGTGTGCCGCATTCGCCGTCAAAATCGAATCTCCTGGACCCTCACACGGGTATCGAACACGCCCGTGTTCGAGCTGACACGCCCGTGTTCCAGCTGACACGGCCGTGTAGCCGGCCGTGTACCCCATGATTTTTCCCCCGTTTTCAACCCGAGCACTGCACGGGTCCTAGGACACGCCCGTGTCCTTGCCCGTGTCACCTTGACACGCCTGGACCCCAGGCCGTGTACACGGGACATTTCGTCGAGGGAAGATCGACGACTTGATGACACGGCCTTGGACACGCCCGTGTCCTAGGCCGTGTGCCTTGTCTCGACGATCGTCGAGCGAATCTCGACGAATTCCCCGGGACGATCGTCGACACGGGTCGACACGCCCTGCGACACGCCCGTGTCGCGGGCCGTGTGCCCATTCTCGACGAATCGTCGAGTATAACTCGACGACTTCACGGCTAAGTGTCGACACGGGTCGACACGCCCTGCGACACGCCCGTGTCGCAGGCCGTGTGCCCATTCTCGACGAATCGTCGAGTATAACTCGACGACTTCGCGGCTAAGTGTCGACACACGCTTGACACGCCCTGGGACACGCCCGTGTCCCAGGCCGTGTGCCTTCTGCCAGAACCCAAACTGGCCCAAAACGTCCCCCTTTGCTCCTTTGAGTTTCGGGGCGTTACAACTCTCCCCCTCTTAAAAGAATTTCGCCCACGAAATTACATAAAGGGAAAAACATGTACAAAAACAAAATTTGTACCTGAGCGGAACAACTCCGGATATTCGTCAAGCATCGTCTGCTCTCGCTCCCAAGAGAGCTCCTCACGACCGCAATTGTCCCACCGGACTTTGACCATCCTGATCTCTTTATTGCGTAGCCGCTTGACCTCCGAGTCCTCAATCCGCACGGGCTTGACCTTTGTCGTTAGCCCACTTTCCACCGGCACTTGATCGACCGCGATCACTTGCGTAGGCTCTTGCACCGCCTTCCGAAGCACCGAAATGTGGAATACATCGTGTAAACCACTTACCTCCACTGAAAGCTTCAATCTAAAGGCCGCTTCTCCAACTCGCTCTAGAACCTCGAACGGTCCAAGGTATCTCGGGCTTAGCTTTTTCAATCGTCGCACCCGCGAGACACCCTTGAACGGCTTGATCTTTAAGTATACATAATCGCCCACAGCGAACTCCACGTTCCTGTGCTTGGCATTATAGTACTTTGCTTGCCGGTCCTGAGCGATAAGCAACCTCTCCCGAATGGTTCTCACCAAAGAAGTAGCATCCTCCACTTCCGATCGCTTATACAACTTTGACTCACCCGTTTCTAACCAAGACAACGGCGTGCGACATTTCCTACCATATAGGGCCTCGAAGGGCGCCATCTGAATACTTGCTTGGTAGCTGTTGTTGTATGCGAACTCCACTAAATATAGGTGGTCTTCCCATTGCTTTCCGAAATCCAAGACACACATGCGAAGCATGTCTTCCATGGTTCTATTGACCCTCTCGGTCTGCCCATCCGTTTGCGGATGGAAGGCTGTGCTGAACTTCAGCTTTGTTCCCAACATTTGCTGCACCAGCCTCCAATCATTGGACGTGAACCGCCCATCTCGGTCACTCACGATGCTGCGGGGCACACCATGAAGCCGCACTATATTATCCACATAAAGCTTTGCCAGCTTCTCCACCGGATCATCCTTCCTATGCGGAATAAAATGCGACACCTTCGTTAATCGATCAACAACCACCCAAATGGCGTCGTTCCCCTTTTGCGACCTTGGCAAACCGTGCACAAAGTCCATAGAGATGTCGTCAAATTTCCACTCCGGAATAGGCAAGGACTTAAGAAATCCTCCCGGCTTTTGGCACTCCGCCTTTACCAAGGCGCAGGTTTGGCACTTCGCTACGTATAGCGCCACATCCTTTTTCAAACCCGGCCACCAAAACAGCTTCTTGACGTCGCGGTACATCTTCGTGCTCCCCGGGTGAATCGAGTACTTGGTATGGTGTGCCTCGTACAACAACTCCACCCGTAAATTGCCCACACTTGGGACGCACAGACGACCGTCTTTCCAAAGCAATCCGTCCTCCACGACGAATTGGGAATTTGACCCATCCAGAGCCTCTATCATGAACTGCTTCATATGAGCATCCATATCCAAAGCCTGCCGAATACCGATCAGCCAGGTCATATTGGACTTCAGTCCAATTCAGAACTGCTTCAGCACTTGATTGTCTGTCCACACAAACAATCTCCAACGCCTCCAACTCCTGCACCAACCGCTCATCATGCACTGATAGCCAATTTGCTTGAGCTGGGGCTCGGCGACTCAACGCGTCCGCAACCGCATTCCCTTTGCCAGGCACGTAGTGGATCTTGAATGTATAGTCCCCCAGGAACTCCATCCACCTACGCTGCCGCATATTCAGATCCTTCTGATCTAATCAGGTACTTTAGGCTCTTGTGATCGGTGTAGATATCAATCTTCACACCGTACAAATAGTGTCTCCACAGCTTCAAGGCAAAAATCACGGCCGCTAACTCCAAGTCATGGACCGGATAATTCCTCTCGTGCACTTTTAGCTGTCTCGAGCCATAAGCTATCACGCTTCCGTGCTGCAGTAGCACGCAACCCAAACCGCTGCCCGAAGCATCGCTATATATCTCATAGCCTTCGGTTCCACATGGCGAACTCAGCACAGGCGCCGTGGTCAACCGACACTTCAATTCCTCAAAAGCTCGCGCGCACTCCGGCGTCCAAACGAACTTATGCTCCTTCCTCGTCAAAGTAGTGAGAGGTAGCGCTATCCGCGAGAAGTTCTCTACGAAGCGCCTATAATAACCGGCAAGCCCCAAAAAGCTCCGGACTTCTGCTACCGTAGCAAGCTCAGGCCACTCCCGTATCGCAACAATCTTCGCCGGATCCACCGCAATACCCTCTCCACTCACTATATGCCCGAGGAACGCCACTGAGGATAGCCAAAACTCGCACTTCGAGAACTTGGCATACAACTGATTTCTCCTTAGCGTCTCCAACACCAAATGAAGATGCTTGAAGTGATCTTCCTCACTTTGCGAGTACACCAAAATATCGTCGATGAAGACGATCACGAAATGGTCCAAGTACTCCCTGAACGTCCTGTTCATCAAATCCATGAATACTGACGGCGCATTAGTCAGCCCAAACGGCATGACCGTAAACTCATAATGCCCGTATCTCGTACTAAACGCTGTCTTCGGGATATCACTCTCCCTTATCCGCAGCTGATAGTACCCAGACTTGAGATCTAACTTCGAGTACACCGTCGACCCGACTAACTGATCAAAGAGATCATCAATCCTAGGGATCGGGTACTTGTTCTTCTCAGTCAGCTTGTTTAGCTCCCGATAATCAATACACAACCTCAAGCTTCCGTCCTTCTTCTTAACAAAGAGGACCGGTGCGCTCCAAGGCGAAGAACTCGGGCGCACATACCCTTGCTCCAACAACTCTTGCAGTTGAACTTTCAGCTCCGCCATTTCCTTAGGCGCTAGCCGATACGGAGATCGTGACACAGGCTTTGCACCTGGCACTAGCTCGATCGTAAAATCTATCTCCCGTTGAGGCGGGGCTCCAGGAAGATCTGCGGGGAACACATCAGGGTATTCCGATACCACTGAAATACAATCCAAAGCGGGCTTCGGCTTTGCAACCTCCACTAGTGTAAAGAACAGTTCTGCTCCAGCACGAACCGCCTTCACCACCTGAAGAGCAGACATCAACGTCTTGCTCGACCCCTTTAAGCCCGTAAAAGTCGTCTCACGACTCGCTCCCAGCTTAACTTCCTTGCTACCGCAATCTATATGGGCCTGCTGCTCCGAGAGCCAGTCCATGCCAAATATGACGTCGAACTCCACTAACGGAAGTAAAGACGCCCGCAGGTCGAACTCCTGCTCCCCAATACGAATCTTAACATCGCAGATCCTATCCGCTCGCATCGAACACCCATTGGGCAACAACACATCCAACTTATCCTTCGCCATCGAAGAAGGGACCCCGATGCGTAATATAAATCCTTCGGACAAGAAGGAGTGTGAAGCTCCCGTATCGAAGAGTGCTCGTGCCGGATTTTCACAAATCAATACAAATCCTAAACAAGTAGTGGTAAGGTAACATGTGCATAACAAGCATATAAAGGAAATTGACTTGCTATAAATTAAACCGTACCTGTCACCACATCAGCTTGTTTAATGGCCTCCTGTTGGCCAAGATTGTAGACCCTTGGTTGGGCCGGAGCATAGTGGGATGCGGTCGACTCCACCGCCTTTCCCTTCTCTTCATAAGTGGCTCCCGGCCTCCTCTCGGACTTAGGACGTCCGCTCCAACAATCACGGGCAAAGTGCCCCGTCTTTCCACATGTAAAGCACGCGCCCGGAGTCCGACTCGTAGTCGCCCCAGAAGCGCCAGAAGGAGCTGGACCCGAAGTCCTATGCTTCTTGAAAGACCTCCGATAGCCGGACTTTGAAGTAGTCGGCACTCTGAACTCAGATTTCTTTTCACCCAAGCTTTTCTTCGCTTGCACGCTCTTCATGTCCTTCTCCAAGGACCGGGCAGTATTGACCAAGGTTAAGAAACCCTGCGTCATTGGCCCCGACAGTAATAGTCTCAGCTCATCCCTCAAGCCTTCATAAAAACGATTAGTCTTGCGCTCCTCATCCATGATGGTGGAGCTAGCATAACGACTCAACCGCGTAAACTCGTGGAGATATTCATCCACGCTCCTCTCACCCTGCACCAACTTCAGGAACTCATTCTCCATTGAAATCCTCTGAGTAGAAGGGAGGTATCTTGCTAAGAACAATTCCGAGAACTCTTTCATCGGAACGTCTATCAGTTGTCTACCTCTCAAATGATGCAGCTCCAATCCTTCCCACCACATCCTCGCTTCCCCGTCCAGAAGGAACGTAGCGATGGTGGTCATTTGCCACTCCTCCGTCTCCGTCGCTGTCATGACTCTCTTCACCCTGGAGAGCCAGTCTTCAGCCTGAGATGGGGTTCCCAACCCCGAGAATAACGGAGGGTTAAAGCTCATTACATGCTTCAACTGCCTCTCAGTTGCCCTCCTTGGCACTATCGGTTCCGCAACCACTTGCTCCACCCTCCTCGGCTCAGCCTCTTGCAGAGGTACTTGCTCCATCACAGGAGCGGGCTGCTGCGCTTGCCTTCCAGGCTGCGCGTTTATCACGGCCAACACCGCTTCAGCCACCAATCGTATATTCTCAGCCGACAGAGGTGTTGCGGGAGCAACATCCGGTGCACTGCTAGCCTCAGAAACTCGGCGTTCTGATGGCCCAACACCACTTCTGGTCACCTATAGTGGTACAAAACACCGTTAAGCGACCACATAACATTGCAAACAACAATTATAGGAACACGCAGGTTCCTCAAACACGAGTATTTTCATTCCTAAGTGGACATTCATGGGTTCTTTTACCATTATAACGATGACGCACACAATGTGCTCACCACCCCTTAAAAAGGAATTCGCCCACGAATTCAGTTTAAGCCCGACCAAAACCAGTAGTCTGATACCAAATTGTAACACCCCCTATCCGTCGCATAGTATATAGCAGTAGGTCCGGCCGGGGCCCGACGCCATATACCACAGACAGACCGGGTGGTTACGTATGGAAACCATCCAACCAATCTCAACGTCCTACACAGAGCATTCTAGCGGAAGCAGTTTATAAAAGTTGTAAACAAGAACCCAGCATTAGAGCACGAATGTCCACTATTACAAAATTAGGAATGTATACAAAATACCCAAAAATCGGCCTTAAGGCCTTACAAAATGTTTCACTTGAATAATACATGATTTACAAACCTCGGCACGCAGGCCGGTCATACATGAATAAAACAGAAAACATTTCCACTTGGGCCTTCGAGGGCCAGCTTCGCAAAAAGGGCTTTAGCCCGCTATTGACCGCTTGGTCCAGCTGCACCTGCAAGCAACAAACCACCGCACGGTGGCAAACAAGGCAACGGTCAGCAATGCTGACCAAATTATAACGATCCCGCCCCCAACTCGGGGCGGCGATGCTCCTTCCCTGCATTTCATTAGCACAAGCGAGCAATTCATATAACCATAGCCATTTCATCACAGACGTTGGCTCATACGGCCACACGTCCCGTGCACTCAGGGCACATTCTCGGTGAACCGGTCGATGTCACGTCAATTAAAGCCATTAACATTCCGGACTCACCACCGCCACTTAGACGGCCATTCCTATGAGCAATTCGTCTTCCTGGCATTGGTCACGTCAATTTAAGCCATTGACCGCCGAAGACTCACATCTATGCCAACGGCGAGTGCCACGTAACCTTAGGTCTCTCTAACCGAACGACATAAAGCGGGTACGGTTCCATCTAACCCGTGCTCACATCGCAACGACAATTTAAGCCATTTGCGCGGGTCAAACTTCCACCGAGTCCCATTCTAACCGCAAGACACATAACCCGGTTATGTTCGAGTTGGCTCTCAGGCCACCAAGTTGGCAAGATCTCGTATCCGCCCAGTTTTCCGGGTGCACCTTTGGGTTAGTCCCCAAGGCTCCCTGCTGCAATCTACCGCGTAGAAAACCCGAAAACACCCAATAGCACGGAGTCTTCTCCGGCCTTATGCAATGCAACATCACCGATCCAGACCAACATGTCCGGGTAGGCTTCACACAAAATGCCTATGTCCGTTCTCGCATACGGACTCTAAACAACGGGGACTTTACATATCTACCCGAAGGAACGCCTCCAACTCTCCGCAAACTCGCGAGAGCGGGCTTCCTATGCTAAGAAAAGGAGCGATTCATGCTCAAGATGAGGATCGTTACCCTTGAGTTC
The DNA here is from genome assembly GCA_039583875.1 of Platanthera guangdongensis. Classification (NCBI taxonomy): domain Eukaryota; kingdom Viridiplantae; phylum Streptophyta; class Magnoliopsida; order Asparagales; family Orchidaceae; genus Platanthera; species Platanthera guangdongensis. The sequence continues at coordinate 160,320,924 of CM077154.1, forward strand.
CTCTTTGGCGCCATCGAAAAGTAATCGGATAGAAATCACCGCACTTGCGTTGCCTCCGTGGATCCGGAGTCGGCTTGCGATTCGGAGCTCCGAAGCTCCTCCAATGGCGGATCTAGCTCTTCTTCCTCCAAGGGCTCTCCTCTTTCTCCAAGGGTTTGGAGAGATGAAAAAGGTAAAAAGTGATGGATTTTCTAAGTCAAACCCGGGTATATCCTCTCAGGAACATCCCCAGCCGTTGATCTTCATCAAGGAAACGAACGGCTTTGATTCGGGGCTGAAATGCCCAATCTGGACCGAACACGGCCTGGCACACACCCGTGTCCAGGGCCGTGTGCCGCATTCGCCGTCAAAATCGAATCTCCTGGACCCTCACACGGGTATCGAACACGCCCGTGTTCGAGCTGACACGCCCGTGTTCCAGCTGACACGGCCGTGTAGCCGGCCGTGTGTACCCCATGATTTTTCCCCCGTTTTCAACCCGAGCACTGCACGGGTCCTAGGACACGCCCGTGTCCTTGCCCGTGTCACCTTGACACGCCTGGACCCCAGGCCGTGTACACGGGACATTTCGTCGAGGGAAGATCGACGACTTGATGACACGGCCTTGGACACGCCCGTGTCCTAGGCCGTGTGCCTTGTCTCGACGATCATCGAGCGAATCTCGACGAATTCCCCGGACGATCGTCGACACGGGTCGACACGCCCTGCCCGGCGACACGCCCGTGACGCGGCCGTGTGCCCATTCTCGACGAATCGTCGAGTATAACTCGACGACTTCACGGCTAAGTGTCGACACGGGTCGACACGCCCGTGTCGCAGGCCGTGTGCCCATTCTCGACGAATCGTCGAGTATAACTCGACGACTTCGCGGCTAAGTGTCGACACACGCTTGACACGCCCTGGGACACGCCCGTGTCCCAGGCCGTGTGCCTTCTGCCAGAACCCAAACTGGCCCAAAACGTCTCTCTTTGCTCCTTTGAGTTTCGGGGCGTTACACTTGGCTTCCACGAGAGATCAACCAGTCTTGTCAGCTAGTGAGAGCCTGACAGCGGAATCAGCTAAAGGTCCGGGAGTCTGATAAAGGTCCGGGATTCTGATATTCCGCTCGGGCTATCATCAGCTAAAGGTCCGGGAGTCTGATATTCCGCGGACTGCGTTTCGATCGAGGCATGACCATTTTGAATTTCTTGTGATGTCGTTTGGTTTGACCAACGCACTATCAACCTTCATGGATATGATGAACTGGGTGTTCAAGGACTTTTTGGATAGGTTTGTGGTGATTTTTATTGACGACGTTCTTATCTACTCCCGCAGTGCTGAGGAGCATGAACAACATCTGCGATTGGTATTGGCCACTTTGCGAGACCAAAAGTTGTTCGCCAAGCTAAGCAAATGCGAGTTTTGGTTGCCTCAGGTTGCATTTCTGGGTCATATTATTAATCAACATAGAATTTCAGTGGATCCCGAAAAGATTGCTGCAGTCATGGAGTGGAGGAGACCAGAGACACCCAAGGAGATTCGGAGCTTCTTGGGATTGGCCGGCTATTATCGCTGATTTGTAGAAGGGTTTGCTACCTTAGCTGCACCTTTGACTCGCTTAACCCAGAATAATGTGGCGTTTGATTGGAATGACAAGTGTGAGACATCATTCCTTGAACTCAAGAACAGGTTATGTACCGCTCCTGTGTTGATATTACCGACAGAAGGGATAGATTATGAGGTTTTTGTGGATACGTCGCACGTTGGACTTGGATGTGTTTTAATGCAAGACAAAAAGGTGATTGCGTATGGGTCCTCGACAGTTGAAAAGTCATGAAAAGAACTACCTGACGCATGATTTGGAGTTCGCAGCGGTGATATTTGCATTGAAGTTGTGGAGAACACTTACTTTTTATGCCGCGCAGTGTAAAATCTTTACGGATCATAAAAATTTGAAATACGTCTTCACGCAAAAGGAACTTAATCTGCGCCAACGGCGATGGCTTGAATATGTAGCTGATTATGATGTGGAGATTCAGTATCATCCCGGAAAGCTAATGTTTCTGCCGATGCTTTGAGCCGAAGACAGGGAATTTATTTAATCTTTCGGTCGACCGTCTAGTGGAGGAATTTCTATTGATGGATTTTTTTGTGGGAAGATATGAACCGCAAAGTCATTCGGCAGTAGAAGAACCTTCATGGATGGTGCTTGCAAGACAACTTAAAAAGGAGGATCCTGATCTTTTACATTTATTTCTTCGGACTGAAAAAGGTGAAGTACCAGATTTTGTTATTGATGACGCAGGCACGTTAAAATATCGCGGTCGATTTTGTATCCCCGCAGTTGGAGACATTCGCGATATGGTGTGTAGGGAAGCACATAGCTCAAGTATGACCAACCATCCATGCTCAACTAAAATGTACCGTGATTTGAAACAAATTGTCTGGTGGTATGGAATAAAAAGAGATATAGCGTAATTTGTATCTGAATGTCATACCTGCAAGCAGGTGAAAGCTGATCATGGGAGGCTGGTGGCAAGTTGACGCCCTTGGAGATTCCAACATGGAAGTGGGAAAGCATTTCAATGGATTTTTATTACAGGCTTACCAAGATCTCCACGAGGACATGACTCTATGGGCGATCGTGGATAGGTTGACCAAGTGTGCTCACTTCATACCATTTAAGATCAACTACCGATGAAGACAATAGCGAAGCTATATTTGAACGAGATCATCCGACTGCATGGTGTGCCAGTCAATATCATTTCAGACCTGATTCCCGATTTACTTCTCGTTTCTGGAAGAGTCGACAAGAGGGTTTGGGACGTATTTGCGGTATTCCACTGCTTACCACCCTCAGACGAATGGCCAAACGGAACGAGTAAACCAAATCGTGGAAGATATGATTCGATGCTACATTCTTGAGTATGCCGGAGCATGGGATGAACGTTTGCGCCTTATGGCATTCACATATAATAACAGCTATCAAGAAAGCTTGCAAATGACTCCGTTCGAAGCTTTATATGAGCGACGATGTCAGACCCCCCTATTTTGGGCTGAGGTTGGCGAGCGACCTTTGTTGGGCCCAGAGGCGCTCGAGGACATGGAAGTTGCCATACGACTTATTCGGGAGAAGCTCCGGATCGCCCAAGAGCGATATGAAAAGTACGCCAACCGCGAAGGTCGGAGTTAGAGTTTGTTGTGGGGGATTTCGTCTCCTGAAAGTCTCCCCAATGGTTGGAATTAAAAGGTTTGGAAAATAGCGCAATTAGACCAAGATTTGTGGGTCCCTTCAAGATTCTTGCGCGGTTTGGTGCATCCGCTTACAAAGTCGAGTTACCCGTGAACTTTCCTGGTGTTCACGACGTGTTTCATGTCAGCCAACTTCGAAAGTGTGTGCGGAATGACAAGCAAGTTTTGGACTTTGTGCCGCAGTTGGCGCTGAACCTTTCTGCCCATCCGTATTTTGGATTCCCAAGAGCGCGTGTTGCGGAAAAAGAAGATTCTTATGGTCAAGGTGCTATGGAAAAATCAGAATGTGGAAAGCGCGACGTGGGAGCTCGAGTCAACGATGAGGGCGGTTCACCCTCATTTATTCCCATAAATTAAGCTGGTATGTGACTTGGTGTTTTTGTTTGATTCCTTCTTTAATTGATATATGAAGTATTGAAAAGTTTCGAGCGAAACTTTTTGTTAGAGGGAGTGCTGTAACGCCCCGGATTTTTTCGTTGAATGATTGCATACGCTTGATGTGGCGTTGTGTGGCTCTGACCGTTTTTGAGCATGGTTTTCCACGCGGCTTTTGAGTGGCTGTTTTGCACCGGAGCATATTTCTGGACTCGGTGAGGCCTCTTAGGGAATGCATGTACTTTCTCGAGCATGAGTCGTGTTGCTCAAAACGGGTTTGATTGTATGGCATGTTGTATGGAGATGTGGAGTTAGTAGATAAAAGCGTGTTGCTGGTTTTTACCCCCTCAGGTGCCAAAAATTAGGCTGCAGTTTCTTGTCGCAGGAGGAGAGGGTAAGAGGTCAAAGACCTGGAGCTCATTTGGGTGACACGGCCTGGGACACGGCCGTGTCCAGGGCGCTATCAGGGTACATGGCATGTGACACAGGCGTGTCACAGGGCGTGTCCCGGGTGTTCGACGAATTTCGGTGACAAAGTTCACTCGATGAGTGTCGAGTGTCGAGAGAAGGGGTACACGGCCTGTGACACGGGCGTGTCACAGGGCATGTCCCGCTCTCGACGAACTTTGCTCGACGAAATTCAATCGACGAGTGTCGAGTGTCGAGAGAAGGGGTACATGGCCTGTGACATGGGCGTGTCACAGGGCGTGTCCCGCGGTCGACAAACTTTGCTCGACGAAATTCGCTCGACGAGTGTCGCGTAGGGGTGACACGGCTTGGGACACGGGCGTGTCCCCAGGCCGTGTCCTTCTCGGGTTGTTTGGCGGGTGCTGTGGGCTGTGTCACGGCCGTGTGACACGGCCGTGTAGATAGGCGTGTTCAGTGACACGTCCTGTGACACGGGCGTGTCACAGGCCGTGTACTGTTTGGAGGTGAGGCGGTTGCCCACCGCTTAAGTGACACGGCCTGTGACACGGGCGTGTCACAGGGCGTGTCAGGGACGAAAATCAAATTTTCCAATTTTTTGTGCCGTTCATTTCTCTGATTCTGGATCAAACAGTCCAGCTCTGTCCTGGAGAAATAAGGCCGAGACAAGAGTTTTCCTCCTCACTTATTCCCTTCTTCATCTTCTTCCCCATTTCAAAAAGAAAGCAAGGAGAAAAGCTAAGGCAAGGGAAGAAAAAAGGAAAAAAGAGGAGCAGTGTCGCAATGGAGTCGTCTCGGTTCAGGCAAGCGGTGTTCTCTCGCCCTTGCTAATCTTATCTTTGTTAGATGGTTTTTGCGATGTTTGTCAATCTTGTCTTTGTTTGTTGATTCTTGCAAGTGTAGTTTCCCTTTAAGTTTGTTAGCTGTGTCATCTTGTCTTGAATCTCACCTTTTGTCTATTATGCACCCATGAATAATCTTGTCTTTCAAGAATTTCCCAATCTATATGCTTAAATATTGTTCGTCTAATTTTGCCATGTTTTACCTGTAGTTCTCTTCGATTAGAGATCTTGTTGTGTTTAATCGGTGTTGTTACTTGTGAGGTTCGCTTATGATGAAGTAGAGACCCAAACTCTATCAAGTTTAACATAACTTGGGCAATTTGTGGTCATAAGTGAGGACGATGAAATGAAACATGTTTAGCTTGGATTATGGTGAGTTTTGCGAGGCGAATTGTGAACCATGGAAGGAGCGGTTGTGTGAGGATTCGGTAAGGGGTGGTGTGGTTTCAGCCTTGGTGGCCACCGGGTTTTGTTTTGTGGTGTAGAGCACCGTTTTGGCCCTGATTTGGGCTGGCTTTTATTGGTGCATTCCACTTTAGGGCCGCTACCAAAAGGCCCTTGCGGAATCGAACTTAACTGCTATGTTTCACTAGTATAGTTGTTTCTTGTTATAAAGATGATGGAATGGGCATATATGTTGCTTTTTAGCTCCTGCGGGTTGAGCAGGACTTGATGAGAATTTCACGCACTTGGTGCGTTTTACACTTTAGGTTGACAGTATTTGACACTTATTTTCCACACCTGTCCTTTCACTCATTTTATATGAAAAATTGCTATGGGGTCGGTATGCCCCTTCGTCATATTTTATGAACTTAATGCTCTATGTTGTAGCTTTGATGATTGCTGAGATGTTCTTTCTTGAATGCCTCAGGTGCAGGTTGTAGCCGGTTGAGCGGCTAGGTTTTTTTGGTGGAGTTTACTTGGAGCTAGCCAAGCTTGCTTAGCGAGGTAGTTCTTTACTTTATTGTACAGACATACATACGCCCAATGGGTTCGTGTCAGCTTGTTGACGCCCATTGGTGGCTTTCTTTACTTGATACATATGAATGCTAGACTGCTAATATGAATCATTGGATGAGATGATGTCTACTTGCTCTTGGAAGGATTTATGCTAGTTGCATTAGATATTTTAAAGTTAAAACAAACCTACTATTCTATGTCATGCATACATGTTTTGGTAAACCAAGACGTATTTCCAAACCACGTAAAACAGATGATTTCCTTTGGTATAATAATCTAGAGTGCATATAGGAAAAATCGCAACTAACGCAAATTATTTTCCGCCGCGTACAACCACATTTTGCTCTACTAGGCTGAGGGATACGACCATCAAACTCAACGGTTTTCTTGTATATAATTGATGATTTTAATCTAGTCTAGTAAGTGTAAAGGGTTGCCTGAGCGTGTGCAGTTATCCCCTGCACGACGTGGCATCACAACCTGTTTTTCCTCTTACTCTGATACGACGTGCTCGTTGAGGAAATGCAGGTTGTGACAGTAGCGTCAACAATGACGAACCAGCAGTTCCTTGAAGTCCCTCCCAACTTTACTTGGAGTCCGACTCTACCTTCCACTTCCTTCCTCTCCCCTGAAAATCCAAATAGGGGTCCGTCCGAGGCCAACACCCTCCTTGGCTCTACCTTCATCTCGTCAAACGCCTTCCTGAAAACGACGTTGATGGAGCTTCCGTTGTCAAACAAGATTCGGGAGACGGTGTATCCCTCGATGGCCGTCTGCATGACCAGCGCATCGCAAAACGGATCCTCATGATCCGACAGATCTTTCACCGAGAAGGTGATCTTCTCCTCCTGGGGCGGTGTCTGGGGGAGGTTGAGGCGACGCTCCTTGGTACATGTCATGGAGGCTTGACTTCTGAGTGGCCTCAACCCCCACTCCACTGTGGATCACCGCTATACCGCCTCGGGGTCCGATATCGACCCGGTCCTCACACACATCATCTCCCCCTTCTCTGGGCAGAACCTCTTCAACCCGCACTGGTGGCTGCGGCTGGGCACGGCCTCTCGCCCCCCTCACCTCCAGGAATTTGGGGCAGGTAGCTGTGGCGTGCCCCTCCACCTGGTGGAAGTCATAGTACGACAACTCTAACCCTGACCCTTCTCCTTCCCTGGCAGTTCCTCCTCTCCCTTCGACCAGTCTCCATCGCTTGCTGCGGTGGGGGTAGGAGCTGCCTAGGAGCTTGCCTCTAGAAGTTGAACCTCTCTTGTCCCCCATGGAAGTTTCCCCCATCTTGGGCGTAACCTCTTCCCGGGCCCTGAACGAGTCCTCCCTACTGCCTCCAACCTGGTTTCGGACCCTCCCGAGCTCTCCGCTCCTCCTCTCTCCTTCTTCCTTCCTGAGGTCTCGAGCCACCTTGCTCCTTCGTCTCCATCTCTGTTAGCTTTGTCAACTTCTTGACAAATGCCGGGTTGGCCGCCTCCATGGCAATCTCCTCTGCCGCCTTTTCCATTAGTTACTCGAAGGAAAGGGGGGCCTTCCGGGTCAAGCACATCTTGAAGAAGCCCTCCTTCAGCCCAACGGTGAAGGCCATCTGGAGAGCATACCCTGGCATCTCCTGGACCTCCAGGATCTCTTCTTGGAACCTGTCAACGTAACGGTCCAGTGACTCCTCGGCCCCCTGCCTTATCAGGAAGATGGACTCAGGACTCCTCTTCTCTTCTTGGAGGTGGAGAAGCGAAGCTGAAAGCTCCAGATCAAGTCCTCGAACCCATAGATCGACTTGGAGGTAGTTAATGAAACCAGTCCTTTGCCTTCTCCTTCAATGTGATCGCAAAGAGGAGACACTTGAAGGCGTCCGTCATCGGCCTGATAGAGACGACATCCTCGAACCACTGCAGATGCTGAACGGGGTCATCCTTCCCGGGTATAGTAAGCCATGTCTGGCTCTCTGAACCCCTCGGGAATGGGAGCTGAGATTATTAGCTCGCTGAAGGGTGACCCCCTAATGGTGGTCTCGCCACTTCTACTCGCGCAACCTGCTCGCCTGGGAGGTTGGCACTCGCTAGGCTGGAGAACAACTCCCGACCGGTGAGGTCTCGCTCGACCCCATCTCCCATACTCTCCTTCCATGACCTTCTTCCTGGTGCACTTCCTTCTCTCCCGGCTGGGGTCATCTCGCCTAGACCCCTAGGAGTTGACTCGTCGAGGGGGGGGGGGGGGAGCTAGCGCCTGGGGGGTCGGGGTGGAGCTGCCACACTGAGGAGCAATGCTTCGCAGCATCTCCATGATGCCTTGGATGGAGGCCATGAACTCTTGTCTCCCAACAAAGGGTCCTGGGCTGGGGAGCTCGCCGAGATCATCACTACCTCCTTGACCTCCTGTCATGACACTCTCCCGAGATCTTCTGTGCTGATCACTCTCCACGCTCACCGCACCAAAGTGTTGAAGCCAAAAATGACCTCTGTGGAGTTCGGGGTCCCTAGAAAGGGGTGACCTCACACCTACTACACCCAGAGGACGTCACAGACCAAAGATCAAGAAGCTAGAAACAGACCCTCAGCCCTAGCGCGGAGGTCCCACCTTACAGCCGGAAGGCTACCTGAGCACTTCCCCTCCCTAGCCAATGCTTGAGCTAGGGTGCCTTGGAGGAAGAAGAGAGAAATGAAAGAGTGATCAAGTGACGCTCTCCAAGACACCCCTAAGAGCCTATTTATAGTTTTCCAAATCCCATGGGCCAAAATGCATGAAATGCCCTTACGACAAATATGCCTCGGGTCAATAAGAAACAGCCACACCGGGGGGTAAAGGGGTAATTCCCCCCGAGGGTAAAAGCATGGGGGGGCAAGGGCGAGACCCCGGCCCTCTGGCCGGTCTCACCCCGCCAGGCCGTCAGGCCGCGGAGCGGAGCGGGAGGGCAGGGGCGAGACCTCGGCCTCCCGGCCGGTCTCGCCCCGCCAGGCCGCCAAAAAGAAGGGGCAGGGGCGAGACCCGGCCCCCGACCGATCTCGCCCCGCCAGGTCGCCAGGAAAGAAAGGGCAGGGGCGAGACCCCGGCCCCCGTCCAGTCTCGCCCCGTCAGGCCGCCAGGTAGGAAGGGGCAGGGGCGAGACCACGACCCCCAGCCGGTCTCGCCCCGCCAGGCCGCCGGGCAGGAAGGGGAAGGGGCAAGACCCCAGCCCCCGGCCGGTCTCGCCCCGCCAGGCAGCCAGGCAGGAAGGGGCAGGGGCGAGACCCCGGCCCCCGGCCGGTCTCGCCCCGCTAGGCCGCCAGGCAGGAGGGGGCAGGGGCGAGACCCCGGCCCCCGACCGTTCTCGCCCCGCCAGGCCGCCAGGTAGGAGGGGGCAGGGGCGAGACCCCGGCCCCCGGCCGGTCTCGCCCCGCCAGGCCGCCAGGCAGGAGGGGGCAGGGGCGAGACCCCGGCCCCGGCCGATCTCGCCCCGCAGGCCGCCAGGCAGGAGGGGGCAGGGGCGAGACCCCGACCCCCAAAAGAGGGCCACTGGGGGAGGCAGATTTTTCCTCCCCTACTAGTATATTTTCAAGCTAGAGCCAAAATTGGCCATCAAGAGTGTCCATATGCCCAAAAAGCTTAAAACTATATATGGGCGAATACGGGGTTGTACAATGATTCCGCTGCCAGGCTCTCACTAGCTGACAGGGCTGGTTGATCTCTCGTGGAAGCAAAGTCTTTTCCCGGATGAGGTCTCGCCACCCAGGCTCCCATAGCTGGCATGGCAGGTTGACCCCTCCGGGGGTGAAGTATTTTTCACCGGAGAAGGTCTCGCCACCCAGGCTCCCATAGCTGGCATGGCAGGTTGACCCCTCCGGGAGGTGAAGTATTTTTCACCCGGAGAAGGTCTCGCCACCCAGGCTCCCATAGCTGGCATGGCAGGTTGACCCCTCTTGAGGGTGAAGTATTTTTTACCCGGAGGAGGTCTCCCCACCCAGGCTCCCATAGCTGGCATGACAGGTTGACTCCTCCGAGGGGTGAAGTATTTTTCACCCGGAGAAGGTCTCGCCACCCAGGCTCACATAGCTAGCATGACAGATTAACCCCTCCGGAGGGTGAAGTATTTTTATCCGGAGGGGGTCTCGTCACCCAGGCTCCCATCAGCTGGCATGACAGGTTGACTCCCCGGGGTGCCGCGCAAGAAAATTACACTCAGCGAATACGTTGGGTTGGACGTTCTTTCCGAGCTTGTGCCAACCTCGAAAAGAGCGGGGATTGTGTACAACCCCGTATTCTCCCCTATATAGTTTTAAGCTTTTGGGGCATATGGGCACTCTCGGTGGCCAATTTTGGCTCTAGCTTGGAAATATACTAGTAGGGGGAGGAAAAATATGCCTCCCCCAAGTGGCCTCTTTTGGGGGTCGGGGTCTCGCCCCTGCCCCCTCCTGCCTAACGGCCTGGCGTGGCGAGACCGGCCGGGGGTCGGGGTCTCGCCCCTGCCCCCCCCTGCCTGGCGGCCTGGCGGGGCGAGAACCGGCCGGGGGCCGGGGTCCGCCCCTGCCCCCTCCTGCCTGGCGGGGCGAGACCGGCCGGGGGGCGGGGTCTCGCCCATGCCCCTTCCTGCCTGGCGGCCTGGCGGGGCGAGACCGTCCGGGGGCGGGGTCTCGCCCCTGCCCCTTCCTGCCTGGCGGGGCGAGACCGACGGGGGCTGGGGTCTCGCCCTTGCCCCTTCTTGCCTGGCGGCCTGGCGGGGCGAGACCATTCGGGGGCTGGGGTCTCGCCCCTGCCCCTTCTTGCTTGGCGGCCTGGCGGGGCGAGACCAGCCGGGAGGCCGAGGTCTCGCCCTTGCCCTCCCCTGCTCCGCAGCCTGACGACCAGGCGGGGTGAGACCGACCAGAGGCCGGGATCTCACCCTTGCCCCCCTATGCTTTTACCCTCGGGGGGAATTACCCCTTTACCCCCCGGTGTGGCTGTTTCTTATTGGCCCGAGACATATTTTTCGTAAGGGCATTTCGGGCATTTTGGCCCATGGGATTTGGAAAACTATAAATAGGCCCTTAGGGGTGCCTTGGAGAGCATCACTTGATCACTCCTTCATTTCTCTCTTCTTCCTCCAAGGCACCCTAACTCAAGCATTGGCTAGGGAGGGGAAGTGCTCAGGTAGCCTTCCGGGTGTGAGGTGGGACCTCCACGCTAGAGCCGAGGGTCTGTTTCTTGCTTCTTGATCTTTTGTTCGTGACTTTTCTCCGGGTGTAGTAGGTGTGAGGTCACCCCTTTCTAGGGACCCCGAACTCCATAGAGGTCATTTTTGGCTTAAACAATTCACATGTATTGAGTTCAAATTTAACCCTTGAAACTTCCGCTAGAATGCTTTGAGTTAGGATTCATTTGGTTTCTTGATATTAACATGTATCTCCGTCTACTGTCCGTGGAATATGACGTGGGGCCCCGGTCGGACCCTCAATTATATTTCATGCGACGAATGGAGGGGTTACAATTTTGGTATCAGCTTGTCTCGGTCTTCCTTCTACGAATTCGTGGTCAAATTCTTTTGAGGGGTGGCGAACACGTGTATGTGCTTACTGTTATAACAAAAAATGAACTCAAGAATGTCCACTTGGGAATGAAAATACACATGTTTGAGGAACGTACATGTTCCTGTTATTGCTTTTTGCAATATTTTTTAGTTGCTTAATTATGTGTTTCACGATTATAGGCGACTACAATGGGTGCGAGACAGTATGTACCCCAGCGCTTGGTGGAGAGTTATGCATCAACTAAGGCGCCAACACCTCCTCCTTCTGTAGAGGTAGTTCAGAGGATAGCTGACGCGGTCTTCGCAATGATCAATACCCAACCTGAAAGGAATGTGCACCCCCTATTCCTCTGGAGGCATCAATACAGGTTGGTTTATTTGAGCAGATTGCAAGGGGAAGAGCATCAGCTCAGTCGTTGAATATATGTTTGATGTAAGGAATGCACACGGTTGTGGAGTACTTGCATGCATTTGTCGTGTTGGGACAACATGCAGAGTTTGTATTTGGAACTGATGAAACTAAGATCAACTGCTTTTATGATGGGTTGCGCGACAAACTATGTTTTTTGTTGATGGGTCCTAAGTTAATGAGATTCCAAACTCTTGTGGAGCCGGCTAGATTGTTGGAGATGGACTTGACAAAAGTCCACCAGACGCCAAAAATCAGGGTATCGAGCTCTACAAGGTCTGGAAAGTCTGCTTACCGCAGGAGGTGGGGACGCAAGGCTAGAGCGTCAAAGAGTCAAGCTTCACTTTGTTACACATATAAGTATCACTATTTAATTCCACAATAAAAATCTAATAAGATTTTAAAATACTCTATTCACACCCCTCTAGAGTTAAATAGATCTAACCCTTCAGGTGGTATCTTTCATACCATCCTTCACACGTAACCGCCCACGTAACCATCATGGTTAGTGGGGAAGATTATTCATTTAATGATGGTTTGCATGCAAGGAATATTATGTAAAAAACGTATAGTCAAAACTATACGTTATGTGGTCTGCATCCAGTAATTTGGGTGGTTACGATGTACGAATAACAGCGTAACTACCATAATCACCTACTGGAGCCTATAAAAAGGCCCCAAGATCTCTCTCATTTCTAACTTTTACTTTTTTCAACTTTCTTCTTCATCAGGTTTTAGCTCTGTTAAAATCCTCTTAAAAGGCTCCTCCCATCGAACCACCCAAAAATTCGTCTAAGTCCACAATGCTTCGAGGAAGATGACAATCACCAGCCAGCCACTCCAAGAAATATCCTACGTGTGCAACATTCCACAAGTCTCTGCCAACACATCTTCGCACGCCTTGCAGCCGTGTTGCCGTGCTCAACATACGAACGGTGTTCAAGAGTATCCGTCACCGTCAGAAAGTGATAGGAAACGAGCTTCGTGTGAGGCAGTTTGTCACCCTCCGAACGCACCTCTATGCAGTTTGCAATTTAATGATAATTACTTGGGGTGATCCATTGTATTCAATTTGTAGAGTTGTTCATGCCTCTTGAGCAGTTGTTGCAGTCATAATTCTTGGAAAGATTGTGTTAGTGACATCTTGTTGAATATAAATTAAAGCATTTGCAACTCGTTTTCGCCGCAACCGGATTTCTAGAAAAATCCCTACTGCTCGTCATGCAATATCGCTGCATCAAACAACCAGTCGCGATTACGGCTTCACCCACAATGCCTAATTCACTAACAGAGCGGATTTCTAGTGCAACAACATGTCGCAGGCGGACTCAATCGACCCGGTGGCTCATCTTGAACCATATTAACCCGAATCCCTCTCATTTGAGAAATCCAGTGCATAAATGCTTGAAAGAAAGTAAAATTGCAACGGATGCCATGCATGCATCCTAAAAATTGAGAGGAGGTTGTTACCTTACGACTCTTCTTCCTAGTCATTGATATCTTGATTTGCACGGATGAAATTGTGCGCCTTCAAGCCCTCTTCATGAATCCGACCTCGGATCGACGAATGGAGCTCTGAAGCTTCGTCAATGGCGGAAGATGCTCCTCTTCTCCCTCCTCCAAGCTCCCCCTCAAAACCCTAACGATGAGAAGAAAATGGGGAAGATGAACCCTTCAGCCCTACTTAAGGCTCAAAGATGGAGGATTTTGGGCCATAGGATCAAACTCTAACAAGATCAGACGGACAAAAATTAGAAATTATGGAACTGCTCCGCCCGCTACCGCCAAACAGTAGCTACCTACTGCGCCGCGGTAGTTCACAGATAGGCTAGCCACTGCAGAACTCCCCACTACTGCCAGCGGTAGAAATACCGCCACGTGGTAGCCTCTCAGCGCTTTTGCCTTGACAATTCGTTTCGACGAAAAGGGGCTACCGTCTGGCGGTAGATACCTACCACCGCGCTGTATCTCCCAGAGCCTTCAGAGGGAAAAACACGGGTGTTACAAAACATATGTTGCATTGCTGAAAGAAAGATACAGGTGCCCGCGAGTCCACCCTTGCGGCTTATTCTTCAAGATGAAAATAGGAAAAGCAGCAAACAGTAGGGGGGCATGCCGGCTTAGGACTTTCTCAGACTTCCTTGTCCCTGGTCCTGATCGTGGTGAGCCTGTTGAAGGTAGCAGAGTCGTGTCGCCTCCTGATCGCCTCGTGAGATTCCTATTCTACGCGTTATCGAAGCCATACAACGACCCGATTGTGGGTTCGAGCTGCTCTAGAGGGACCTTCATGCTGAGCAGTTTGGATTCAAATAGGATGTCTACCAAGCTCCCATTGTCGACCAGTATCCGCCTAACCCTAAAGTAGGGATCACCAATTCCTGCGCTGATGACGAGGGGATCTTGGTGTGGTGTGTGCACATCTTTCAGGTCTTCATCCCCGAAGCTGATGGCGGTATCTGCCCATGGCCTCGGGTATTCTGGGCTCTCTTTGTGCTGGGAGATGAAGAGGATTTGGAAGGGTGAGCCTACGATGGTTCTGACCTCCCCGACCATTTGTCTATCCCTCATGCGCGCCTTAACGTGACAGGGTTTGATCTAGGGCTGAGCATATTATTCGAAACTCGAAAGTCGCTCGAAAATCGTTCGAAAATTGAGATAAATCAGAATCAGTTAAAATTGATTCGACTCAATTTGAGTCGATTCTATTTGACTTGAATCTGATTTCGAGTCGATTTCGAGCCAACCCTGTATCACTCGAATGTGATTCGAATCAACTTGAATTAAATAAAAAAATACATGTATTTATTAATATATTCTTATTTTAAGCTTAAAAATAATAAAATTTAAAACTAAATAAAAAAATGAAGGTTTTAAGCATTTCATTTGCTAAATTTAACGGGTGCCCAATTTAATTTTGAGCAAAGTAAGAATAAAACAAAAAATTGTTCAATTTCGACCCGACTTGATTTGATTTCGAGCCGACTCGTAATCGAGCTATTTTGGCTCGACTCTAAATCAATTTCGATTTCGAGCCGAGCCAAAGTCACTCAAACTCGACTCGATATCAGCCCTAGTCTGATCTCATCCTGGTTGGTGCGGTGAGGGATTATTGGGTACTTGATTTTGCAAGTATCTCCCCAGACACTCCTATCGAATGAAGCCCTCCATATCCTCCTTTAGTCGGGTGCAGTCCTCCCAATTGTGCCCATTCCGATGGAGAAACTCGCATTACTGTGTTTGGTATCCTCGGTTCGGGGGCAACGACTTCGAGCATTGGAACATGTCTGAGTCTTGGATGGCCATGAGCACCTGCGCCTGGGAAGTATTCAGCGGGGTGAATTCTCGGTGTTGGCAGGGGACTTTGTCCTGGCGAGAAGTGTCGCGGCGGTTGTTGTTCCGTTGGTGCGTTGGAGGCGCGAGTTCCGTCTCCCTCTTACGTTTGATAAACCCTTCAAATTATTGGCGGTGGGATTTGATGGCCTTGTCGGTCGCAATTTGTGCCTCGACCTGGTGAACAAGGTCGGCATAGTTGGGAATTGTTTCACTCATCAGGGAAGAGTAGAATCCATTCGGATGGTCCCCCGAGGAAGATGCCGCAAAGAAGCTCCGGGTTGACCCTCAGGATCTATCGTGCCTCAGAGGAGAAGCGGCGGAAGAAGTCCTTGAGCGACTCTCCTTCGTTCTGGCAGATGCCATCCATCAGTTGACTATAAACTGGCCGATGAAGAGACGAGTGAGCTCTCCGAAGTTATTGATTGCGCGGGGAGTGGAACCACATGCGTACCTGCCCTTTTAGAGTTGTGGGGAACACTTGTCACAACAGATGATCGAGCGCGCTGAAGAGGCGCATGATTTTCTCGAAGTTATTTATATGCTTCTGGGGGTCCTTTATCCCGTTGAAGGCCTCGAAGTGTGGTAGATTGAATCCGTGCGGTATGGGGTGCGCCATGACTTGAGGGAGGAGGGGGGAGCCATGGTGGAAGGGAAGATGCACGTTCACGGTGCTGGGGGTGCTCCTAGGCGTATCCCACTTTGATCATGTCCCTGACCTCTTGGCGGGTGAACATATGGTCTCTTTACTGGGTGTCCACTTCCATCTACTGAGAGTCAGGCTGAGAGTCGTCTCGGGGCTCCAGCCTTCGAACATCATGCATCGAGCTTGCTTCGACAGAAAGTTCTTTGGCGGGGGATCTTCTAGGTGAGTTGCGCCCTGACGAGGGACGTTTTCTAGCGCTATCACCGGTCGTGCCTTATGTGTGTTATCTTGGCGTGGAGGGTTGGAAACTCTTATCCTCTGTAGAAGGGTGAGCATTTCAGTTTGGCGCTCCTCCATCAGTCGGATGCACTCTTCTATTGCATTTGTGGGAACGACAACGGGGGTTGTTTCGTTGGGCAGCAGAGCATTGCCCGCGAGTGAGTTAGTTGCAGCTGTTTTAGGGCGCTCTTCTGGGGTCGTGCCATTTGTAGTGCGCGCACTCCTTGTCATCACCGCTGGTCGGGGAATGCCAAGACTTGTCAGAGTTTCAGGGAACACCTTCCCATGGACTGCGCCAAACTGTTGCGGGTCGCCCAGTATTTCCCCGCTCCAAAAAAATCACACCGTCTTAGCTCGAAATCGTTTCAGGCGCGCAAACAGTCAAAATGAACAACAACAAATAACATGAGTCATTTTTTACGCGTAAAACCCGAAAAGGGTGAAAAACTACATGGCTGGGATTGTGCCGAGCTAAAATTTCATTAGTTTTTTGGGATTTTACAGAGTTTGATTTGAACTCAAAGGGCGACAGACAGCTACTCCGTTACAAGTGCAAAAATGAGGAATAGCGGTTAAGTCTTAAGAGCCTCGATGGAAGCGCTCCGACCTGCGAATATTGCTGAGCTCGCGAAAACCGGGTGGCAGCGTTCCAGCTGGAAAATTCTCGAAGTCCACGGAGCATCTGGAGGGAGTGCTCTCATTGTTGCAGGGCTTTGATGGGAGCGCTCTAGCGGAGACAGTTGACGTGACTTGGGGCATGCTGAAGGTTGAGTGTAAGGAGGAAAGCATAGAGAATTTCTGAGCGGGGAATCGGTCGAAGTCCACGATCTCATAGAAAAATCTCAAATCTCTCTCTTATCTTTAGAGTTATTTTTCTTCAAATGAAAGTCTGAGAGTCTATTTATAGTTTTCTGGATGGTCATGTTGGTAATTGCGTCGGAGAGTGATTTGTGCTTGCGAATGACGCTGTTCTGTTTCGATCACGTAGATCACTACTTTTGCCAAAATGACGAGAGTGCCCCCTTCCCCCCTGGCCGTTCAGGTGGCCCAAGCAAGGTGCTCGTAGGCGGCGGCGACCGACGATGAAGGGGGCGACAAAGGAGGCCAAAGATGGCGGAGGCGGCCAAAGATGGCGGAGGCGGCCAAAGATGGCGGAGGCGGCCAAAGATGGCGGAGGCGGCCAAAGATGGCGGAGGCGGCCAAAGATGGCGGAGACGGCCAAAGATGGCGGAGGCGGCCAAAGATGGCGGAGGCGACTGCCGCCGGCGAGCGCTTGCGCACACGGTAGCGCTGCGCGCTAGCGCAGTGCCCACGTTAGCACCGCGCGCATGAGCCGAGAGCACCGCATGCGTCCGTGAGGCGCTTGCGTGCCTGCGAGGTGCGCGTTTGACTTTATCCTCCTCTCGGGTGTCTCTGGGACTTGGGTGTGTGGCTTGGCCGCACACGACTTGTTCGGCCGAGTTGGCCTTTCCCATGCGTTCTTGGTCCGAAGTTTTCTGGTTTAATCCAGAAATTACAAGGGAAACCCCATCAATCATGATTTTAGGCCGGCTACTGGAGTGGGCAAGTAGTTTTTTTTAAAAAATCATAATTTATTATCTATCACCGTTTCAAATCGTGACAAATAGTTTAAAAAACAGAGAACATGTGACCTATTAGCTAGGATTTCAAATTGTGGCTAATAGTCAGGCTATTTGTCATTACCAAAAGCCGTGACAAATATTCCTTCGTAATGCTTTAAAAAACGTTTTACCATGGTGTGGCTTATTTTGCTTGTCTGAATAAACGACTATAGCTGAAGTCGGCAGGCAGTGCTTTTGATTCCTCCGGCTCCATCGTACTCCTTCTCAGCTGTGTAGCCTACACTGAAATGTTGTCATCTCACTCCCCCTTCCTCACATCTCTCGATCTCCAACTCTCTCCTCGCTTTTGCCTCCCCAGCACCCGTCAGCTCCATGCATTTTCCTCTTATCAGAATGCGCCCGGATTTCGGAGTCTTCGGGTTGGTGGGAGCCGGCTTGAGTCTCTCCGGGGAATTACCGTCATGACTGGCGCATGTAACTCGGCGGAGGATACAGAGATAGAGCGGTTCGCTGCGGTGGGGAACGAGATGGCGGACGCTGCTGGCAAGGTCATCCGCAAATACTTCCGCCAGAGCTTCGCAATCCTCGACAAAGACGATCTCAGTGAGTTCAGCCTCCGCCATGAATCCATGATCCTAGGGTTTACTGTTTTGCGAGAAAAAGAACGGAAAAAGATTTCAAGGAGGAAATTTGTTTTGATTGCAGGTCCTGTGACCATCGCCGACCGGGATGCGGAGGAATCGATGTGCTCGATCGTAATGGAGAATTTCCCAACTCACGCAATGTAAGAGGAAACCTTTAAGCTCGGTTTGGCATGGTGGTGGCGTTCATGAACATGCGTGTTAAACTGTCATTCGGTAACCTCCACCTAAGTAACTTCATCCACTTTTATGTCTAAACTAATGAAGTTTGTTAGGTGATCCTTAACAAATGATGATTTAGGCTCCCTTTGGGGAGGAATTATTTTCATCACGCGATGAAAATAAGTCCCCCCAAACGGTGCCTTAATCCTTGTGTTTGCGACCGCCACCACCATGCCAAACAAGGCAATAGTATTATAGAAGATCCTGCGGTCTATTCTACTCCTCGCATAATATTTCTACTTAGCCTCCGTTTGGCATGGTGGCGGCGGTCATGAACATGAGGGTTAAATTGTCATTCGTTAACGCCCACTTAAGGAACTTCATTCACTTTTATATTCAAACGGATGATGTTTGTTAGATAACAAATGACGGTTTAACGCATGAACCATCATGCCAAACAGATACTTAATTTATTTAGCATGAATGTACGTACATATTATATGCATACATGTGCAGATTTAAGAATTTCAACAAGGCTAAACATAAGGCGAAGCAAACAAATGATAAAGTTCAAAATTTTAATAACTCCACACTTTTGATTTAAATAATTAAAATAGATTTTTATTATGGTTTTTTTCCCTGTCTGTGACTGTCTACTTAGCATAATGATTGCAGTCATCTCAACTAGATTTACACATGACAACTCTACATGAATCACTTAAAACAGTCAGCCACCACGTCATCATCTTCCTCCACCTTATCAGAGCCGTTTCTCTCTCATTCGAACGCCGTTTTTGAATTTTATGAAGTCAAAATTCATTGCCTCTATGAAAGAAATCCAAATACATTTTGCAGAATCTTGAGAGGAGGGGGGGGGGGGGGGGGGAATTTACCTCTAGATTCACCCTTGCTTGCACATCATTTAACACATTAAATTGATAAGTCGGTGTTTAATAAATAATACAAAAAATTAATTGTAGCAGCGATGCTTACCTGCAGATTGATTTGTTGTAGGTTTCAGATTCTCGGGCGTTGTAATTCGTGCAATTGCTTTCCTTCTTGTCTCCTAACCACAAATTTACCATAGTAAGTAGATGCCCCTAGGGAGCAATATAAAGATCTAAAGTGAATAAAATTCCTTGATCATTCTTTAATTTTTTTTAACTCCTATCAAATCATCACACATAAATTAGCATTCGTGCATAAATCAATAAACTATCTGACGATGTGTCTCCCCTATCCATTGTACAGACCTAGTCATTGCTTCGACCAAAGAGTATGCAGTCATTGCTAATTTATGAACAAAGGGTGCATCAATGTTGTAATTATTGCTATTGTAATGAGTAGGAGAAAATGTTTTAATTGATCATATATTTGACATTGCACTTAAACAATTGAACTAGTTCGCTAACTAAATCCATGACCAATCCTGACATTGCAGTTGATTATGAAAACCACCTCTGTTAAACACCAATTATCCAAAAAATGCCCTTTCCTTGGGATGATATGTTATATCTCAATACTATTCATAACATTGACAGCAAATGATTTATTCCTTAATATCCTGGATCATCATTGAGAAGCATCCCAACTAAATCATTATATGTAACTGGTTTGAGAAATTCATTAACAACAACAACAACAATGTTATAGTCTACGTTGAGCCGTTTAAAATAGATATAATATGATCATCATCAAGGGGTCAATTCACAATAATTGTTTGTCTTTGTGAGGGAACTCCATACCACTCTAAACACCTTCCGTGGATGTATTAAGTTTGGATACAATTAAAGATTCTTTCATGCAATTAAGTGCAGATATATTCAAGAAAACAACACACCTCTCTTGCAGAATTCAGGTGAATCAATGGATTTAGTTACTGATGATATGAACTAACTAATCACCAATTGATTTCTGTGCTTCTAGGATAAATGCATGTGATTCGGGATCAAGATTCAATATATTTCAGCTCCAATTAATGATGGAGTCAACTTCGGTTCATCTATGACACCTACTAGATATTTAGATCATACACATTCAACATTAGAACACATTTAGTTCACTATTAAGTGTAATTTGTAGCATTTGATTGGTAAGAAATGACATACTACACGATGGCCAGATGGATCAAGAGCAAAAACACATTCCCCTTCATCTTTCCCATCTGCCCTTCTGATACTGCATCCTCCATTGATGCCTTAGCAAGGATCAAGAAACAATAAAGAAGTTATTTGATAGATCACAGTTGTATCAAGATCGATAACAATAACTTGCCTTCCATTAAACAAACATAAGATACAATCAGGAGAGACTCCTGTCAAGCATCCGGAGGCTGAGTCCACCTTGACACTCCACTCTCCAAGAGAACCAAACACTCAAGACTCAAAACATAAAGAAGAATCCTCCCCTAGGGCTCCTTATATAGATGGAGCCCCTTACTACAAGACAAAATAATAAAATAATACAATATGGAAATAAGTTGTTGAGTGATTCCTGCAAGGCGAGACCAAACGTCTCAGTGTAAGCATGAGACATGTTCGCCAATGCAAATACGTATCAACACCGACGACTTGAAAATCGACCTTTTCCTCAAGGTCGAGGCGGCAAGGATCCCATGAGCGCACTTGGAGATTCAGACAGCTCCTCTGGCGGGCGGTTCTAGTGAAACAACGTAAACTGAGAGGCGTCGTGGCGGGATCGTTGCTGCAGAGCTGACATGGGACTGCCCAAGAGGAGAATCAATGTCGTGCCGGTGATATATCCCGGCCGCATGGTCGAGCGAGGTGCACGCCAATTGGGCCAGGGCCTTGGGCTGAGGTTGGATGCTATGAAGACGGAGGGCGGAGTCCCATCCAAATCTTGAAAGATGATTGTGGGGCCGAAGATTAGGTCGAATAGATGGGATAGTGATGAGTGGGAAGGAACCTGACGGGAAGTCTGGTCGAAGTGGGAGAGTGACTAGGGGTGAGGGTCAGGTAACAGTGGGTTCGAGAGATGTTGGAAGAGAGGACATACAGATGGCATTCTCCAAGAAAGGACGTGGGACAAAAAAAGCATGTGGCAACATGTAAGAGGTTGGTAAGGCGTCGGGTGGAGACTCTATCACATACATGTTGGAAGGCGAGCGAATGGGATGGCAACTGGTGGGAAGCAAAGGGTGGGGATGGGGGTGCGTGCCACTGTCAGGTAGCGGGAGAATGAAGGGGGTGTCGGGAAAGGAGGGGATGACGACCGTGCTAATAGTCGAAGACCCACAGAGGGGTGGCGATAGGATGGATAGAGGCTCATCGAAAAGTAAAGTGGTGGGTCGGGGCTGTACGGGGGCATGTGGAAAAAGACGATGATGAAGCTCAAGCGTCATGGCACGAAGAGTATCCAAGGCAGCTTCAACTCGATCGCAACGAGAATGCACTGAGTCTGACAGGAGAGCCATGGTGGAAAGAGGGGGTGAGAGCCAACATAAAGTGGCAAGAGGCTCTGGAGGGCCGCCAGAATGGAGGAGGAGACGTGGGAGGGCTGACAGAATGCTGCGGAAGCCGCAGGAGAGTGGCGAGGATGAGGAGCAATGGTAGGAACGCCGTCGAAGCCGCAAGAGGGCCTCCAGAAAGCGGTGAAGAAGTAGGAGGACGGTATAAGCCAATGTTGACGGCGCTGGAAACGGCGACAGCGCTGTTGGAAGTCGTAGGCGGCGCTGGAATGGCCGGAGCAGTCAACGGAAATGAGGAGCGAAAGTAGACGATGCGGAATAGGGAGGCGACCGAGGTAGACGGCCCTGGACTCGTCGCAAATGCCGTGGAAAGCAATCGACGGTGTTGGAGGGCCGAAGTAGTCGGCGAGAATGCTGCGGATAAGGCGCTGGCCGAGGTGTACGGCACTGGACTCGGCAAAATTGTGCCGGAAGGCAGCTGACGGCGTTGGAGGGCGGGAGCCGTCAATGGAAATGAAGATCGGGCCGGAAGGACAAGATCGTAGTTGTATCAAGATCGGTAACAATAATTTGTCTTGCATTAAACAAAAATAAGATACAATCAGGAAAGACTCCTGCCCAGCATCTGGAGGCTGAGTTCTACTTGACACTCCACTCTCCAAGCGAGTCAAACACTTGAGACTCAAAATTTAAAAAAGACTACATCCCTTGTGCTCCTTATATAGATGAAGCTCCTTACTACAAGACAAAATACTATAATAATACAATAAGGAAATAAGTTTTTGACTGATTCCTGTAAGACGAGGCCGAACGTCTGGGTATAAGCATGAAACGTGTTCCCCAATGCAAATGCGTATCATAAGGGCCAGGATCATAACTTCTTCGAGGCTTTGCCAAAGGTGGAGATGCCGACAATGAAGATACTACGAAGCCTTGTCACGACTGTCTAAATGGCGCATGCTCTGGTGACGAGAGCAACCAAAATCTCACTAGAAATCAAAACTCAAATATTACTACATTCATTATACAAGAAGTCCTTAAATAGACACTCAAAACTCAACTAACAAACACATTGATGACTCAACAAACACATTGATGACTCAACCAACTCATTGATGACTCAACCAACTCATTGATGACTCAACCAACTCATTGATGACTCAACCAACTCATTTATGACTCAACAAACTCATTTATGACTCAACCAACACATTAATGGCTCACATTAAGTTAATCATTTGGCAACTGATACTTTAATTAAAAGTGCACAAAAATGATAACTAGGCATAATGACCCATAACATTGCCCTCTTTTCCAAAATGAGCTTTATCTTAAGCTTAGAATGACCAAACACTTGTGTGCAATCTAACCCAATTCCGTCTTCAGTGGGGTCATCTACTTTTAACCAAAAAAACTTCTTGCAACTGTCCCCATATAAAGTTTTTGTCACAATTAAAACATAATTCCTTTGTCTTCCACACAACCATTTTAGTGCATGACAATTGCTTGATACTCATCGGTTGTATTTCCTTGAGCTCATTGGGTTTATCATTTTTGATTATTGATGGAATATTTCTATTTTTATATATTTCAAAATAATATATAATTTTCAGTTTTGAAAATAGTTAATGATAATAATAATAAACAGATCTTGAAAATAAAATTTTTAAAAAATATAAACAGAAGATGTGAGAAATAATTTTTTTGAATATAATATAAGTTTAGAATCGAGCCCGGGTAAGACGTGTAATTACTGTTCTAAATTTTTTTTTCACCACCCTTCGGCAGGGCTTTCAACCGATGCTCACTTCTCCAAGTTGCAACACCCTGCCAGATCCCGAAACTCCGATGTGCTTAGACACCGACGAAGCACAGAGCACCGATGAAGCAAACGTAAAGAAAAATGAAATCTAGATAAAGATTGTCGTAGAGCTAGAGAGGAAGAGCACAGTAGAATATTTTCCCAGTGTCCTTAAACTAATCAAAAAATTCTTTTAAGTAGGAGTCTCGAAAAACGACAAGAAAAAATAACTACGTAATAAATCTCAACGGTCATAATTAGAAACTTTAATCATACAAGTGAACGTTGGAGTTAATGACGAGAAAAAACGTATCTGAAAACAACCCATAATGAAATTCGGCAGGGAACTCGACGCAGTTGCGTCGAGTTCTAATCGACCTAGTGTCGAGTCGATATCAACGCAAGGCGAAGGTGACGTGTTCTTGTCGACGCAAGGCAAGCCGTCGGAAGGAATTCGACGCATGCTTCGAGTTCTTATTGACACAGCCAAGTTGCATACATCAGAGTGAATTAACTCTAAAGTTTTTGAAGTTCTTGTCACGGATTTAAAAGGCTTTCTAGAAAATATGGCTTGCACACAAATTTCACATTTAGCACTTGATGCAACATTTGTTTTAGGAATTAGATTTAAGAACAATATTTTTTTCATACAATCAAAATTCACATGTTCTAATCTAGCATGCCAAAAATCAGGAGAAGAACTAGAAATTAAAGAATATGATATTTGATTTACTTATAAATCAACAACATTCAATTTAAATAATTCATCACAAACAAATCCTTTACCAATAAAATTGTTATTTAATGTTAGTATAACTTTATTTGACTCTAATACAATCTTATAGCCTTTCTTCACTAATAAGGAACCGGTCACAAGATTCTCCTAACTCTCGACACATAAAGCACGTCATGCAAGGCTAGTGTTTTTCCGGATGTCAACCCAAGATCCACTCGCCCTCTTCCAAGTATTTGTGCCGATGAAGCATCCCCTAAGATCACACTTCCTTCATTGATGTCCTGAAAGATGGTAAAACAAGAATGATCAAAACAACTATGAACATTTACTCCAGAATTAAGCTACCAATCTGAGAACAAGTGAGAAGAAGACTAGGAGAATAATATAACCTGAAGATAGGCTGATCCAGTGCTTAGATCATGTTGGCCTGAGGCTTAGAGCCATGAGATTTGCCGACCACGAGTTCAGTCTTCTTGTAGAAGCTATTGGTTGATAAGTGATTTGTGCGGGCGTGGATAAAACACTATTTCCCTTTACCTGGATTTTGGTTTGAAGATCCAGGTTTGGGATGATTGGGTTTTTGATGGCAGGAACCTGAACAGAAAAGTTTCTTAAAGTTCTTACCATTTTCTTTGAAGCGATGATGAGAAGATTGTTTGTCATGTGATACAGTCAAATTTACTTTAGGAGCATGGTCTTTGAGAATTTTAGAATTTTTACTCTTATGTTCCTCCTCTATGCGAATAATATTTTGGATTTGAGCATATGTAAGATTGGATTGGTCATGCCCAAGTCTAGTGCTAAAGTCGGATCAAGAATCGGGAAGAGAATCAATAAAACATGTCACTAGATAATTTTCGAAAAGTATTGAGCCATCAGCTCGGATCTTGGACAACATCTCATCCAGTTGATGAAGTTAAAGATTGATGGGTTTGGAGGCATCAATCTTGAATTTGTGGAGGTTGAAAACATTGTAGCATTCTATACCCACATTGCCAAGGTTATAGGGCGCTTCAAGAGCATACCACAAATCCTTAGTTGTACGATATTGAAGGAAAACATCATAAAGACTGTCAGACAAAACACTAAGAATACGGTTGCGACAATGATACTCTTTCTACCGGATCTCTATACGGGACACATCTGACATACGTTTTAATGGTATTTGCACTAGAAGATGAAGACAGTGAAAGGGATGGGGCGACTGCAGTTGCAGCGCTGGGGTTTTTGGTTTCAGCAGAGGGTGTAACATCCCAGTTTTGACGTCATGTTAAATTAAAATTTTGGCAGCAATCGCGAGCAAAATTAAGCGAGTCCTCGAACCGTGAAGGTATCTTCTAGTTTTATTTGATCCTCCTTAGTGGTAAGTTAGTAATTTAAAAAAAATGAGAGAAAAATATCAAAATAATATCAACTGTTTTCTCCCTTTCGGCTCAACAGGCTGATCAGTGCAGATAGTATTTTGGATTTGAGCAATTTTAGAATTTTTACTCTTATGTTCAACATGAGTTTTTCCACCAAAAATAAGGGGAGAGTGCTTAAGTTAGAGTTACCATTTGAATTTCAGATTTTAGTGATCGTTGGAGCAAGAGATTGGAGAACTACGCATATTACTCTGATTTATGGTTAGACTTTTGGTCTCCAAATTCCCTTCAGTTGTCTTATTTTCAGTCAACCAACGTATTATATTCTTCTAAAAATTTCTCCTAAAACTAAGCATTGTATGGATTTTATGCTAATGTGTTTTATTGTTCACTTCTAGTTTGAGCAGTTCTTAGTGGTCAGATCCGCTGGGACGAAGCACCATGTTATCTCCGCCGCGTTTACGAGCGTAGAAACACCGCTGTAAGAAAATCAACTCCTTTAGTCCAACAGTGCGGGACATTTTTCATTAATTCATGTATTAACTATGCTGTTTTACACACTTAGAAATTCCAAGTTCATTTAGTTAGAACCAAGTCAAAAAGATATGTATACGCTTAGCCCTAGTTATCAGACTCAGTGCCATGAAAGCCTTAAGCCCAGTATATTTAACTAGAGTCCTACTCCGTGTTTGACTCATTGAGCACTAGTCTAAGTTAATTTAGAAAAGAAAAATACGAGGAAGGTATACCCTCGTGATTGTGGTGGAGGCACACCACCGCGTGCTCAGGGCCAGTAGACCACCACTTGAACTTCAAGCTCAGGGTCGATGACCCTTGCTACTGATATATAACTCCTTAGATAAGAGTCTGTGTTCCACTTGAGGGACATCCAGTTCAGAGCACCATCAGGTTTGCCACTCAGACCGCAGTCACTAGTTTGTGAACAACCATCCTTAGCGACATGTGTTAATAAGACAACCCAGAAGCTGGTTAAATTTTTCAGCAGTTAAAAATTCAAACTACAAAAATCAACGAATTGTACAATTGAGACAGGGGTGTGTCAGATTACACAATTGGCCGATTCTATCCCATATCATGCACTCAAGTGCCAAGTTTTATGTTAGAGTAATTTTGCAAATTCAAGTAATATTTATTGGTAATATTTTCCTCAAGTGTTGCTGAAGAGAGTAGTTTTTCTTACTCTTCGGTGGGCCTGACCCATTTAGAATTTTTTTTTTACAGGGACTCAGGTCAGAGGATACACTTTGGGTAGACGGCTCAGTCTTCACAATCGTTAGTTTTGTCCAGTTGTACCCCATTGTTGTTGTACTTTGCTTTTATTTACAGACTTCAAGTATTGATTGTACTAATCTCATGTGTTGTTGTATCCGTTTACTTCCGACTGACAGTATATCATTTTCTTAGTGTTGTGTACTGTTTTAGTTGACTATGTGAAATCAGCTTTCGTAAGGTATACTTTTACCCATAGTTAAAATATTTCTTTTTCTACTTCTGTTGTTAGTTTTCTTTAGCACTTTAAATTTACCTGTTTTATACCAGTTTTATACCGTTATTTACTTTACTTCTTATTGCGGGCCCGACCGGACTGCTGATTTCCTGTTGAACTAGGTCAGGGTGTTATAGAGGGGGCATCAAAAATGACAGATAAAAAACCTAGGGTGTTAAGCAGATATTATACTTGTGCTTGCCAACGTCGAAAACCATTTCCATTAAATTTTTCGGGTTTAATCCCGGCAGAATCCTCTGATCTAGAAGTTATTACAAATTTCTGGAATGTAAAATACAAACAATAAATTGCTATACATATGAAAGTAAAAGCAGAGATAATCATTTTGATTATTTGATTTTATTTATTTTGTTATTCTTGGACTTCCCAAACAATACTCAGTGATGAGTTCTCACTGGTACTAGACGTTTTGTGGGATGATAGCCCTACACGATCCTTTTGCAAGAGATTATATGATGTAGATCTACAACTTCTTTAGATTGATGAAATATTTTTATCTATATATATTCCAAAACAATATATAATTTTCGGTTTTGAAAATAGTTAATGATAATAATAAACAGATCTTGAAAACATGATTTTAAAACATGTATAAATAAAAGAGGTAAGAAATAAAAAATTTAGAATATAATATATGTTTAGAATTGAGTCTGAGTAAGACGTGTGATCACTGACATAAAGAAGTTGCACCACCCTCCGACAGGGTTTTCAACCGATGCTCACTTCTCCAAAATATAACACCCGGCTAGATCCCGAAACTCCGATGTCGCGGACATCGAAGAAGCACAGAACACCTGAACTCCCACTTGATGAAGCAAACGTAAAGAAAAATGAAATCTCGATGAAGATCGTCGTAGAGCCAGAGAGGAAGAGCACGACAGAATATTTTTCCAAAATGTTCGTAAACTAATCAAAAAATTCTCTTAAATATGAGTCGAAAATGACAAGAAAAAATAACTACGTAATAAATCTTAATCGTTATAATTAGAAACTTTAATCGTGCATGTGAATGCCTGAAGTTTGTAACACCCCCATCTGTCGCACGACATATAACAGAAGGTCCAGCTGGAACCCGACGCCATATACCACAGACAGTCGGAAGAGATACTAAATGAATAATCAAACCAACCAATTAAGACTACACGTCCTAATCACAGAGCATTCTAGCGGAAGATTTTAAAGTTGAAAGAACCCAAAATTAATTCCATCAATATGAATGTCCACAACTACAACAACAGGAATGAAACCCCAAATACACATAAACAGGTACATGGCCTTAAGGCCTTACAAATGTTCACTTAATAAAGAGTGATTTACATACATCGGCTCGCAGGCCGGCCACACATGAAATATATATAAATATAACTATTCTACGGCCTTCTAGGGCCAGCACAGCAACATGGGCTCCAGCCCGCTATTTGGCGCTCGGCTCCGCAGCACCTACAAGCACATACCACCGCACGGTGGCAAATAAAGCAACGGTCAGCTAAAAGCCGACCAAATTATAACGACCCCGCCCCTTACTCGGGACGGCGGTGCTCTTTCCCTGCATAACATTAGCCCAACAATATATATATAGCGCAATTATAATTCGCCACAGGTGTAGGCTCGCACGGCCAAACACCCCGTGCACTCAGGGCACATTCATGGTGAACCCTGACCCATCAGTGCATTCACCACCACCCCCAGGATGGCAACAACATGTGAGCATTTAGCCTTTCTGACCACCGTCTAAGGCTCCGACTATGCCAACGGCCAGTCCCCGTCTTCGGGTCTCTCGCACCGAACCACATAGCCTAGGTCCAATTCCACTTGCCCGTTGCTCACGCCGCATGTCCAATTTAAGGAACTTTGCGCGGGCCAAGCTTCTCTCGGATCCCAAATTTTCCAAAACAATCTCATAACCCAGTTATGATCAAGGCCGGTTCCCAGACCGCCAAGTTAGCAGAACACGTTTCCGCTCAATTTTCCGGGTGCGCCTCGAAGCTAACCTTCAAGGATCCCTGCTGCAATCTACCGCGTGGAAACCCGAAAAATCCAAAGCACGGAGTCTTCTCCGGCAAAACCACATCAAATGCAACATCACCGATCCAGACAAAACACGTCCGGGTAAGCTTCACACACAATGCCTATGCCCGTACTTACGATTCCGGGCTCTACATGCAACACAAGGGGGACTATTCCCGTCGACCCCAAGGAACACCACGCACTCACCGCATACTCGCGGGAGCGGGATTCCCTATGCAGAAAGAAAGAGCTTCAAGCGCTCAAGTTGAGAATCGTTACCCTTGTAGTCCGTTTTGGCGCCATGGAAAAACTACGCGGTTAGAACTTTTCGCAATGACCTTCCCTCCACGGATCCGCTCTCCGATTTCGAAACGGTGCTCCGATGCTCCGCCGGCGGCCGGAAACCTCCTTCTTCTTCCTCTCCTCTCTCACTTTGGAAGGGGAGAACTTTGGGAGAGAAAATGAGGGAATAACTCCCTATTCCCGGCCTTAACAGAGCAGGATTTAATCTGGGCCATCAGATCCTAATTAAAGAAAATGAACGGCTCGGATCTGCACAAAATTCCCCAGACCTGGGCCGCACACGGCTTGGCACACGGCCGTGTCCATGGCCGTGTGCCTCGATCCAGGCACGATCGTCGAACTGAGAAACGCACACGGGCCAAGACACGCCCGTGTCTGACCTGACACGCCCGTGTCGGGTTCCTCGACACGCCCGTGTCGGGTTCCTCGACACGCCCGTGTTCGTGGGCGTGTCACGCATAACCGCCACGGCAACGGACACGACCCATCAGGACACGGGTAGGGACACGGGTTGGCACACGCCCGTGTCGGATGACACGCCCGTGTCATCTGGCCGTGTTCCTGGCCGTGTCCTTCTCGTGTTGAAAACGACCAAAAAATCACCAGCCAGACACGGTCTTGGACACGCCCGTGTCCTAGGCCGTGTACCCCTACAGGCACCAAAAACTCTTTTTCCGCGACCGACTCGCACACAAAATTCGGGCGTTACAAATCTCCCCCACTTAAGGAATTTCGTCCCGAAATTAAGCAAAGGTACACAAAAGCTAAATGATACCTGAGTGGAATAACTCGGGGTATTCCTCCAACATAGCTTGCTCTCGCTCCCAAGAAAGCTCCTCACGTCCGCAATTATCCCAACGGACTTTAACTATTCGGACCTCCTTGTTGCGGAGTCGTTTGACTGCAACATCTTCAATTCGCACTGGCTTGACCCTTGTTGTTAACTCATAGTCAACCGGTACCTGATTGTCCGCAACGATCTGCGAAGGCTCTTGCACTGCCTTACGCAACACCGATACGTAGAATACATCATGCAGCCCACTCAACTCCGTCGACAGCTTTAATCTATACGCCGCCTCGCCAACACGCTTCAGGATTTCAAATGGTCCAAGGTATCTCGGACTCGACTTCTTCAAGCGTCGAACCCGCGATACACCCTTGAACGGCTTGATCTTCAAATATACCATGTCGCCAACGTTGAACTCCACATTTCTATGTTTGGCATTGTAATACTTTGACTGTCTATCCTGAGCAATCTTCAGCCTTTCCTGAATTGTCCGTATCATTGAAGTGACATCTTCCACCGCTTGACGTTTATACAACTTTGATTCGCCTGCCTCCAACCAAGACAACGGCGTACGACACTTCCTCCCGTACAAGGCTTCGAAAGGCGCCATTCCAATGCTTGCCTGAAAGCTGTTGTTGTAAGCAAACTCCACCATGTACAGGTGATCCTCCCAATGCTTCCCGAAATCTAGGACGCACATGCGAAGCATGTCCTCCATAGTCCTGTTGACTCTCTCGGTTTGGCCATCTGTCTGCGGGTGAAATGCTGTGCTGAACTTTAGCTTAGTACCCAACAGACCATGCACCAACCTCCAGTCATTTGACGTGAAGCGTCCATCACGATCACTAACAATACTTCTAGGCACACCATGCAATCGTACAATATTATCCACGTAGAGTTTGGCTAACTTTTCCACTGGATCCTCCTTTCTCATTGGGATAAAGTGCGACACTTTTGTCAATCTATCTACGACCACCCAAATGGCGTCATTTCCCTTCTGCGACTTCGGCAAACCGTGCACAAAATCCATAGATATATCGTCGAACTTCCATTCTGGGATAGGAAGGGATTTCAAGAAACCTCCGGGCTTCTGGCATTCCGCCTTCACTAATGCACAAGTACGACACTTGGCCACATAAAGTGCCACATCCTTCTTCAAACCCGACCACCAGAATAATTTCTTCATGTCTCTATACATCTTAGTGCTTCCCGGGTGGATTGAGTACTTAGTATGATGAGCCTCATACATCAACTCCTCCCGAATATTATCCGCACTAGGAACGCATAGACGACTGTCCTTCCTTAGCAACCCATCTTCAACCACAAACTGGGAATTTGACCCATCCAAAGCTTCATCCAAGATTTGCTTCATGCTGCTATCCTGAACCAAAGCCCTCCGAACTCTATCCGCTAGGTCACACTGCACCTCTGTCCAAAACAGTTTTGCCTCGGCACTAGACTGCTTGTCAACGCAAGATATCTCGAATGCCTCCAGCTCTTGGACCAATCTCTCATCATGTACTGATAACCAATTGGCTTGTGCGGGAATCTTACGACTCAACGCATCCGCCACTGCATTTCCCTTCCCAGGCACATAGTGTATCTTGAAGGTGTAGTCTCCTAAGAACTCCATCCACCTCCTCTGCCTCATGTTCAGATCCTTTTGGTCCAATAGGTACTTCAAACTCTTATGATCGGTGTAAATATCCACCTTCACACCGTACAGATAGTGCCTCCAAAGCTTTAGAGCAAAAATCACGGCCGCTAACTCTAAGTCGTGGACCGGATAATTCCTCTCGTGAACCTTCAGTTGTCGTGAACCATAAGCTATCACTCTCCCATGCTGTAGCAGAACACACCCCAAACCACTGCCCGAAGCATCACTATAGATCTCGAACCCTTCGGTTCCACTTGGCGAACATAAAATGGGCGCCGTGGTCAACCGCCTCTTCAATTCTTCAAAAGCCTGTTCGCACTCCGGAGACCACACAAACTTCTGATCCTTTCTTGTCAACGTCGTGAGTGGTAGTGCTATCCGCGAGAAGTTCTCTACGAAGCGCCTGTAGTAGCCAGCAAGCCCCAGAAAACTCCGGACCTCTGCCACCGTAGTCAAAGTAGGCCACTCCCGTATCGCCACTATCTTCGCCGGATCCACAGCTATTCCTTCTCCACTGACAACATGACCAAGGAACGCTATCGAGGATAACCAAAACTCACACTTGGAGAACTTTGCATACAACTGACTTTTCCTCAATGTCTCCAACACCATGTGTAAATGCTTGTAATGATCCTCCTCGCACCGCGAATACACCAGGATATCATCGATGAATACTATCACAAACTGATCCAAGTATTCTCTGAACGTCCTATTCATCAGATCCATAAATACGGATGGCGCATTCGTCAACCCAAACGGCATAACCGTGAACTCGTAATGCCCAAACCGCGTACTGAATGCTGTCTTGAGAATGTCGCTCTCCCTTATCCTCAACTGATAGTAACCAGACTTCAAATCTAACTTCGAATATACAGTTGATCCAACCAGCTGATCAAATAGATCGTCAATCCTCGGGATTGGATATTTGTTCTTCTCCGTAAGTTTGTTCAATTCCCGATAATCGATACAAAGCCGCAAGCTCCCATCTTTCTTCTTAACAAAGAGAACTGGTGCGCTCCAAGGCGACGAACTTGGACGCACATAACCTTGCTCTAGCAACTCCTGCAGTTGCACCTTCAACTCTGCCATTTCTCTTGGGGCTATCCGATAGGGGGAGCGTGACACCGGTTTGGCACCCGGTACCAGCTCTATAGTAAAGTCTATCTCCCGCTGAGGAGGGGCTCCTGGGAGATCATCTGGAAACACATCAGGATACTCGGACACAACTGGGATGTTGCCCAAACTAGGTTTAGGCGTCGCAGTCTGCACTAGAGTGACATACAGTTCTGCCCCAGACCGAACTTCCTTGAACACCTGAAGGGCCGATATCAGAACTTTCCCTGACCACTTCATGCCCGCAAAAGTAGTCTCCCGTTCAGTGTCCAGACCCAACTTGACTTCTTTACGGTTTCAATCAATACATGCACTCTGCTCCGAGAGCCAATCCATACCGAAAATTACGTCGAACTCCACTAATGGTAGAACCAACGCCCGCAAATCAAACTCCCGGTCTCCAATCCGAATCTTCACAACACAAATCCTATCCGCACGCATTGAGCACCCATTAGGCAACAACACATCCAACTTGTTTTCTGCCATCGAGAACGGAACTCCGATGCGCGATATAAACTTTTCAGACAAGAAGGAATGTGATGCCCCCGTATCAAAAAGGGCTCTCGCCGGAAACCCAAAGATCAACACAAAGCCTAGCACTAACAACCGTAAGCTAACAAATACGAAGGTAACAACTATAAAAGTTAAACCACTGTAATTTAACTCATACCTGTCACCACGTCTGCTTGCTTAATGGCCTCATGTAGACCAAGGTTGTAGACTCTAGGCTGGGCTGGAGCATGATGGGATGCGGTTGACTCCACCGCCTTCCCTTTCTCCTCATAAGTCGCTCCAGGTCTCCTCTCGGACTTTGGACGTCCGCTCCAACACTCCCGAGCAAAATGCCCCGTCTTCCCGCAATTGTAGCAAGCTCCGGGGACTCGACTTGTAGTTGCCCCCGATGCATCAGCCGAAGAGGCTGAGTTTGAAGTCCTCCGCTTCTTGTTCCATCTGCGGAAACCTGTCTTGTTACTTGGCACCTTGAACTCAGTCTTCCTTTCTCCTGGGTCCCTCTTCTCTTGAACCTTCTTCGCAACCTTTTCCAACGATCGGGCTGAATTGACCAAGGCTAGGAAGCCCTGCGCCTTAGGCCCAGCAAGGAGTAACTGTAAATCGCCGCGAAGACCCTCATAGAATCGGTTGGTCTTCCTCTCTTCTTCTGAAAACATAGCACCAGCATAACGACCCAACCGTGTTAACTCATGCAGATATTCGTCCACGCTTCTGGATCCCTGAGTCAACCCAAGAAATTGATTCTCCATATCCAACCTCTGAGCAGAAGGTACAAATCTGGCTAGGAACAATCTTGAAAATTCCTCCATCGGCACATCCGCAAGCTGCCTTCCCACTAGAAGATGAAACTCCAACTCGTCCCACCACATCCTCGCTTCTCCTTCCAAAAGAAAAGTCGCTATGGTGGTCTTCTGCCACTCCTCAGTCATTGTGGCCGTCAACACCCTCTTTATGGAAGAGAGCCAGTCCTCAGCTTGAGTTGGTGTTCCAACCCCATTAAACATCGGAGGATTAAAGCCCATCACATGCTTTAGCTGCCTCTCCGTAGTTCTCCTCGGCTCTACTAACTCAACTGCCGCGCGTTCCACCACTCTCGGCTCTGCCGCCCTAACCGGTTCTTGCTCATTTGCAGGAGGTGTGCGATGCATTTGCCCTGCAGGTTGGGCATTTATCATTGCGAACACGGCTTCAGCCACCATCCTGATGGTTTCCGCTGAAGGAGGTGTAGCAGGCACGTCCCTTGGTGCACTACTTTCCGCTGATTGCGGACGCTCTGACTTACCAGCACCGCTCCCAGCTGCCTAAATTAGCAAAGACACACGATTAAACAACAAACAAATTGCTAAAAGCAATCATTGGAACACTCAGGTTCCACCAAACAAGTGTATTTTCATTCCTAAGTGGACATTCATGGGTTCTTTTTGATGTTATAACGATGACGCACACATGTGCTCACCACCCCTTAAAAGAATTCGCCCACGAATTCATTTAAGCTTGACCGTAACCAGAAGTCTGATACCAAATTGTAACACCCTCATCTGTCGCACGACATATAACAGAAGGTCCAGCTGGAACCCGACGCCATATACCACAGACAGTCGGAAGGGATACTAAATGAATAATCAAACCAACCAATTAAGACTACACGTCCTAATCACAGAGCATTCTAGCGGAAGATTTTAAAGTTGAAAGAACCCAAAATTAATTCCATCAATATGAATGTCCACAACTACAACAACAAGAATGAAACCCCAAATACACATAAACAGGTACATGACCTTAAGGCCTTACAAATGTTCACTTAATAAAGAGTGATTTACATACATCGGCTCGCAGGCCGGCCACACATGAAATATATATAAATATAACTATTCTACGGCCTTCTAGGGCCAGCACAGCAACATGGGCTCCAGCCCGCTATTTGGCGCTCGGCTCCGCAGCACCTGCAAGCACATACCACCGCACGGTGGCAAATAAAGCAACGGTCAGCTAAAAGCCGACCAAATTATAACGACCCCGCCCCTTACTCGGGACGGCGGTGCTCTTTCCCTGCATAACATTAGCCCAACAATATATATATAGCGCAATTATAATTCGCCACAGGTGTAGGCTCGCACGGCCAAACACCCCGTGCACTCAGGGCACATTCATGGTGAACCCTGACCCATCAGTGCATTCACCACCACCCCCAGGATGGCAACAACATGTGAGCATTTAGCCTTTCTGACCACCGTCTAAGGCTCCGACTATGCCAACGGCCAGTCCCCGTCTTCGGGTCTCTCGCACCGAATCACATAGCCTAGGTCCAATTCCACTTGCCCGTTGCTCACGCCGCATGTCCAATTTAAGGAACTTTGTGCGGGCCAAGCTTCTCTCGGATCCCAAATTTTCCAAAAAATCTCATAACCCAGTTATGATCAAGGTCGGTTCCCAGACCGCCAAGTTAGCAGAACACGTTTCCGCTCAATTTTCCGGGTGCGCCTCGAAGCTAACCTTCAAGGATCCCTGCTGCAATCTACCGCGTGGAAACCCGAAAAATCCAAAGCACGGAGTCTTCTCCGGCAAAACCACATCAAATGCAACATCACCGATCCAGACAAAACACGTCCGGGTAGGCTTCACACACAATGCCTATGCCCGTACTTACGATTCCGGGCTCTACATGCAACACAAGGGGGACTATTCCCGTCGACCCCAAGGAACACCACGCACTCACCGCATACTCGCGGGAACGGGATTCCCTATGCAGAAAGAAAGAGCTTCAAGCGCTCAAGTTGAGAATCGTTACCCTTGTAGTCCGTTTTGGCGCCATGGAAAAACTACGCGGTTAGAACTCTTCGCAATGACCTTCCCTCCACGGATCCGCTCTCCGATTTCGAAACGGTGCTCCGATGCTCCGCCGGCGGCCGGAAACCTCCTTCTTCCTCTCCTCTCTCACTTTGGAAGGGGATAACTTTGGGAGAGAAAATGAGGGAATAACTCCCTATTCCCGGCCTTAACAGAGCAGGATTTAATCTGGGCCATCGGATCCTAATTAAAGAAAATGAACGGCTCGGATCTGCACAAAATTCCCCAGACCTGGGCCGCACACGGCTTGGCACACGGCCGTGACCATGGCAGTGTGCCTCGATCCAGGCACGATCGTCGAACTGAGAAACGCACACGGGCCAAGACACGCCCGTGTCTGACCTGACACGCCCGTGTCGGGTTGCTCGACACGCCCGTGTTCGTGGGCGTGTCACGCATAACCGCCACGGCAACGGACACGACCCATCAGGACACGGGTAGGGACACGGGTTGGCACACGCCCGTGTCGGATGACACGCCCGTGTCATCTGGCCGTGTTCCTGGCCGTGTTCTTCTCGGGTTGAAAACGACCAAAAAATCACCAGCCAGACACGGCCTTGGACACGCCCGTGTCCTAGGCCGTGTACCCCTACAGGCACCAAAAACTCTTTTTCCGCGACCGACTCGCACACAAAATTCGGGGCGTTACAAAGTTAATGACGAGAAAGAACGTAACTGAAAACAACGCATGATGAAATCTGGCAGAGAACTCGAGACGCAGTGTCGAGTCGATATCGACGCAAGGCGGAGGCGACGTGTTCTTGTCGACGTAAGACAGGCCGTCAGAAGGAAATTGACGCATGCGTCGAGTTCTTATAGATGCAGGAATGTCGACGCAAGTCAATAGAGCACTACTTGACGCATGTTGCGTCGAGTGCCTGTCGACACAAGTGCAGTGAAATTAACGCAAGTCGACGCAGGCTAGGAGAAGTCGACACAACTTGGATTTTAGTAACTCAAAATGTAAAATCTATTTTGTACAAAAAATACAATTGAATTCAATTATTCCAAAAATTCCAAATCCGGATCCAGTCTGGCGCGGTGCGTACGCGCGCGCCGTGTGTGGGGTTCATAGTTCCTCCTTATGTTCTTTTGAACAAATAAGGAGTGATACTTTATATACTCACTCACATGTGAGGTGTTAGACAACATGAGACTAGGAGATCATCCCTTCCATTATGAAAATTTCCCTCCAAAAATTTGATTTCCCGCCATTTTGGTTTTGAAGCTTTTCCATCAAAAGGAGGAGCCCAAACACCAAATATCATTAAACTCCAATAAAACATTCAATTTATAATGTTTTATATATTAAATTTCTAACATAAATCTGTTAACATAAATCTGTGGAGCTACCTCGATCCATGAGTAAATGATGTTTACAATTCCTAACTAAGCTCATAGTAGTAATAAAGTATGGTGGATTCTTCAACGTCCAGTCGTTGTCGAGTTCTACAATGAACATGGGGACCTGCTTTTTTGTTCATACAATTAAATGAGAGAAATTGAAGAGTTAATTTATTCTTCCACTATAGGGGATATAAATAGGAGATCCGAATACAAGAAAAGGTAGCCCGCAATGTGGAACTAAAACCATTCCAGAAAAGAACACGTCAATAAACCGAAAAATACTCTAATACTCCCCCTCAAGCTTGCACGAATAGATCAAGCAAGCCCAGCTTGCCACAGGTAGAGAGGAGTCCGGAAGGCCCAATGGTGGAGACCAGCCCAGATCAGGGCGTCGCAAAAGTGCCCGTCGCCGCACCCGTCCAGACCATTATCAGCCCTGAATGTCGCTTTGTGTTTTGTGTTTGTGAAATATATGTATATATATATATAAGTTATAAATATAAATATCTTATTATATATATATATATATATATATATATATACATATTATATTATAACCCTACCCGACCCCAGTTCAGAAGCAGCGAAGAAAAGGCGGCTACTGCTCATCTTCCCGATTCTGTCGGTCCAGGCACGCCTAGGCTCCGTCTCCGACCATTGAAACCGCAGGAGTTGCGGCTTTCACGCTCGCCCACTCCTCCGAGGCCCCACATCGCCGCCCTTCAGCAACCGCCCTTCAGCAACCGCCCATAATGAAGCGACGACAACCGACCCACGACGCCCTGTTCCGCCATGGCCACGGTTCCTCGTCTCTCTCTCTCTCTGTTGGTGATCCTATAAAAGGGGAATTATTTGTATTTTGGGTTTTTGGGTATGAATTTGGAATGAATCCGGACTGGAAGAATGTATCATTTGTGTGAGTTTGCTGTGAATTGAAATCTACTGTTCTTTGTTTCTTGTAAGGATTAGAGTATAGGATTGCTGAACTTGTGAATGTTGAAGATGAAGTTGTTGTGAGATTTGCTATTCCCGTAAACAATTCTGTGAGATTTGGGTTTCCGATCTGTTTATTCCAGTGGTATTGTTGAATGTAATTTCGATTGCTGCTGTTCGTGTGGAGTAGTGAATGTTGAATATTGGATTACATTTTTCGATTTTGATTCCCATTTGAGTTCCTTTGAAGAGTGAAAGAGATGAACAGTAAGTTTGAAATTACTGTTTGAACATTGTTTCCAGTTGTTGAATGTGAATATTGCTGCTTGTTTTGATGCTGCCGTAAACAGTGGTTCGTGCTTTGGGAATGAAATGTTACTGATGTCTTTGGCTTGTTTAGCTTCCGAGAAAATTGAGTGGAATTTGTTTTCTTGAACGATTGAGATTTCGTGGAGCCACCGTAAGTGTTGAGATTTCGTGGAACCTCTTCGAGCGTGAAGTGCGAGTGAATTTTAGGTGTGTTTAGTTTGTGGCTCCTACTTCGTTGAGTGATTCCGTGGAACCACCTCGTGTGAGGGAGTGTTAAATTCCTTGGTGCCCGTGTGCGAAGTGGCTAACCTCGGAGCGGAAATCGAAGGTGACGAGGAACTCCTCGCGTGATCGCCATCGACTTCGGATACGGAAAGACGACTCTTTCCGTGGGTAATTTGCTTCTATCCCTTTCTATGCGTGTGTCTCCATTTTCTCTTAGGATTTATTAGACTCATTGCTGGGTTTTCGCCAAATTTTGTCAGCAAACGCTACGTCGAGAACTCCTAACGGGAACGTATTTGGAGTTCACGATTTCCGTTTTGGCTGCAACAAAGGGAACGTAACGAAGTTGCGAGTTTCCTTCCCCGGATTTAAATTCCCTCAATTTAAGAAAATCTTTTTTTTAAAGCAGATTAGTTTTTCTCGTGTTTTATAAAGGTTGTTTAAATTCATAAATCCGCGCAACATCCGCTTCAATTGCTTGCTAAAAAATCATATTTCATTGCATACAATTAGGGTTTCCTAGAAATAGCCGACAGGTGCGTAAACCCTACGCACCGTCCTGCATCAATTTGGTATCAGAGGGAGGTTCCAAAATTTTTCTAAGTTTTGGGATCCGCCCTGTGTAGAATAGGAACCCTCATAACTTTAAAAAAAAATTATTCTTTTTCAAAAAAAAAAAACAAAAAAAGAGAGATTATTTTTGCATTTATTTACTTATTTGCATGCATTTGCGTAGTGGTAGGTTAGTGAGTATGAGTTCACAACACCACAATTCACCACCTGAACACCACCACGAGGTAAACCCGGAGATGCGTCGAGTTGAACATGGTGAACCGAGTCAAGGGATCGAAGGGAATGAACCACCCCCGTGGTTTGTACCTTTTGCCCACCAAATGACAACGATAACCGAAAGTGTTTACCAAATGAGAGAAGGGCTAGCCAATCTTAGTGTCAGGGTGAATAGCTTAGAAGTGCCACCTCGAACGTCAATGCCACCTTTAGCTAGAGATGAGCATTCAGTACGACCCCATTATGAGGCTCCCTCACCTTATGGAGAGAGGTCTGCACTTAGGAGAAACCCTCTTTTCAAGGAAAGGTTAGAAATCCCATAGATAGATATGAATCTGAGTATAATCAGGGTAGGAATTTCCAGAGAAATTTTCCCGAAACCCCACGTGAGCCTTTCCTAGGTACGCGAGATCATTATCAAGAGAGACCCTATAATGACGTAGCTAGAGAAGAGCGTCCACGAGACCATCGTAGGCCTATACCGGCCATGCATCGTGATGATCGGCCGAGAGATTGACATCGACCGCCACCCCCACGGCGTCGAGACCATCGTGATCCTTACGACGATGACGACTATCCTCCCCGGGATAGGCGACCGGATCTTACACGTGTAGTGAAGTTAGAGCCGCCACTTTATGATGGATCTATGGATCCCAAGGTCTTTTCAGACTGGGTTATAGACATAGAGACCTACTTTGATTGGTATCGTATGACGGAAGATCAGAAGGTTCAGTTTGCCAAGATGAGGTTATCTGGGCGAGCGAAAATCTTTTGGATAGGTGAAGAATGTATTATAGAGAGGAATGGACACCCTCCCATTACACATTGGGCACACATGAAAGCCATATTGGAGGAGCAGTACATTCCCCAGCACTACCAGACCCGTCTACGAGACGAGCTGACGTCTCTACGTCAAGGGTCCAAATCAGTTTCTGATTATTTAGCTGAGATGAAGGATCTTATGATTAGGTGTAACGTAGTCGAACACCCACGAGATACATTATCTAAATTTAAGTGTGGACTGCGATCTGAAATTCGCGATGAGTTGATTCGATATGGTCACTATTCCTTCGCTGAGACTGTATCTATCGCCATCGATATAAATGAGCATCAAAAGAGAACCTCCCGGTTCAAACCTCAAAATAAAGCAAACACTTCTTATAAGAAAGATGAATCAAAAGGTAAGGAGAGTGCCTCGAAGCCCACCTCGACCTTTACGAGAGATCCTAAAGGAAAAGCCCCCATGGGAACTGTGACCCCTTCACAGATCCGATGTTATGAGTGCCAACAGATGGGCCATATATCTAGGGATTGTCCTAAGAGGAGAGGCACACTAGTTATTCATGAGGTGACTGAGAATGATGAGCCTATAGAAGAAGTTGGAGTCGAGAGGGACGCACACATTTTGAATGATGAAGTGTACGGTACGCCTAGTGATGAGGAGATAGATCCCGACGTCCTAGTGGTGAGATGTATGTTTTCCACACCAAAGGAATCAGCCGATTATTGGCGGACGAACATCTTCCAAGCCTACTTCAAGGCAGGGGAGAAAGTGTGTCGTTTAGTAGTAGATAGCGGGAGTTGTATGAATGTGATAGCTGAGACAGCTTTAGCCCGCATGGGACTCACTGCTGAGCCACACCCTTCCCCATTCCAGGTAGCTTGAGTCACCAAGACTACCTTAT
Source organism: Platanthera guangdongensis (assembly GCA_039583875.1). Classification (NCBI taxonomy): domain Eukaryota; kingdom Viridiplantae; phylum Streptophyta; class Magnoliopsida; order Asparagales; family Orchidaceae; genus Platanthera; species Platanthera guangdongensis. Next base: position 160,362,658 of record CM077154.1, read on the forward strand.
CTGTGACTAGGAGGTGTTTAGTGCCCATCACTATCGGTCCGTATACCGATAAGATTTGGTGTGATGTTATGCCTATGGATGTGTGCCACGTATTACTAGGGAGACCTTGGTTGTATGACCGAGATGTGCTCATACATGACAGGTCCAACACGTGCTCCTTTCTACTAGACGGAAAGAGAGTAGTGTTGAACCCGGTGCGACCCACTGCACCAACATCCCGCACGAGTAGTAGTGCGAAAGAATCTCTTCCTCCCACTGAAAGGAAGAAGACTCTTAGCATTATACGAGGCACTGATTTCCATCGAGAGAGCTTCGATGGTGGATTTATTTATGCCTTAGTAGTTTTACAGGCATCTGACGTACTAGAGAGATACGAGTCTATTCCTATACCTGCTAGGAGACTCTTAGAGGAGTTCCAGGATATACACCCTGAGGAGCTTCCGGCTGAATTACCTCCCATGAGATGTATTCAACATGCGATAGATCTCGTTCCTGGAGCTTCCCTCCCACATTTACCGCATTACCGATTGAATCCTGCCGCCTATGAGGAGCTGCAGAAGCAGACCAGAGAGTTACTAGATAGAGGCTTTATCCGTCATAGCCTTAGTCCATGTGCGGTGCCTGCCCTCCTTGCCCCGAAAAAGGATGGTACTTGGCGTATGTGCGTTGACAGTCGTGCTGTCAACAAGATTACTATGAAATACCGATTCCCGATACCTCGACTGGATGACATGTTGGACATGTTGACTGGAGCCACGATCTTTTCTAAGATCGACCTTCGTAGTGGTTATCACCAGATTCGCATTCGCAAAGGAGACGAGTAGAAGACTGCCTTCAAATCGAAGGATGGCCTTTACGAGTGGCTTGTGATGCCCTCTGGGTTATCCAATGCTCCTAGTACTTTCGCTCGGATGATGACCCAGGTCTTTAGACCATATATTGGGAAGTTCGTAGTGGTTTATTTCGACGACATTTTAATATATAGTCGGACTGAGGATGAGCACTTGACTCACTTACATACTATTTTCGAGCTCCTGCGAGCCGAACGACTGTATATCAACTTGAAGAAGTGTGTTTTTATGGCCGAGTCCGTCATCTTTCTTGGATATATAGTGAGCTCCGCTGGCATCACTATGGATCCCGAGAAAGTTCGAGCGATTTGTGAGTGGCCTACCCCTCAGAACATTCACGATGTCCGTAACTTTCATGGACTAGCCACATTTTACCGTCGATTCATTAAGGACTTCAGTACAATTATGACACCCATCACTGAATGTACGAAGAAGGGAAGTTTTCAGTGGACATCATCGGCAGCTAGAGCGTTTGAGATTATCAAGGATAAGATGTCCACTGCACCTGTTTTGAGGCTCCCTGATTTCAGTCAGGTATTCGAGGTATCTTGCGATGCCTCAGGAGTTGGGATAGAAGGTGTACTTAGTCAAGAGGGTCACCCCGTGGGATTTTTCAGTGAAAAGCTCTCAGGCCCGAAGCTGAATTATTCCAACTATGAGCGCGAGTTCTATGAGATTGTACAAACGTTACGTCATTGGAGGCATTATTTGTTACCTAAGGAGTTTGTCCTCCACTCTGATCATCAGGCGTTACGTTTATATCAATTCGCAACAGAAGTTGAACCCTCGACAGACTAAGTGGGTATCATATTTACAAGAATACACCTTCGTTCTCAAACACTATAAGGGAACGAAGAATAGGGTTGCCGACGCCCTCAGTCGAGTCACCCTTGTATTATCACAAATGCGTACACAGGTGATAGGATTTGAGCGTGTCAAGGATGATTATTCTAATTGTCCTGATTTTAGCGGTATCTATGATGCGATACGTTCAGATCCCCATTACGATGAGACTGATTATCTGATTCGAGACGGATATTTGTTTCGTGGGACCCGTCTGTGTATTCCCCGCATCTCGTTACGAAATTTCATTGTATGAGAATTACATGGCGGAGGCTTAGGTGAACACTTTGGGCGCGATAAGACGATAGCCTTAGTAGAAGAGCGCTTCTATTGGCCCGGAATGAAGCGGTTTATCGCTCAGGTTGTCAGTAGTTGCCGCACTTGCCAGGTAGCAAAGAGCAATAAACAACCTGCTGGTTTATATACGCCTTTACCGGTGCCCAGTATTCCTTGGGATGATGTTAACATGGATTTTGTGCTTGGTTTGCCGCGCACTTTTAGGAAACACGATTCCATACTTGTCGTGGTTGATCGGTTCTCTAAAATGGCGTACTTCATCCCTTGTAACAAAACCGATGACGCCTCTCATATAGCCCGTATTTATTATGAAGAGGTTGTCGCACACCGAGGAATACCCAAGACTATCGTTACCGATCGAGACGTTAAGTTCACCAACTATTTTTGGAAGTCACTCTGGAGACTTTTATGTACTAAACTTCTATTTTCGACCGCTTATCATCTGCAGACTGACGGTCAAACTGAAGTTGTAAATAGAAGTTTAGGAAATTTATTGCGCTGTTTGGTAGGAGATCACCAGGGAAATTGGGTTCTACTTCTTCCGCACGCCCAGTTAGCGTACAATAATTCGAAGAATAGATCCACGAGTTTATCACCTAATGAGGTTGTTCATGGTCACACTGCACGAGTGCCGCTAGATTTAGCACCACTACCACACACATTTAGCACTAGCCAGTTTGCACATGAGTATGCATTGCATCTGCATGATTTGCATAAAGAGATTGAGCGGAAGTTGCATAGTACTTATGATCTTTACGCAACTCAAGCAAATAAGCACAAGAGAGCTACTAGTTTTAAAGAGGATGACTTAGTGATGGTTCGACTAAATCCGGAACGGTTACCATCGGGTACCGTAAAGAAGCTAGCTGACCGTAGAACTGGACCATTTAGAGTGGTGAAACGGATTGAGCAGAATGCGTATGAACTTGAGATGCCTTCCGTTTGGGGAGCAAATCCTGTTTTTAACGTAGCCGATCTGACTTTATTTCACGATTACCCGCATGAGTCTGTAGATTTTCTATTGTCTTCTCCTTCAATTGATTCTTCTGGGTTGGTGAGTGAGAGTGAGAAGCCACATTCAGGACATACCGATATTCATTTCGCTACTGACACGTCCACTGCAGTTTCTCCCATTTTCACTGACAGCTTACAGGTGGAGCATGAGATACCAGATGAGTCTACTTTACCAGTTCCCAGAGCTACTGATCGACTTCCGCGCCAGATTCTAGTTCCCGAGCAGATATTGGATGACGAGACAGTGACCACTACTGATGGTGGTTTTCAGAGATACTTGGTTCGTTGACATGGCAGACCAGAGACCGAGACCAGTTGGGTCTTGGCCGAGGAGTTACAGTGCATGGATGCTGATCTTCTACAACAGTACCACTCGGAACACTCACCAGAGATGAGTGATTTCGAGAGGGGGAGAGTTGGTGGAGACCAGCCCAGATCAGGGCGTCGCAAAAGTGCCCGTCGCCGCACCCGTCCAGACCATTATCGACCCTGAATGGCGCTTTGTGTTTTGTGTTTTGTGTTTGTGAAATATATGTATATATATATAAGTTATAAATATAAATATCTTATTATATATATATATACATATTATATTATAACCCTACCCGACCCCAGTTGAGAAGCAGCGAAGAAAAGGCGGCTACTGCTCATCTTCCCGATTCCGTCGGTCCAGGCACGCCTAGGCTCCGTCTCCGACCATTGAAACCGCAGGAGTTGCGGCTTTCACGCTCGCCCACTCCTCCGAGGCCCCACATCGCCGCCCTTCAGCAACCGCCCTTCAGCAACCGCCCATAATGAAGCGACGACAACCGACCCACGACGCCCTGTTCCGCCATGGCCACGGTTCCTCGTCTCTCTCTCTCTCTGTTGGTGATCCTATAAAAGGGGAATTATTTGTATTTTGGGTTTTTGGGTATGAATTTGGAATGAATCCGGACTGGAAGAATGTATCATTTGTGTGAGTTTGCTGTGAATTGAAATCTACTGTTCTTTGTTTCCTGTAAGGATTAGAGTATAGGATTGCTGAACTTGTGAATGTTGAAGATGAAGTGAGATTTGCTATTCCCGCAAACAATTCTGTGAGATTTGGGTTTCCGATCTGTTTATTCAAGTGGTATTGTTGAATGTAATTTCGATTGCTGCTGTTTGTGTGGAGTAGTGAATGTTGAATATTGGATTACATTTTTCGATTTTGATTCCCATTTGAGTTCCTTTGAAGAGTGAAATAGATGAACAGTAAGTTTGAAATTACTGTTTAAACATTGTTTCCAGTTGTTGAATGTGAATATTGCTGCTTGTTTTGATGCTGCCGTAAACAGTGGTTTGTGCTTTGGGAATGAAATGTTACTGATGTCTTTGGCTTGTTTAGCTTCCGAGAAAATTGAGTGGAATTTGTTTTCTTGAACGATTGAGATTTCGTGGAGCCACCATAAGTGTTGAGATTTCGTGGAACCTCTTCGAGCGTGAAGTGCGAGTGAATTTTAGGTGTGTTTAGTTTGTGGCTCCTTACTTCGTTGAGTGATTCCGTGGAACCACCTCGTGTGAGGGAGTGTTAAATTCCTTGGTGCCCGTGTGCGAAGTGGCTAACCTCGGAGCGGAAATCGAAGGTGACGAGGAACTCCTCGCGTGATCGCCATCGACTTCGGATACGAAAAGACGACTCTTTCCGTGGGTAATTTGCTTCTATCCCTTTCTATGCGTGTGTCTCCATTTTCTCTTAGGATTTATTAGACTCATTGCTGGGTTTTCGCCAAATTTTGTCAGCAAACGCTATGTCGAGAACTCCTAACGGGAACATATTTGGAGTTCACGATTTCCGTTTTGGCTGCAATAAAGGGAACAGAACGAAGTTGCGAGTTTCCTTCCCCGGATTTAAATTGAACCCTCAATTTAAGAAAATCTTTTTTTTTTAAAGCAGATTAGTTTTTCTCGTGTTTTATAAAGGTTGTTTAAATTCATAAATCCGCGCAACATCCGCTTCAATTGCTTGCTAAAAAATCATATTTCGTTGCATACAATTAGGGTTTCCTAGAAATAGCCGACAGGTGCGTAAACCCTACGCACCGTCCTGCATCACCCAACCGCCTTGGTGAAGGCATCTGCAATCTGCTCTGCGGAGGGAACGTAAGACGCTTCAAGAGTCGTTGAACGGATGTGCTCCCTAAGAAAGTGAATATCAACCTTAATATGCTTAGTTCGCTCGTGCAGAACAGAATCTGAGGCTAGCATGAGAGCAGCTGATTGTCGCAAACAAGTGTCGAGAAACCAGAAGGTGGAAAGCCAAGCTCAGCCATGAGAGTGCCTAAGTTATCAAAGGCATAAGGCGCACCAAGACGCAAAAGGCCCCTGGAGCCTAGGCGCAAGGCGCAGACGCGCGCCTGAGGCACGCGAGGCGCAAAAATTGGGGAAAAAAGAAATTGAACGAATTGCGCCCAATTCGCTGAAATTGAGCGAATTGGGCGCCCAATTCGCTGGAATTGGGTTAGTTCTCTTCTATCAAGTTAGTATAAGAGCTCATATTTTCCAATATTCTATCTAAACACGTGAGAAGTGATATAATTACATGATAGTCATAATTGATGCATACAAAGTGCAACTAGAAATCAAATAAAAAACTACAACATGTAATATAAAGTTGACGAAGATAATTAAATTTAGGGTAAAAATTATTGTACCTTTTGAACACCCATGATCAACCCCTCTTGAATTAACAATATAAAATGACTTCCACTCTGCTAATGAATGACCAAATCCCTCCATAAAACACAAATGACGTATTAGAATCAAACGTTCAAGCATAATAAAATGAAATCATTTTTTGAAGACAACATAATAAAAATAACAACATAAATAAATCAACCAAGTCAGCAATCATAATCTACCAAATCAACATTGCAATTTTTCACACCGAAAAACAAACCTAAGCTACCAAGTCAGCAATCATAAACTTTAAACTAATGTGCAAGAAAATAACATAACATCACGGCGATCACGCCATTTCTCATCGTCTGAATCAATAATGATTTCATTTTCTTCACTAAAATTTTGTTCTTCTTCATTGAACCCAGCTTCTTTCTCATCCTCAACATCATCTGTACGCATTGTTGGAGTAGATGCTTTCTTCTTAGATGTGCTCCCTTGTCGGCTACCATCTTCCCTTTAGATAAACGCGTGGAGTAGATGTCTTCTTCTACTCTGCTGGCCCTTGCTACTGCACCCCAGGTCAATAATTCGTCATCAAAAACTATATCGTCATCCTGCTCAACCTCCCCATCTTCCTCCATTCTTCCCATCAGCCATTCATTGCTATCGTCAATATCTTTCAGCGAGATCGGATCAATACGATCACGTGAATCATATCGCCGACGCAAGACATGATTGTATTTTACAAATACTAAATCATTTAGGCGCTGTTGTGCTAGTCGATTTCTTTTTTTTGCTATGGACCTGCAACATAACAAATAAATAATTAATCATATAATAATATAAATTAATATTTACATACTTCAAAAAAATTCATACATGCTCAAAAAAACTTCAGTTGCGCTCACATCCGGATGAACTGCAAGTGAGACTTAAAACCTTTACTGTAAATTTAGTCAGATCATGAGTATCAGCTCCATATGATTGCCACCATTCTGCTGCCCAAAAAAATAAATATCAAGAAATTAATAAATCATTCTTATTAAATAAATTGTTTGTTTGAAACTTGAAATAATATTTAATTAACTAACCTGATGACTTTGTTTTTTTATGACGAACTGCAAATTGCATTCTAAATAAACCTTCAACATTTCTATATAAACTTAGTTTGTCCATAATTATATCTTCAATTTCAGGACATGGAATTAGCTTTTGCATTGTTTGATATAAATCCCTTATGATTTCTCCATCTAATGCCATTTCAGGGTTTGAATAGAAGAATTCTGGATTTAAATAATGAGCCGCCGCATGCAATGGTCGCTGAAGCTGATATTCCCATCTTCTGTCAACAATCGCAAAGACTTCTTTATATTTTTCCTCTTTCCCATTGAAAGTGTTCATGATTGTCTCTTTTGCTCTATCCATAGCCTCATAGATATAACCCATAGCCGGTCTTTTCTCCCAATTTACCAATCTTAGTACCCGAACTAAAGGTCCGAAAATCTTCAAAATGTATACAATAGTACTCCAGAAAGAGATCATGTATATAATGCTCTGTACTTGCCTACCTCCTGTTTCCTTTGCCCACTTGCTTGATGTCCACTCAGGTGAAGTGAACATCTTCCTTAGATTTGTCCTCTGCTTATGAATGCGCTGAAGAACAAGAAATGAAGTCGCAAACCTAGTAACAACAGGTCTAACAAGCTGCACTTGTCCTGTGAAGCTCCTTAGCATGTTGACTTGTTTAGGCCGAACATAAATATAACTGTTGACGCTCATTGCTCTTTTAATTGTTCTACTAATGTTTGACATCTTTCCAATATCCTCCAGCATTAAGTCGATGCAATGAGCGACACACGGTGTCCAATATAAATGTGACCGTTTTGCTTCCAATAATTTTCCTATTTCATAATAAACACATTTATTTAATTTCAATATATGACATTAAAATTAAATAAATATTAAAAGAGGATGATTAACGATATATTTACCTGCTAGTACATTATTGCTTGCACTATCAGTAACAACTTGAACAACATTAAGCCTCTCCAACACGTTCCACTACTCTATTAAGCAATTCAAACATTCTCTCTCCAGTCTTTGCGTAATCAGATACATCAACAGATTGCAGGAAGAATGTACCTTATGGTGAATTTACCAAAAAATTTATAAGTGTTCTATGTTTCTTATCTATCTATCCGTCTGCCATGATAGAACATCCAAACAACCTCCACTCATCCTCATAGTTCTTCATCATCTTCTGGACTTCAGTTACTTCATCATTCAACAAAGGCATGTGAACTTCATGATAACTGGGTGATTTCAATCCAACCCCGAACTGGCCAATGGATTCTATCATCACTGCAAAACTATGGTAGGTAACCGCATTAAAAAGAATAGCTGCATCATACATCCATTAAGCTATATGCTTGCAAGCCCTCCCTCTAAGTTCCTTCTTACATGCTTCGTTGATTGAAGTTTGCTTCATTTGTTGATGTTGACCTTTCTGTTTCATTTTTTTTCTCAATATTAGATGCAAAAAAAACATCCATCAGTGCTTTATTCCTAGACTTTTTTAGGCGCACCGCTTGGACCGCATTCATGAATCTTCACACCGACGTCATCCATATCCTCATCGCTTCCAAATGTATCTACATCTGCAAAGTCCGAGAATGCTTGTTTTTCTGTAATGCTTACAGCCATTTTCTTTTGTATATAGTCTTGAATTTCTGTCCTTACATGCTGTGAGCATTTGAGATAGACTTTGGTATTTCTAAATCCCCCCACTAGATGTTGTTTCGCACGATAAATTTCACCCTTTGTAACTTTCTCACAGAAAATGCAAATTAAATCATTTTTATTAGTGACAGATGTCTGCCGCACATACTTCCAACCAGGATCAATCCTAGATTGGACACTGGATGAACCAGATCCTCTCGCGTCCATTTCCAGCTATTAAAACATTTTACAAAAAAATTATTACATATAACAGGATAATTAGTGAAAACTGTAGCGTTCAGTTCACTGTTTTACAGTGAACTGGGCAGCCCAGTTCACTGTTTTTCAGTTCACTGTTTTACAGTTATCAAAAGTGGCGGCAGCCGGCGAGCGGAAGAGGAGCGGCGAACGGAAGAGGAGCGGCGACAACAGCGGAGTAGCGACTGGAGCGAAGATTTCAACCCTAACCCGATTCGGCGTGAATCGGGAAAATGAGGCCAAGCTTCTTTATAAAGACAACAACCATTAAAATAAACCAAGCCTAGACCGAATCTATTCTAGGCGCGCCTAACTAGCGCCTTAATGGTCCGCAAGGCGCGCGCTAGGCCCGCCTGGGGCGCGCCTGGGCCAATTCTCCCGCCTCGCCCATGAACGGGCGCTACTCCGTGCGCCCGGTGCGCTCGGCGCCTCAGGCGCGCTTAGGCGCGCGCCTTGATAACTTAGGAGAGTACGCAGCCAAAGGAGTTCAGTAGCGCCATGGGCCATAGCCCGGTACTCAGCCTCAGCAGACGAGCGGGATACAACACTCTACTTCTTGCTTTTTCAGGAAATAAGATTGCCACCATAGAAAGTGCACATCCTCGAAGTAGACCACCGATCAGTAAGGGAACCAGTATAAGGTCTGTTTGACTAAGCTGTGGCGGTGCAGGAAGCAGTGGTGGGAAACAGTGGTGCAAGAATCAGCTGTTTTGCAGTGGTGGAAAAATTTATAAAACTGTTTGGAAAACTGTATTTGCATTGCTGTATGAAACAGTGATGCAGAATTAAACAGTACAGTAATAATTAAACAACCCGGAGAATTTACGAAATCTAAAAATAAATAAACAATTTGCTCGATATTAATTTTATTTAATTATAAAAGTAAATATATTAATATTGATGTGGTTTCCCAAAATATGTTCGGAGGAGCTCGACTCGAGTGACCAGCTCCGCTCGACTCGAGTGACCAGCTCCGCTCGACTCACGTATGCGCGCTCGACTCGCTCACGAGCTAAGACGATTCATTTTTGACCGATTTACGAACGCCTCGAGTGACCCACAACAAAAATTATTAAACATTAAAACATTAATTAATTATTGTATATAAGTTTTATTTATTAAATGATGAGGCTCTCCCTAGAGATTTTCAAACCAAACATGCTCCGACTCGGGGTTACGACGATCCGATTTTCAAGTCGGGCGTCCATCAACATTAATAATAAAATATTAATATATATTAATTAAAACGTTAATACATAAAGCATTTAATTATAGAATTTAATTATGATTAATTAAATGTTAATATTTAAATTAATTAGCGTTAATAATTGGGCGTTGATACCCGCGCCGCAGTTTTGGCTAGTCGCAGCACACTTTCTCCTAATCTTTCGCCCCTTTTGGAAATACGCCTTGTACATGCAATGAGCACAATCTCGCACAATTTCGAGGCCGTTCAATCTTTCAAAGGACATCAGAACGCACAAATTCGTGCTCGAGTCGTTCCCGAGCTAGGATATATATTATTAACGTTAATAATATATTAATTTTGCCACTCTCATAATATATTATTAATTTATTAATTATATATATATTAATTATATATATATTAATTATAATATATTAATTATATAGTTTTAATATAATATATTAATTATATATATATTATAAATTTAAATATTAATTTTTTTTTAAAAATTGCAGCGCTGCAGCCTTTGCGATGGCTGCAGCGCTGCAGCAGCACTGCGGGCGGTGGCAAGAAAAATCAGCGGCATGCCGCTGTGCTGCCGCTCCGCCAAACAGGCCCATAGTCAGAATCTGTGTAACATGTGAGAACGGGGGACGAAGTTGAACGGTAGAAAAGGCCGAGGCCAGGAGATCCCTTCAGGCAGTGGAGGATCCGAATCGCTGCATCAGGGTGAGAAGTCCGAGGAGCATGCATGAACTGACTGACCACACTCACAACAAAGCTAATGTCGGGGCGAGTGTTGGTCAAGTAGATAAGTCTACCAACAAGACGCTGGTATCTGCCCGGCTCAGGGAGAGGATCTCTAGACTTAGCGTGTAATCGGTGGTTCGGATCCATGAGTGTAGACACATGAGAGCACCCAAGAAGGCCAGTATCACTCAAGAGGTCGAGTGTATACTTGCGCTGAGACAAAGAGATCCCCTGCTGAGATCTGACAACCTCAATACCGAGAAAGTACTTCAGAGGCCCCAAATCTTTCACTTCAAAAGCCTTCTGAAGAGCCCCCTTGATTTGAAGTATCCCTGAGCTATCGTCACCGATAAGAATGATATCATCCACATAGACAAGAATAATGACCCTACGACCATCCACAACAGTCCGAACAAAGCACGTGTGGTCGGCATGACATCTGGTGAACCCACTCTGAAGCACAATAGTACCGAACCGTTCAAACCACGCACGAAGAGACTGCTTTAGCCCATACAAGGACTTCTGCAAAAGGCAAACACGACCCAAATACTCCCCCTGAAGCTTGTAACCGGGGGGCGGATCCATATAAACTTCCTCATCAAGATCGTCATTGAGGAAGACATTCTTCACGTCCATCTGATGAAGTGGACACCCGTGACAGACAGCGAGAGAGACAAGTAGACGGACAGTAGATAGCTTGGCTACCGGGGCAAATGCCAAGCCGTAATCCCCAGGAGTTTGAGTGAAGCCCTTCGCGACAAGACGAGCCTTGTAGCGGTCAAGAGAACCGTCGGCATTATACTTGGCAGTGTAAACCCAACGACAGCCAACCGTTTTCCGACCTGCCGGAAGAGGGTCCAAGCGCCAGGTGACCGCCTTCTGTAGTGCGGACATCTCATCCTCCATGTCCGCCACCCACTCAGGGTGCTGGAACGCCTCAGTCATCGAACTCGGAACTCTTATCTGATCGGTAGCAGTCAGGAAAGCCCGGTAACCCTGAGAAAGACGCTGGTAGGACACATAGCTTGCCACAGGATGGTCAGTAACACAAGAACGCTTACCCTTGCGAAATGCAATGGGTAAGTCGGAGGAGGGAAGAACATCACCTGCCAGAGGATGTGACACAAGGTTCTGTGAATTGGGCGTAACCAGTAGATCCCGAAGAATAGGGTGGACATGTGAGGGCCCGCGTGGGCGACGAGTGTAGGTCTGCAACGGAAGAGAGTCGTGCAGCGGAGCAAGGGCAACTAGAGCCTGCTATGACGAGGCAGAATGAGCAACAGGGATAGGGGAGGTACCATAGAAAGGGACATCCTCAAAGAACGTAACATTCAGGGAGTGAAAAGTCCCGCGAGAAGAGGGGTCAAAACACCGATAGCCCTTGGAAGAGGAGGAATATCCCAAAAATAAGCACCAGATAGCTTTGTCTGAGACAGACAACGGTCCTGGACAAAACACACACACCCAAACACCCGGAGAGGGACGAGAAACAAAGGGCGGAAGGGAGATAGAAGACTAAGGGGGACCCGACCCGCTAAAGGCTGACAAGGCAGACAGTTGACCAAGAATGTCCCCGTAAGAAGGGCGGCACTCCAAAACGACTTGGGGATGTGAGATCCACGAAGAAGAGACCGGGTCACATTCAAGAGATGACGATTTTTGCGTTTCGCTACGCCGTTCTGTTCTGGTGTATAAGGATAGGAGAATTGATGAAGGATTCCTTGGCTAGCAAGGAAAACGGTGAAAGAGGAAGAGGTATACTCCCCCCCCCCCCGTTCCGAGCGAAGGATCCGAATACTACAGGAAAACTGAGTCTTAACCATATTAGTAAACTGAGTATATAAATCAAAGACATCAGATTTGACACGCATAAGATAGACCCAACAACAACGAGTAAAATAATTTATAAAAGTAACAAAATACCAAAATCCATCATAAGAAACAACCGGGACAGACCCCTTAACATCCGAATGAATAATATCAAACGGTGCAGAACTACGAAAAACAGAAACAGGATAAGAAGTGCGTGTATGTTTGCTAAGCTGACACACATCACACTGGAAAGAGTGCTCAAACGAGACACTCAGAGAAAGAAACGACACAATCTGAGGACTCACATGCTCTAGTCTGGCATGCCAAAGAGCGGGTGAAGTAGTAGCAGCAGCGATGGACGGGGGTGAGAGACAGAGCGAAGGAGGTGGAAAATCCAGCTGGTAAAGCCCGTCGCGCTCACGGCCGCCAAAAGTCCTCCTCGTGGTCAGGTTCCTAAAACACAGCCATAAGAAAAAAATGTCACCGAGCAGTGCATAGAATGTGTCAATTGACTAACAGAAAGAAGATTTAGAGTAAGCTTGAGAACATGAAGAACTGAACCCACGGAGGAGGGAGACAAGGGAACTATGCCCCGATGAAGAATGGGGGTCACAGAGCCATCGACAAGGTGAACTTGCCGATGGACGCTCAGAGGCTCAAGAGAAGAGAACAAGCGTGTCTCACCAGTCATGTGATCAGTGGCCCCAAAGTCAATCACCCAGGGAGAGGAAGACTCCTCCTGAGTGACATGGAAGACCATTGGGGTACCTGAAGCAGACGCTGAGGTCGACGAGAGCGACAAAGAGGCAGACAACTGCTAAGCAGGAAGTGGAGGTGCAAAGTCTGAAACGGGGACTGCATCTGGAGCTGAGACTGAAGCTACTGCACTTGAGCCATATGCTGACTCCAGTCGGCGGAAGGGGCCCCAGACGGGCACCGGAATCAGGCGGCCCCCAAAGTGGGAAGAAGTAGCGGTGACAACACGAGTGGTGGCAGACTGCTGGCGAAGGTGAGAAAAGAGCATCCAACATCGGCCCTTCTTATGACCAGTCCGTATGCAGTGCTGACACTGAACAGAGGCAAATGGGCTGCCACGGCCACCCCCGCGACCTTTAGAGGTAGTCGTACGCCCCCTCGCACAGAAGAAGTGCGACCAGAAGCAAGAGCCATTTGGTCTGGAAGAGGAACAAAAGCTGGAACTGATGAAACAACGGTCAGGCGGGCACGACGTTCATACTCCTCCACCATGGAATAAGCATCCAATATATCCAGTATATCAGGAAGTGGATTCATGCTGACAATCTGAACACGAATCTGCTCAAACTTGTGCCGTAACCCCATCGGGAACTGGTAGGTCTCCCGCTTCTTATGTCTCCGCTTGGCAACAAGCAGATCCTCTGGATGTGGGAAAATACTAAGTGGCTCGAGGTCAGAAAGCTCCTGAAATTGCCCAGAGAGAAAGGTAAAATACTTGTGCACTGAACGACCCCCCTGGCGAGCAGTAGAAATCTCTTGGAAGATAAAGTAAATCCGCGTATCAACGCGTGTGTGACCGTTGGTACAGGTCAAGGCAGCCCAAAGCGACGACACAGAATCAAAACACATGAATCGTAAATGCGGGGATCCATGGAGCATTGAAGCCGCCTGAGAATCTTGAAATTTTTCGTGCGCCATTGACGGATAGTCTTTTCATCGGAAGGACGGGGAACACCATCAGTTCAAGCCAATCTAGCTTGTCATGTCCGACAAGATGGACACGCACGGAGTTGGACCAAGCGATAAAATTTTTTCATTGAGAAGGATGGTGGTGATGCGTCGAGCAAAGCCATCATTCGAAAAAAGAGGTGAGGAATCCATGGGATGAGAACAAGAGAACTCCCAAAAAAAATGGAAAAGCCAAGGGAGAAAAGGCCAAGAAACCCTCAAACACAAGAAAGAAGTCGCATCCCCCCAAAAAAGGAAGACCGTAGATCATAGATCTAGGTCATGAGAAGAAAAGAAAGGGAAACAAGTGGTGAAACACCAAGTAAAGCGGTCAGAGCGGCGGCGAGGCGGAAGACGCTGGAGGCGTGCGGGCAGAGCGGTCGGCGAGGCGGAAGACGCGACGGCCTCACATCGGGTGGAGGAAGACGGTCGCGGGTAGCGGGATGCGGGTTCGGCTTGGTCGCGGGAGAAGAGGCGGGATCGGCGATGCATCGGGTTCGGCGATGCGTGATGCGGGTTTGGCGAATTAGGGATCGGGAGACGGGATCCCTCTAATACCAAATTAAATGAGAGAAATTAGAGAGTTAATTTTTTCTTCCACTATATGCGATATAAATAGGAGATCCGAATACAAGAAAAGGTAGCCCACAATGTGGGACTAAAACCATTCCAAAAAAGAACACGTCAATAAACCAGAAAATACTTCAATACATACCAAAGTATAGCTTGAATTAGGAGAAGTTAACATCTTTTTAGATAATCTTTCACAGATCCTGTTTGTCGTAACGAGATTGATTTTCCAAGGGGATTGTGTTGTAATTGAGAACTGAAGCAGGGGATTGTGTTGTAATTGAGAATTGAAGCAGGGGATTGTGTTGTAATTGAGAATTGAAGCTCATGTTGCAAAAGGTCATTCATGATTTCTCCACATTAGTGCCGCTCGTAGAACGTGGAAGGACATACTGATTCATTATGTCTTTGGTGTTCGTTGATTGTTGAAAAAATTCCCGCACTTGGTTTTCCATCCCGATGAGTCCTTGTCGTCATAGGTTGAAGATTCCAACTTGACACAGTGAGGAATGAAATTTGCTTCACTGTGCTTTGATCAGGGTATCAAAGCATGTAAGGTGTGGTGGAGGGCTCTGGATGCTACGAACCTGTTCGCACCACGACGATGTATGCACAACTGTATGAGACTATCGATCGTAGTAGAGAGTGCTACGAGAGCTGCTTGCATCGCCTTTCCGCTTCTTGATGTGGTACTTCAGTGGTTACTTGAGCCACCATGAATGTCATCATCTTTATGAGATGTCCTATTTAATCATTGTCATCTCCCATAATACTGAGAACTGAAGGAAACATGGCATGCAACGCCCTGAAGAGGATCAAGTCATGGGGCATATCGACTCACTTGACAAGGAAGTTCTTGCTAAACGAGGAGGTCAGTGGGTTCTTCTTGTCTTCATGAGATCCGATTATCTATAATGCTAGGAAGCACCGGTACGGATATCAGGTACGATACATATTCGGTACGGCGGTACGACAAAATTTTAAAATCAAGGATACGGGTACGGCGAGATACGTTGTATTAAATTTAATAAATATATATGCATATATCACAAATACAATTATAAATTCTCAAAACAATACCGGAAACGTACCCGGTACGGGTACGACCCTATTTTTGGCGTATCCGTGCTTCCTAGCTATAATGTTGATAGTGAATTTTAAAAAATAGAAGTATGATTACCTATGGGAAAACAATGCCAACTCACGTTTGTTCTGATTGAGATAAAGGCTATTGGGCTCGAGGTTCTTTTTCCTTAGTGACACAAAGACGACGCACTAGGAATTGAGCAAGCTCGTCATCAAATGCTTACAACAAATAGAAGGTCTTCTCCCCCAGCTGGCACGAACTTCTCTCTTAGTCTGCTCAAAATTTTCTCAGAACGAAATCTACAGGGAAAGAATATGATCGTCGTGAGTCGATTGCCTGTAGGGCGGTTATCGTTGGCAGAAGGTCGTCGAGGATGAGCATTGATGATGATAATGGAGGCTGTGATATCTGGCGAGAAAAGGTTGTGAGTGGAGGAACTGGAAGGATTGACGTTGGGGTTGCGCAGCTAGAGCGGGATCAAGTGATGTCGTCGATATTGCTTGCGTAGATGTCTGCACGTTCGTCGAGAGGAGATGCAAAAGGAGGGCTTTGAGCGGAATTGAAGGAGATGGCTTCTTCGTCGAGAGGAGATGCCTGTAGCTTTGAATCGATGAATTTTGAAGTGGATTCATTAGTTGCAAAAGAGAGGATGAAGGCTGTGGAACTCTTTATCAAGTTGTTACTGGCCTGGTTTGTAACTCGTCAGAGGCTTCATCGAACACATTGATGATTTAACCATCACACTAATGACTCAACCAATACACTCGACGTTGCATTAATGATGTACATTAAATAACTCAACTAACAATCACGCCTTAATTAAAAATACATAAAAATAATAATTATGTGCGAAGGTCCATAACAGAACTTAAGAAAAAAAATATGATGGTTGATAAGAAAAAACAGTTGCCTACTCTTATTGCAAGTTCCGAATTAGAAAAATAAGGGGAAAAATTAAGAAGTCAAACAATTTTATTCGTATATACACACATATATCTTATATATATAAGAGAATATAGATTTTTGGAGGCACACCAAAGATTGAACATTGACCATTGGATCAAGAGAGAGAGAGAGCATGAGGGAGGGAGATTTGGGAGAGAGAGAGGAGGGAGAGGGAGAGGGGTGGGAGAGAGAAGGAGAGAGAGAGAGGGGTGAGTGATAAAGAGAGAGAGAGAGGGAGAGATGAATTAATTTTTATAGATTAAAATTTGAAAATTTTATAAAATAAAAATAGGAATAGTACTTCGTATGTTTTTTGCGGTCATTTTAAGTACTCATATGTATATGTTTTGAAAGAAAATTTGGGTGCGTGCGCAACCCGCAGCGACGCATCAAGCACGGGCGAAGCCCGCCTGGATGCGGCCGAAGGCCGTCCGAGAGCTTTGAGCACGGGCGTAGCCCATGCGAAGAAGCTCGTATGTATATATGTATATATATATATAGAGAGAGAGAGAGAGAGAGAGAGAGACCTTTGGGTATGTTAATAATTCATAAGACACACGAGTACTTATATGATCATAACTACAAGACTAAATTATGCTTAAACAAAATATAATAAGTGAATAATAGTAAATAATCTAACAATTTTGAATTGCCATTGTGTTAGTTTTGGGGAAGAGAATGGCTGGAGATGCAAGGAGAACTCTGCTGATTATGTTTGGGTATTGGATCCTATTGATGGAACAAAGAGCTTCATTACTGGTATATTTGTTTACTTATCTCTCTTTGACTCGTAACTAAGACTGAAGTTTAAAAGCAGGACAGGGGTGACCAACAATGAGTAGTGCTAAAAACTGTATTTTATTCTGCAGGAAAACCTTTATTTGGCACTCTAATTGCTCTTCTGTACAAGGGGAAGCCGGTATGGCTGACTAAAGTATTATAATCTCTTTTGATACTGCAATATATAAAAATTCACTTATCATATACATTGTAATTTCATGGTTCGATCAAGAACATTGATGGCAGCAATGTCGACGTTATTCTCGATTTGACCCAGAAATTAAAATGTCTAAGAATAATAAATTTTTGGATATTACACTTCTCACATTTTCATAAAATATCCGTCTTCAAAAATTTCAATCATACCTGAATCAATAAGAAAGTCGTATTCGTCATTGTTCTGAAGCTCGTCTTCTCTCTCCTATGTGTACTTTGTTCGACCACAATTTGTCCAAATGATTTTTACAAAACAGATCTCTTTATTTTTTAGCTAGTCCACAATCTTGACTGACGTAACACTGATATTAAGATTAGATTACATATTCGTCATTGCTTCAAAACAAATATATGTGAAGCTCTTCCCCTGCACAAACCCTTCATATCAACCTGATAAATATTGATTACTGAAAATGTCTGGTTGGTTCCCACTTGCATCTTGTATGTAGGATCTTTTAATGAACCCTTGATTTTTTTGTTTGTATATCTAGATTGTTGGCATCATTGACCAACCTATTCTTAGAGAGAGATGGATGGGGATCGAGGGGAAAAAAACTACACTAAATGGACGGGAAATATCTACAAGACCCTGCAGCAAACTTTCTCAAGCCTACCTGTCCACACCTTGTGAATTCTTATGTTTTTCTATTTCATATTTTTTATTCTACTGGTTTCTTAAATTTCATGAACTTATGCACTATTTTTCATTGGCTTAAGTTATCTTCCTGATATTTTTGAACAGCTATACCACAAGCCCACATCTCTTTTCTGGGGAAGCTGAATTAGCTTTCAATCGTTTGCGAAAAAAGGTTTGTGTACGTTGATAAAATCATTCCTATTTTTTGTATAATGAGAATCGTTATCAATAGTGTCTTTTCATCATTTTTGTTACCTAAGGTGAAGGTGCCTTTATATGGCTGTGATTGTTATGCTTATGCTCTTTTGGCTTCTGGGTTTGTGGATCTTGTCATTGAAGCTGGCCTTAAGGTAATCTTTGAAGATTTTACTTTTTTATTTCATTTAATTATTGTTTTTACCTTTAGTTATGCTTGAAGCTAAATTTTGAAACCATAATTAGGCCAGCAATGTTCTACGTATGGAAGCAAAAAATTTATTATTATTAAAGTGTGGTGAAAATGAGAATGATAGGATGGAAGTGTCGTAAAACTAGGAAGAATAGTGTGGCATTTATTAATTTAACTGATTTGCATGTGTAGCAAAAATTTCAAGGTATATCCATTAGATGACTGGATAAAGTTAGCATCCATGGATTATGAAAAGAAGGGACAGACGTATGTAACATAATCTAACGTGGATAAAAATGTTCAAAAGGATTTGAAGAACACGTTTAACACATTAGATAGCTTTAAGCACGAGTGACTCCACAATGAGGATTTATAAAGGCACAAATAGTTTCATAAAAGTTGAGGATAATGATTATAACAACATACCTTTTGTGGAATATACACCGAGGGACACCCCGCATTGGTCGCAATAGAATTTTTCATGCGCAATGTGTTTTCGAGCCCCATTGGGTCGCCTGTAACTGTACCTCTCGTACGCAATGTGCGTTGCGGGTACCTCGTGCAGACTGTAGTAGTACTTCTCGTGCGCAACACGTGACCTGCGTAGTTAGTACACACCACAACTATACAACTCGCCGTCAAGGCGTCAACTTTTGCTGGAGTCTCCATGTGCTGGATGCAACATTAATTTTCATGTGCATTGTGTTGGTCCCCCACCTAGTGTCGATTGCAACAGTACCACGGTCAGCAATGCATTGTGGGCACATTGTGTCGGCTGCAATAGTGCACATTGTTGACAACCTGTGAGGGCATTCTGCGTGGAGCCCTCCTTCATCTCATTTGTAGTAATACAATTAATTTGTATGACTTGGTACCCACGTGTGTAAGAAGCGGACCAAGCATTACTATCCTTGTGCAGCGTGCAGTGACACTTATGCATAATGTGTCAGTGTGACAGCGACAGTACCTCAATTAGGCTTAACATATTGTTGAGCACTGACCAGGGTACTGTTGCTACTTCACAGTAATGCTGGCCACACGCAACAAGTCTGTACAGTCTCTATGCCATGTTGAGCTACAACCAAGGTATTTAATGCGGCTTACCCTTAAATTTCCACTCCGATTCCACATAAAGATGCTTATTCGAGTTTCTTATTTGTTTCAATTCACCACACTATTATTGTATTTGTAGTTACTTGCCTTCCCAATACAAATGAGCAGCACAAAATTAATTATGTTATATAAATTACCTTAAGCATAGAGCAAATGCACAAGACAGAATGACCAATTTTTAAAGATTCTAATGGACTTCGAATTGAGTTAATTTTTCGCTCTATTTTAGATGAAGATTTTATAGTTTTAAAAATAATTCAAACTAATATCCCGAAATAAGCAAGTTTATCTATCAAAATATAGTATAAAATATGTCGTATTAGACTCGGGGCACGTTGAGTAGTACTATTACTTTAAAGAACTAACTATTATCTTATTAATTCGATTTTTGGGTTGAGTTTGCAAAAAGAAAAAGTGCAATTTTTAAAGGACGATTTAAAAATTTATAATAAAGACTAGCACCCGATCTTGAATCACCTCGGAAAGAAACAATCAAACTAAATCAACTTCTACTCACTTTAACGATGATGCTTGGACCGTGTGGTTCCCGTAATACGAACGCACCTTTCTCAAGGAATACGCCCAACTGAGTTTAGGTAGCCCGTCCGAACTCTTATCCTAATTGAATCTCCTAAAATTCGTCTTAAGCGGTGAACCCCACTATTGGATTTGACTCCAATTCAGGAGATTTACATCATCCTCTCTCGAGGGTTGCATTCAACTCCCTTTACCCGTGAGTGATCGATTCGAATTCACGATCTTCTCGGACACTTGGAAAACGGAAACATAAATGAAAACCATATATCGATTGATATGGTCTCACTCAAAATAAATCAGGGGTAAATCATAAGCGTTCGTTAAAAGCAGGTAGAAAACAGGTTAGAAAGAGAAGATCATCTTGTTCCTCGGTTCATCTCGATTGAGTGCTAATAGAGATTTAGCTTTCATTACGGCGGGGAAAACAAAATAAAAGATAGGAAATTGCATGATTAAAAATAAGAGAAGATAAAAGATGACAAGTGCAATTTTTATTTTATAAAAAAAGAGTACACTAGTAAAGAAAAAATACAACACTTATAACGTGGAATTAAAATTTCAAAGAAAGAAATATAAAAACAAGCAAGAAAACACTCTAAAGCTCTTTGAAACTCTCATTCTTCTCAACAAATTGTCCCATCTTGTGTTGTCTTCTCTCCTTTTATAGATGTTGAAGTGGTTCTAGAACCATCCAAAAGAGTTATGGCAAGGGGATGAATCTAGATGGAGAGAAAAATGATGGTTCTAAGGGGGAAGGAATGTGTCTTCTCATGATCAAGAGGGGTGATGAATGTGGGCATCCATATGAAGAGTTCATATGCATGGGGGGGAATGTATATATGACGACAAGAATTAAAGGTTTGATTGTGCATGAATTGGAGGTGAGCCATATTAATTAAATATTGCTTAAGCATTAATAAAGGGAAAGATTAGGTGACAAGTTTGCTTGGGGAGAGAGCAGCTTACCGGGAGTGGATTTGTATGTGCATGCATTTAAATCATTAATATAGGAGGTGAGTTGCATGAAAATATTATGTGGAATGAAATTCACGTGGATGGGCATGTATGGGGAGGTTCAGGTAGCTGCTATAGGAAATGAAAGTGGCGGGCATGCATTTGATGGTGCGACGTCATGGACTTTGGTTAGCGTTGCTGATCTTGCAAAGAATGGACTTAATTGTGGTTGTGCATGGGTTCCACAAAATCATTACGCCCGAGCTTTTCATGATATAGCGGCGGGGGCTGCTTGAGGTTCACTTGACAGGTTTGTCCAATGCGACGACGTTCACAAAACGTCATCCTACATAAATAAATAAAATTTAAGTTAATGAGCATAAAAAAATAAAGATCTGATTTATAAATAAAAACTATTTAAAGAGAAAATTACTATATAATTATGAGAAAATATATATTTTTATATATGAAAATTAATATTTTTGTGCTAATAATTTAAGTCAAATTAAGCGTTATCAATTTTATACCTAACTAGATGCATGTTTCCTGACAATTTAGTTTTAATGATTGAAAAATGATATATTTAAAGTGGAGTAAAATTACATTAAAATATCCCATCTCATGGGCATATTCATAGGCAGTTAATAGCTAATGACTATCTAAGAATGAAACTAATTATGCTAAAGTGGAACAAGTGATAATATCCAAGACTCTAAGCCACTCCCCTACGCCCTTATATAGGCGAGAGAGGGGAATTACTAATATGTCACTAAGGCTACATAGTAGATAGACACGTGCATTGCTAAGGTGATGACTCTTGGCGAGGCAGTTGTGAGCCTAAGGAGTTGTATAGTATCTATACCCCCCACCCCCTCTTGAAAATTGTCTCTGTCTTCAAAGTTGATGCTCGAAGGGGGCGCCCACGAGCGTAACTGGATTCAAGTCCATGAAGTCTAGGTCATCATCTTCTGCACCGATCAATTGTCGCAGTTCCTTGTGAGTGCATCTGTGTGTTGATAGGTACTAATTCATGCAACAAAAATATAGGTCATTCCGACGGAACTTTAGGTATTCTAGGTGGGACAAACACCAGAGAGGTGGTGGTACCATGTTTGTGATACAAGATGAGGTAGCGTCAGAACGCTCAACACGTAACACTCTAATCTAGTTTAACAACAAATTAGTAGTCTGGTCGAGCCCCACGATAAGATGTAAACTAAGCAACGGTAATTAAACTTGGTATATAACAAACATAAATAAAAAGTACTAAAAGTAAGCTTACAACGGAAGTAAGAAAAACAGTTATGGGTAAACAGAAGCACCTCAAAATTTGATCACAGAGGCAACTAGTAATGAAAAGAGCCATAAAGTTGAATTACTGAAAATTTATTAATAGTATGATACAATGAAAACATTAGATAATCCAGATACATACCCAAAAAAAGTACAACAACTGAATTGGAAGACAATTGAAATGAAAGTCAAACAAGTATGAACAACCCAGCGACGTTTATCTTATATGCAGCTCCCCACCGTTGACCCCTGAAAAGAAATATTTGAAGACGGGTCAGCCCAGCTGGTGAGTAAGTAATACTCCTCCCAGCAACATTAAAAATACAGAATTTGTTTATATATATAAAATATGAGTTTTGACTTATTGATGTATGTTTTTGTATAATCTGTCTTTAGATTTACATGTCATTTTATGTAAATATGCATTATGGATTCTATCTTATTATCTGAGTTCTTATCTGCACTGATTTTTGGTATCCTGAATATTTTCTAAAGATTTAGTAATCAATTTTTCATGATTTATGATGTATTGCACTTAATCTGATTATGGAGCCCAAATGGCGACTCGAAGATGCCTTGATTTGAACTGAAGTGCTTTCTGAGTGGAACATGACTCACACTGAAAGTTTCCAAGTCTGAAACTATAGTTGACTACCCCACGTCTGAGACTCATATGGATTGCATGTCACATGATAAAGAGGTCACTGATCTAAGGCTTATTACTTATATAAAGTTTTTCTTCTTCATTTGAGTATATCTGCATTCTTGACTGTATTTGTTCTTGTTGTTGTTATAAGTAATCATATTACACTGTGTATATTGCATCATACTCGATAACTGACTTTATCACGCGTTACTAAGTTATGCGATCATTGATTTTCTGCATTATCAGAAGTACTTTAATCATTTTATTATTAGCTTGAATAATTAAATTACATAAGCATTCTTAAATAACTTAGAAAATGCAGTTATATAAAATGGTATGTCTAGTCAAGAGGAGTCGAATTTCTTACTTCGTGATTGCGACACTCGTAGACGCGGTGCGGTGGCATGTTCCCTTTTGGACTATTTTAACAACTCAAAATCTTCTCCGCTAAGCCAACCCACACCAACAATCTGAAATACGACATAACTCATAGCTAGGTGATTGTGAAATTCTTAGGGTGTCATCAGTACGTTGTTAAAAATCTAAGTCTGAGTGAATCCATTATAAAAGGGTAACGTGAAAGGTCATTACCTTGATACAGAAGCAGAAACTCCCCAAAAGCCGACCCGAGGTCTCTGATTGGTGGACACGAAGACATTTGAAGCATGAGACGACCAAGGGGGCGTCATTAAGATGCCCAACGATTTACTGAAGTGAAGAGTTTCCGACGGTTACCTGTTAGGGAAGGGGTAAAAGCTGGTTGCTAGAGGAGTCGACGAACGGAAGTTGACTGTTGCAGGAATTCCTTTGTGAGGAGTCGTCGAGGCCTGCTACAGATTAAGGGGGAAGAGGAATCAATACCATCGCAACTGAAATCATTCAATAAAAACAAATAGTACCTTGCTGTTAATGGAGGAGGAAGGCTTAGATCTAGAAATGGGAAAGCCCTAAGCAATCGAATAACTTCCTGGTCGCTGGATTCGGCTAGGACTCACAACAAAGACAATACTCAAGACAAGGACCAACAAGACCCGTGCCTAGGTAGTAGGGAAGAGGGCTTCAATCATCCATTAACAAACCAAAATAGGGAAGCACAATTTAAAGGCACTTAATGGTTACCTGCACAAAACAGGGAGACGGGAAGAGGGAACTCTGCGTCCCGCTGTTGCCGCCTACTACAGGGGGAAGAGTCTACTGCTGCTCGAACAAAGGAGTCGAAGGCGTCGAGATCCCTCGAGTTGAGTGAGAGTCAGCGCGCAGGTAACTTTTACGTGAGGAGAAGGCAGTTCAATCGCTCGACTGGGAGCGTCTGCTTGAGATAAATAACGCTAGCGGCAATTACGAGAAAGAGGCGCTCTGACTGGGAAAATACCTGAAGGCGTGACTGGGGGGAGAGGGAAAATAAAATGTGCCCGCCTTAAAACCAAATCCAATGATTTATAAAGGGAAATAAAATAAAATAAAAAGTAACTCCCTCTTAAATTTCTTTAATTACCAATTATGCCACAAGCAATTAAATTTCCTAAGTTAAGATGCTTCGTCATATCGAATTTGAAATCGAGACGAAAAATAATGCGTGTTATATAGTTTTATTTTATCTTAACTAATGCAAAATAATTGTGAAATGCTATTTTGCGAAATGCGATCCATTACTTTGATCCGACGACCACACACACAAAATTTACTCGCGCTCTGAACCTGAAATAAAGATCATATTCGTATATAATTTTACGGATGTTACACAACAGAGGTCCAGCTAGAAGTGGGAGATCCATTCGATGAAGTGGTGGCTCAGAGGTGGCATCAGCTGGTGGGGTGGTCGGGCAGGAGAGGGTTACTGGGCTACGTAAAATCCTTGTCGAGTCAATAAGCTTGCTTCATAGCGTGGGAAATGCGGCTAGGTTGTGGACATGAAGGCACACACAAATGTGGAGTTGTAGACCCGCGAGGAAGTATTTGGTAATGATCTGGGGTGGGATCTTCCACGTCTCGCTTGATGAACTTTGATGAATTTTGTAATGTAGGACGCAACAATGTTCCATTTACAAATAGAGTGATGCTCGGCATTGCTTGTCTGATGTGAGTCGTAATGACGAAGTAATTCCTCCTTAAGTGTGGGTCATGAGAGATCTGGAACATTTTTGCTCCTTTAGCACACTCAGTGGAGTGCAGAGCTTATGTAAAATGTCATCGTGATGAACTTTGAGTGGCGGGGGTGGGAGACCCTAAATTGTTTTCATGATAGTTATGTTGTATGCAAATATATCAGTTAATGTTAATGCCAGGAGAGAAATAGAAGTAGACAAAAAAACATAATAAGAAAATTCTTTATTGTACTCGGTAATAAAATAAGGAGTTACAACCACTATATATAGGGGTAAACCATACAAAAACAACCAAAAATACTCAAATGTCAAAACCCTTCAAGTTGGGCGCGTGATATCAACCATGCCCAACTAGCTAATGATCTTTTGAAAAACACATGTACACAAGCCCTTAGTGAGAATGTCAGCCAATTATTGTTCGAATGATACAAACAGAGTAACCACAACGCCTCTTATAATGTTTTCTTTGATGAAATGTCCATCGATCTCAATGTGTTTAATACAATCGTATTGCTCTGGATTGTGAGCAATACTGATGACTGCCTTGCTATCAAAGTATAGTCTGATAGACTTCTCTCCTTTAAGACCAATATCTTTCATGATAGTTAGGATCCATAGTCCTTCACAGATCCCACGAGCCATGACACTAAACTCCGCCTTAGTACTGGATCTGACAACCACGTGCTATTTTTTGCTCCTCCTAGTAACTAAATTTTCACCCACCATTGTGCAATATCCTGAGATGGGCCGTCCATCATCAATTGATCCAGTGCAGTCTGCATCAGTGTAAACTTCAATAATCAGTTTATCATCTGGTGAGAATAGGATGCCCTTCTTTGGTGAGAATTTTAGGTATATAAGGATATGATGAGCAACATCAAGATAACGTGTCTTTGGGGAATGCATATATTGGCGGACAACTCAAACCACATATGAGATATCTGGATGAGTATGCGACAAGTAGATCAGTTTTCCCACAAGTCTCTGAAAGCTGAGGATGTCTCCAATTG
This sequence comes from Platanthera guangdongensis, assembly GCA_039583875.1. Taxonomy (NCBI): domain Eukaryota; kingdom Viridiplantae; phylum Streptophyta; class Magnoliopsida; order Asparagales; family Orchidaceae; genus Platanthera; species Platanthera guangdongensis. The sequence goes on from CM077154.1 coordinate 160,389,015, forward strand.
TTTTACGTTCATCTCTTTTAAGCCCATAGTTAGCTTCATTTGGGGTGTTAGCAGGTCTGCACCCACTCATTTCTGAAGCTTCAAGAAGATCAAGAATATATTTCCTCTGCGATATGAAAATCACATGTTTGGATCTCACAATCTCAATGCCCAAGATATACTTAAGGCTTCCTAAGTCTTTCACTTCAGATTCTCTCGCCAACCTCTCTTTTAGAGCATGAACCTCATCCTAATCATCTCCTGTTATAATGATGTCATCCACATAAAACTATCAGTGCTGTCAACTTTTTGTCCCTGTCTTTGATGAAAATGATATGATCAACATTGCTCTAGAAGTATCTGAAGCTTGTCATGGCCTTGTGAAATCTCCCAAACCAACCTCTAGGAGATTGTTTCAGGCCATTACAACCTTCTTCAGCTTGCAAACCTTCCCTTCCGATCCTTCAGGGGATTGGCCAGAGGAAGAGTCATGCATACTTCCTCTTCTAGATCCCCATGAAAGAACTCATTCTTAACATCCAGTTGACTGAGATTTCATCTCTTACAGGCAACACATGATAAAAGAGCCCTTATAGAATTCATCTTTGCAACCGGAGCAAAAGTATCTGGATAGTCAATCTCTGCCGCATGTCTGTACCCTCTTGCAACCAACCTTACCTTGTATCTCTCCACGACACCCAGGGGGTTTTGTTTGACAGAAAACACACATTTACATCCATCGAAAGTCTTCCTTCTAAGCAGGTGTGCCAGGTCCCATGTGTGATTATTTTCCAGAGCATGCATTTCTTCAAGCATGACTGCCTTTTACTTGTTGTCAGAAAGAACTTCCTGCAACGATGTGGGAATGGAAATAGTAGACAAAGAAGAGAGAAAGGCCATATGCGAAGCCATTAGAGAGGAATAAGATACAAATTGAGATAATGGATGTTGTGTAGAGATACCTTTTCTTAGAGTTATTGACTCAGATGATGGGTCAGATGTCGGCTTTGGAATTATGAGAGGGGCTCGTGTGTCTGTGATATGTGCTCGTGAGTTTGATCACGTAATAGGCCGATGGAGGACTATGTTCCACAATGGATTGCGATGACCCTTCTTGGATCCCGTCGAGGTGGTTGCAGTGGAGAGCGAGAGAGTAGGGTGGCCGACGTTTGCGCCGGCGGAAGAGGGAGAGATAGAGAGGGGGAGATCTTCAACCTTTTTCTTCTTACCACAAAAGAGATCACATCATGCTTAAATAAAAAAGCCTCCCACCTTGGCTTAGACAAGTGAGAATAAAATAAGCTAGTCATCATGAAAGCATGCCTCCAATTTGGGCTTAAAACACATGGGATAATAAAATTCAAAGTCTAAGCTAGCCATTATGAAAGCATGCCCCCCATTTGGGCGCTTTAAAACACATGGGATAATAAAAGTCAAAGTCTAAGCTAGCCATCATGAAAGCATGCCCCCCATTTGGTCTTTAAAACACATGGGATAATAAAAGTCAAAAAGTCTACTCCTTGGATGACGTGATTCTCATCATGTCGCCGTGACCTCCATCATAGTCGAGTTCTTCGCGAGTGTTGTTGTTGCAGCCTTGATACGTCCCGCCTCAGTGCGAGTTGATGGCGGCGCGGTTGGTAACATCATCCGATCCTTCGAGCGGTAGCTTGTCCTCAAGATGGGAAGGGAGGGGGACGATAGGGCTTGTTGGGGGCTCGCCAATAAAGAGTTTTAGGAGCGAGACATGGAAAACGTTGTGGATGCGGTTGCCAGACGGAAGTTGGAGTTGGTAAGCGACTTTGCCGATACGTTGAAAAATCTGAAAGGGGCCGTGAAAATGGGGACCCAATTTAGCAGAGGGCGCCGGGGGGTGGATAGACACTTGGCGGTAGGGCTGGTTTTTAAGCCAAACCCAACCCCAATGCTGAAGGTGATGTCGCGCTTCCCGCGGTAGTAGCGAGTCTCCATGCGATTTTGAGCCTGAAGGAGGCGGGCACGTGCGAGAGCGAGGAGTTGATCTTGGTCCATAAGCTCTTGGTCAAGGGCGGATAGGGACGCCGACCCTTGGTTATACGCGAGAAAGCGCTGGGGATCGTGGCTATAGATGAGACGAAACTGAGTCATTTGTAATGCCGTATGGTATGATGTGTTGTAGCAGTATTCGATCCATGGAAGCCACGTAGCCCAACTCTTTGGGAGATCTCCAAGGTGACAACGTAGGTACATTTCGACTGTGCGGTTTACCACCTCGGTTTGCCTGTCTGATTGGGGATGATAGGCCGATGAGAAAGCTAATTTAGTACCACATAGGCGGAAGAATTCCATCCAAAAATGACATGTAAAGACTTTGTCGCGATCAGAGACGATTGATTCTGGGAGGCCATGTAGGTGGAAAATCTCTGAAAAGAATGTCCGAGGAACTCGTTCAGCGACCAAAGGGCGGCTCAGGGCGAGAAAGCGTGCGCCTTTGGAGAAGCGATCTACGACAGCCATGAGGACGGATTTGTCGTTTGAAGTAGGGAGGCCCTCCACGAAATCCATCGAGATATGCACCCAAATTTGAGTTGGGATTGGTAAGGGTTGGAGTCGGCCGGGCGGAAGGAGATGTTCAGACTTATGTTGTTGGCATACGATGCAGCCTGCGACGAATTTGTGGACCGAGCGTCGTAGATCATGCCAAAAGAACTTGCGGCGGAGGCATTGCAAGATTTTTTGTGCGCCTTCGTGAGACTGGCCGTGGGTTTTTTCCGAGAGTTGTGGAATCAGTGGTGATGTGGCATCGAGGTAGAGGCGTTCTTTGTAGAGGATAAGGCCGGAGGAGGTGGACCAAGCTGATGGCGTGACCCCGTCCGATATGCGTTGTATTCGTTCCGCGAGGCTTGGCGAGGATTGGATTTTGCGGCGAACATTATCGAGGAAGGCAGAGCGGGGTTGAGAAACCGCGAAGAGGAATGTCGCAGAATTTCCAGGCTTGTCTGGTGCAAAGTGTCGGGATAAGGCGTCAGCCGCGCGATTCAGAGAGCCGGTCTTGTGTTCCACCTGAAAGTCGAAGCCTAGAAGCTTGGAGACCCATTGTTGTTGAGGGACTGTAGTGAGGCGCTGTTCGAGCAAGTATTTTAGGCTAAAATGATCTGTTCGAATGACAAAGGAGCGACCCCTAGGTAAGGCCGCCAATGTTGAATGGCCTTGGCGAGGCTGATAAGCTCTTGTTCGTGTGCCGACAAAGTTTGGTGCCGTCGAGGCGTGGGCCGACTGAAATATGCGATGGGATGTCCATTTTGTTGCAAAATCGCTCCGGAACCGTTCGCGGAGGCATCACATTCAATGAAGAATTCTTTGGTGAAGTCCGGTAACTGAAGCACTGGGGCATTTTGGAGCGCCCATTGGAGGTCGTCGAAGGCGGCGGTTGCCGTTTCACAAGTTGGTGAGAGGCTGGGCGATCTTGCTATAGTCGCGGATGAATCACCGGTAGTAGCCCGTGAGGTCCAAGAAGGCGCACAAGTCCCGGATCGTGCACGGTATTGGCCATGAAGCAACGCCCTCTAGCTTGTCGGGATCTGCCAAAACTCTGAGGGAGTGGACCACATGGCCGAGGTAGGCCACACTTTGTTTGTCGAAGACACATTTGGAGTGCTTGAGGTGGAGGCGATGTTGGCGTAACAACTCAAAGACCGCTCGGAGATGGCGCAAGCGGGCATCCCAAGAGGTGCTATAAATCAAAATATCATCAAAAAATTCTAGCTTGTACTTACGGAGTAGTGGTTGGAAAACTTCATTCATCAAAGCTTGAAAAGTGGAGGGTGCGTTGGTGAGTCTGAATGGGAGCACCAAAAACTCGAAGTGGCTGTGATGTGTGCGAAAAGCCGTCTTTTCCACATCTCGCGGGTGCATACTTGATGATAATCAGAGTAGAGATCCAATTTTGAGAAGTACATGGCACCATGCAGTTCATCGAGTAATTCTTCGACCACCGGAATAGGGAATTTGTCCTTCACGGTCTATTGATTTAATGCATGGTAGTCAACGCAGAAGTGCCACGAGCCGTTTTTTTATGGACGAGGAGAGTCAGGGAGGAGAATGGGGAGATGTTGCGTTGGATAAAGCCTTGTTGTAGCATGAGGAAGCACTGACGCTCAATCTCATTTTTTGTAGGTAGGGGCGGACTACGACCCGGGGGGTGTCCGGAAGGAGGTAGATACGATGATCTTGACGGTGCGCCGGTGGAAGGGAGTTCAGAATAGTGAAGATATCTGGGAACTCTTGTAGAAGGAGCTCGAGGTCGGGCTCGTTGGAGGAGTCCTTGGAAAGTGTGGGTCCTTGAAGGTCGAAGGTTGAGCGGAGATTTTGCGGGACTTATCCCGTCCATTCGACCAAGTGGTTGTCGTGGTGCCAACGCATAGAGAGAACATCAAAATCCCAAGTTATGGGTCTCAAGGTGCGGAGCCATCACACTTCCAAAACCACATCAAAGCCTTGAAGATCGATGACCAAGAGATCAATTTCAAATTGATGGGCGCCCACCGTGAGGGTCACCCTGTGACATATGCCCGGACATGACATGGTTTGGCTATTTGCTACCACGACTTGAAGGCAGGAGCGCAAAGTGATGTGGAGATGTAGTTGCTCGACCATGCAGTGGTTGATGAAGTTGTGCGTGCTCTCGGAATTCATGAGAGCGACGAAGATGTGGTCCGTCACAGAAACTTGCATTTGTATTTTATGGCCATAGAGCTTATGGGAAATGGAGATGACATGTAACGAGATCTCCGGGGCTTTTGTGTCGTCTGGGTACTCATCACCATCAGAGGGGTCATCCACCTCGACCCAAAAGAGACGCTTGCAACGATGGCCCGGGCCTAAGAGTTCATCACAGTTAAAACACAACCCTTTAGCTCGACGGTCTGCCATTTCCGACACTGAGAGTTGACGACGATACGGTGGATGGCTGGCGATGTAAGGCTTGGGAGAGGGCGGGCTCGGCTCGCTGCCTTTGGGGTGAGGAAAACGGTGGATTTGGTTCCCCGGTCGGTAGTGTTGAAATCTTGACCCACCATTGGGCAGTCGCCGTTGTGAGGTCGGGTGGGGCTTGGAATTCGACGTCCAAGCGGAGGTGCTCATGGAGGTCGGCCGTAAAAAAGGAACTTGCTGCTCAAGGCGGATGGTGGACGCACGTGCCAAGAGAATTTGGAAGCGCTCAAGATAGTCGTCGAGCAGCCCGGTTTGTCGTAATGGGATGAGGTCCCCTAGGGAGTTTCCCCGTAGTGGCGGGCCGAAGCAGAGAGCACATGCTATTGCAAAGTCATCCCAGAGTAGGTCACGACGTAGTTGCATGAACCACATTTGGGATGCGCCCATGAGATGAAATGAAGCGAGGCCGAGTTGATCTTTCAGTGGGGTGCGTTGGGTGGAGAAGTAGCGCTCGCATCGGGTGAGCCATGAAAGTGGATCTTCATGGCCATCATAAATGGGGAAGCCCATCTTTGGGTAACGCGTGGGAGTCCCGTCAGCGGGCGGAGTCGAACTTCCTTCTGGAGTTGGACTTTTAGGAGTATGGAGTAGTGGTGGTGGTTCGTCCGATGGAACTTGCGACCCAGATGGTCTGGTGTCATGCGCGTGCACCCTTAGGTTGGCGAGTTCATCACCTTGGAGATCCAAAGACGTTTGCATGTGTGCAATCGCGCCCAGGATGGGTTGGATTGGCAGTAGCTGACTATGATCGGCCTTGTCTGCGGGTAGGGGAAGAAGTCCAGTATCGGGAGAGGGAGGAGTTACCTCTGATACTACGTTGATACGTGCTCATGAGTTTGAGCGCGTAATAGGCCGATGGAGGACTATGTACCGCAAGGGATTGCGATGACCCCTTGGATCCCGTCGAGGTGGTTGCAGTAGAGAGCGAGAGAGGACGGCAGTCGGCGTTAGCATTGGGGGAAGAGGGAGATCAAGAGGGAGAGATAGATAGGGGCGGGGGAGATCTTCAACCTTTTCTTCTTACCACAAAAGAGATCACATCATGCTTAAATAAAAGCCTCTCACCTAGGCTTAGACAAGTGAGAATTGTTAGACCTCCGCACCGATGAAGAGTGGCGGGGTACATGAACACGAAGGGGAGAAAGCTGCAGACGATGTGAGATTAATCCCAACCACAGGACCGCAGGGATATTCCGCCACAGGGGGCCCACCGGGGTCAACACCCAGACCTGGAACGCGGTGGGGAAGCCATAACACGGTCCCACATACACGTGTCCTGCTGGCAAATCAATCTCAACAAGAATAAAATAAGCTAGTCATCATGAAAGCATGCCCCCCATTTGGGTTTAAAACACACGAGATAATAAAAGTCAAAGTCTAAGTTAGCCATTTTGAAAGCATGCCCCCCATTTGGGCTTTAAGACACATGAGATAATAAAAGTCAGTTTAAGCTAGCCATCATGAAAGCATGCCTCCCATTTAGTTTTTAAAACACATGGGATAATAAAAGTCAAAAAGTCTACTCCTTCGATGACGTGATTCTCGTCATGTCGTCGTGACCCCATCATAGTCGAGTTCTTCGCGAGTGTTGTTGTTGCGGCGTCGATACGTCCGCCCCAGTGCGAGTCGATGGCGGCGCGGTTGGTAACAGTTTGTTCCCTTAGAACATCGAGAGTAAACCTGCACGGGATGAACATGGGATTCATCATAAGAGCAGCAGGAGTAGATACAAGAGTAACATGAGACGGAGTCGAGGGACTTTGGTACAATGGAGGAATGGGTAACGAAGTAGTAGAAAGAGATTCATCGGGAGTTAAGGGACTCACTTCCAATATAAGGAGATATCCCCCCTGAAGTGAGGAGGGCCCATAATCGTGGTTGTCAAGATCGTAATCCGGATCATAGGATCTTACAATCATACGAGCCAGATTTTGTAAATTGGTCCAAATTTTGTCAAGCGATCTTTGATCCAATCGTACCATCAGATCCAATCCTACCATCAGATCCAATCTAACCTCAAAATGATCTCATCTAGGATCTCGATCCGGATAACCTTACTCATAATAACTCTCAGATTCACAAAAGGTGACATCCATGGATACAAACACTTTCTTGTGAATTGGGTCAAAACATTTATAAATCTTTTAGGTTGGGAAATATCCTATGAAGACACACTTGTGAGCACGAGCATCAAGTTTTGTTTTCTGATGGATATGGATAAAGCACACACATCCAAACACATGGGGTTGCAGATTTTTCGGAGGAACCCGAAGAGTGTTAAGGTGAGTGTTATACCCTAGAACACGAGCGGGCATACTGTTAATAAGGCATGTTGCAGCGAGGAATACATCTCCCCAACAGTACTTGGGAAGGTTCATTTGAAGGAGATACCATACAACTTTTAAAAGGTGACGAGTCTTGCGTTCGACCACCCCATTTTGGGCCGGTGAGTAAACACAAGATATCTGGTGTATAATACGATGATTAGCAAGATAGTGTTTGAAGTGGGAGTCATTGTACTCACGACCATTGTCAGTATGAAGATTTTTTTATAGTGGTGCCAAATTGCGTAGAAATTATGTTGTGAAACCATTGAAACAAGGAATTTTTTTTTCATTTTTTTCTTTCATTAGGTATACCCATGTACGGGAAAAAGTAAAAAAATAGTTCATAAAAGTGACAAACCATAAATACTAAGAAATAGAAGCAACGGAGCAATGCCCCCAAACATCTTTCTCTATGTATAATATTAAATGATGTAGAACTACGAGAGGAAACATAATTAAAGGAAGCATGATGGTGTTTGTCAAGTTCACAAGCATTACAATGAAGATTATCAACTAATACAGGTGACATAGTAAAAAATAAATGTTTCATAGACAAGATAATGGGATGTTCAAGGCGACAATGCTAGGACTCCAACGTAGCCGACTGATTAACATGAAGAGCCGTGGATGTAGAAGCGGGGTAAGAGGAGTCAAGCACGTAGAGCCTATCTATTACGATTCGAGAAGAAATCCAGACTAGGGGAGGGCCGACGGTGAGAGGGAGAGAAGAGGGAGGCTAGGGTTAGAGGAGAAAATCAGGGAACAACCCTTTGATATTACTTCCGAGATAAAGTACAAATTCAACCCCTCATATAGAGGAGGGGAGCGAGCAGCAACATAACAACTTACCAAAAGAGCAAATACCAAAACAACAACATACCACAATAAAAGGACAAATACCAAAACAACAACCCCTTTGATATTAAGTTTCCTCATTGGCCAGCCCCACCCGAGCCCGTGTCTTGCCTGCACCCTCGTCCGGTTCCTCTCCGTCGAACCCGGTCTCGTCCGCACCTGCCTGGCGCCTTCCCCGTCGCTTGTATACCCACCATAGTGGTTCGTTGTTGTGAATATTGGTAACAATACCGCCGTCTGAAAAATTTTCCTTGTCCTTAAGGCAGAAGTCGGGAAACTGTTGGCGAAAATCATCCCTTAGTAGCCAATTGGCCGTGAACGAGGGGCGATGGTGCCACGCCACGAAGGGCTCCTTCGGGTCTAGGTCGTCGGACAAAAGGTGTCGACGGTCTAGAATGGTGTACAGATAAGTGGGGGCGGTGTCAGAATACTCCTAGATCGCTTGGTATGTGATCCAATGCCAGGTGACCGCCCACGACTCGGCGCAGCTGAGAGACGTGGAAGACCGGGTGAATGCGGCTCCCTTCGGGAAGCTGAATCTTGTAAGCGACGGCCCTAATCCGGGCTTTGATGGTGAACGGTCCAAAGAATCGCGGTGCGAGTTTGGTGTATTACCGTTTGGCGACTGAGAGTTGTCGGTACATATGTAGTTTGATAAAGACCTTCTCTGATGCAATCCTCGCCGCATTTGAGGACGCGTGATTCCATCACGCGCCAATTATATTTCCCTATTTGTTATTTTCTATCATTTTCGTGCATTTATTCATTCCATGTTTTTTCTTTCCATGTACCCGTTATTAGTTTCGGCTCATCGGTGTGACCGACCAGTGAGACCTTAAATAAAAAGGTCTGGTAATTTGAGTAGTTAGAACGTAAGAGACAAACTTAATTTATTTAGAGGAGCGCATAAAATTAAACCCCAAAAATAAAAAACTTAATAGCTTAACTTATTTAGCGGAACTAATAAAGACATATTGGAATCAAACATTTGGAAAAGTCGGCCTCCAAACACTTTTGGAAATAAATTGGGAAAAACGTAATAGTTGTTCTCGGATTTGGAAAAAGGATTTTTTTTGGTAAAACAAGAAAAAAGGGGAAGAAAGAAATATCAAATCAGGGCATGTTCAGAGCCTATAAAAAAGATGCAATCGTTAATGTCAAGGAGGCCAGAGAATTAGAGGAAAGAACGGACCCTATTTTGTTTTTTCCTCTTCGACCTGTCCCGATTCACTACCCTCAGCCCGTCTTCTCAACTCAACGGCGACGCCAACGCCCGTACCACCAGATTCGACGAGCGGCCTCCTTCAACAGCGACTCACCGTCGGCTTCCTACTCCATTCCAGGCAAGCTCCCCTGTCGAGTCCCTCTCCACCACTTGACGTCGATGACGACGCTTCCTCCATGAACTGCAGTCGGGCCCTATTTCCCCGCCGCGCCTCCGTGACTTGGACAGGGCCCTGCTTTTGTTTAAGGCCCAGTGAGTCGTCGACCATAGCATTTCTTCTGACTAGCCTATGACGGCAGTAGACACCAACCTTTTCACATATGGATTTGGAAGTGTCACTCAACCTGGGTAACATTCGCTTGATCCGCGCTTCAAAATATCAAATTAATTTCATGCGTCTCATTTAAATATTGCTAAGCTTGCCTCGAACGTTCAACTGCTTTGATTACCGCTATCCATAAATTGTGTGTTTTGGCTTATGGATGTACGTGTCTCGTAATGATTCAACACATTTAACGCTTAAGAATCCTCTCTCAAACTTTAATTATCGGCTATAGCGAAGTTTAGACGTTGGGGGAGATTTTGCGTGCTAAAACTCGATTTGGCCGCCTACAACAAATAAAATTTATTTTACAAAAAAGAAGGTATTTTCAAAACCTAATTTGAGTTTACATCATTCTTCTCGACTCTAAATGATAAGTCCCGACGTTTGCAATTGGAGAAAGACGTCATCTTGTCCTGGGCCCGGCGTAGTTGGTGCTTGAGGCTATCCATAATATGTCCCCATCCTTAAGATGATGCGTCAAACTCTGTGGAAGACACTCCCCCGGGAGATGCCGAACTACATATGGTGGTGGGTGGCCGTAGACGGACTGGAATGGAGTCGTGCTCGCGGCATAGTGGTAGGCGGTGTTGTAGGAATACTCGGCCCAACCACTTGGCCCAAGTGCCCGACCTCTCGTCGATGAAGCAACGTAAATATGTCTCCAAGCAACGGTTGAGAACCTCTGATTGGTCATCCGTTTGAGGATGGTAGGCAGAGCTCATGCGGAGGTGCGTGCCTTGAAGGCGAAATAGGGAAACCCAGAAACTGCTCAGAGAATCTCGATCGCTCACAATGGAGCGCAAAAATCCATGGAGGCGTACGAATCCGGAGATGAAGTTGTTGGCCACCCGCCGCCGTATCCATGGAGAGTCGGTCCACTACTACCAAGATGCAATCGAACCCGTTAGACCATAGCAGGCGAGTAATGAAATCCATGGCGATGTCGTAAATGCGGTCCATAATCGGCAGTGGCTGCAGTAACCCGCCCGGAAACATGGTCTCGTACTTTGCTTTCTGGCATGGAAGGCAGGCGCTACAAAGGCTTTGACCTGCTTGAACATGTGAGGCCAGTAGAGGGACGTTGTTAGGCGCCGGTAGGTGCGTACGGCTCCGGCGTGGCCTCCAGATGGTGTAGCATGGAACTCGGTTAGAAGGCGTAGGATGAGCGGAGAGGCTGCAGAGAGCACTGAGCGTCTGCGGTAAAAGAGTCGACCACCCATCAATGAGTGGGGGGGTGGGGGGGTGGCTGCCCGGGTCAACATTGAGGGCTGTCCGAATGGAGGCCAGGTGCGGGTCCCTTTCCACATCATGCTGGATCGAGGCGGCATCCTCCCAAACTGGGCGGGAGATGGAGCGGAATTCGGGGGACTGCACTTGCCGGGAGAGAGCGTCCCCCGCCTGATTGGTGCGGCCCGGTCGGAACTCGATAGTGAAATCGTATCCAAGGAGTTTGGCCACCCAAAGTTATTGCGCTGGCGTGGCGATCTTCTGTTGGAGAAGGTACCGTAAGCTGTGGTGATCGGTGCGGACGATGAAGGTGCGGCCAGGAGGTATGGTCTCCATTGCTGAACTGCTTGGACGAGCGCCATGAGTTCATTCTCATAGGCCGAACGGCTTCGAATGGTGCTGGAAAAGGCCCGACTATAGTAGACAATGGGGCGGCCGCCTTGCATAAGAACCACGCCCACGTCGGTGCCCGAGGCATCGCACTCCACGATGAATGGCAAGGTGAAGTCCGACATAGCCAAAATGGGGCCATTTACGAGTGCCGCCTTGAGGGCGGGGAAGGCGGACATTGTCATTTGGGTCCACGTGCAAGGTCCTTCCTCTGAAGTCTTAAACAACTGCGTCAGGGGCCGGGCCAAGACATTGTACTCCCGGATGAAGCGCCGATAGTACCCTATCAGACCTAAGAAGCCCCGGACATCCCGCTAGGAAGTGGGGGTTGGCCAGTGGAGAACGACCGCCACCTTGTCGTCGTCCATGTCCACGCCTTTGGCCGAGATCGTGTGGCCCAAATAGCTGACGGTGGTCACGCCAAACAAGCACATCTTACGGTGGAGGACCGGATGATGTTGCCTAATCGTCTCGAGCGTGCGATGCACATGACAGAGATGCTCCTGCCAGGATGAGCTGTATACCAAGATATCATAAAAAACGGCATATTGTCGGAGTACTACTCGAAAGGTGTTGTTCATGGTGGCCTGGATGGTGGCTGGGGGGTTGGTCAACCCAAAGGGCATGACCAGGAACTCGTAATGCCCGTCATTTGTCCGGAATGCTGTCTTCGGGACATCTTCTGGCCGCACCCGGATCTGGTGGTACCCCGCCCGGAGATCGAGCTTTGTGAAGAAGGCGGCTCCGTGGAGTTCATCCAAAAGCTCCTGAATGACTGGAATGGGGCACCTATCGGGAACCGTGGCTTTGTTCAACTCCCTGTAGTTGACGCAGAAGCACCAACTTTCGTCCTTCTTGCGCACGAGGAGGATCAGGCTGGAAAAGGGGTTGGCGCTGGGCCGGATGAGGCCGCCCATGAGCATCTCCCGAACTAGGCGTTCGATCTCGTCCTTCTGAACATGCTCGTAGCGATAGGGCCGAACGGAGACGCCTTCAGTGTGAGGTGCCAGCGGAATGACATGGTCAGTGGCCCGCGCCGACGATAATCCTGTGGGGGCAGTGAAGACATCATCGAACTCGTCAAGGAGTCGAGAAAGGTCGGAGGGAAGCCCCGCGGTGCCCGATGGCGCGGCCTGCAGCTGCCAGAGCCAAGCTGAGAACTCCACGTCGACAGTGTGGCGGATGGCCCGAAAGGAGACCGACATGCAGAGAAGAGTGGAGTCCCCCACAGGGTGGCAAGGAGACCCCTTCCAGGAGAACAACATAGACATTTCAGCCCAATTGACCGGAACGTCGCCCAAAATTACTAGCTATGCGACGCCCAGGATGACGTCGATGCCGCCCAATTCGAAGACATAAAAATCGGCCGTCACCGAACAAGGTCCTAGGGCCACCTGCACGGCAATGCACGAACCTGCGGTGGGCCGTCGGCGACCGTCGCCTAAACAAACAGTAAAATACGACGACAAAGTGCATGGAATGAAGAGGTGTCAGACCAAGTGCTGAGAAATAAAGTTGTGGCTTGCGCCGCTATCCATCATAATGAGGACCGGGTGCCCCTAGGCGAAGCCAGCCAACTTCATTGTCTAAGGCCTGGTGATGTCGCCCACCGAGAAGCAGGGGAGATCCAAGCGGTTGAAGGTGGCTCCGTCGACCTCTGGGGGTGGCGGCTTGTCAGATATCTCAAGCGCCTCAAAGTTCTCCAGGGTGATTTCGGGGCTCGAATCCCCGATGATTGTATGAAACTCTTTCACGGTGCACTCTTGATTTGGAGAATAAGGTTGCCAACATCGTAAGCATAGCCCCTTTTTTGGAGCTCGTTGTAGTCCCCGTTATACAGGCGGTGGGTGGCCGGAGGACGGCCCAGCCGAGGCCCTCCATGAGGAGGTGGTTGCGGACCGAAGTCCCGCGGTTGTGGTAGTGGCCGGGAAGGAGGGGTGCAGTGGTTGCCGGCGGGCGGGCAAATAGATCTGCTTCCACTGCACACGCTAGATCGAGTGCTTCGGAGACCGTCCACGAGTGGTGGGTGCGGAGGCGAGAAAGAATCACTGGAAAGAGGTCTTGCATGAAGAAACCCAAGTAGTGGTCCAGCGGAAGGCCCAAAACATGTGTCACTAGAGCGACGAACTCGTCGATGTAGGCGTCGAGGCCGACCGACTGGCAGATGCTACAAAGACGCTCGACAACGGAGCCGGCGTAACGGGGCTCCTACCGTTGGACCATCTCTTGTTTCAGTTCGCCCCAAGAGATATGAGGTTGGGATTGACGGAGCCATAGCGTCTAGTGGAGAGCGGATCCTTCAAGGTCGACCACGGCGGTGCCGACCTTGTCCGCCTTGGGTGTTAGGTGGAGGTCGAATATTGTTTCGCCTTGACGATCCACCCCATGAGATCGGTGCCGGAGACATTCGGAACGTCGAGGGCGAGGAATGCGCGGCCCAAAAGAGGCACGACAATGACTGGCGGGGGTGGTGGGCCAAGGAGCGAGCCCCCGTTGGTAGAGGAGACACAACTGTTGGTGGTTGTGAGCGCCGGAGAGGCGGGGCGGGCGTCCTAAGCGCACTAGGATGGCTTGTAGTGTGGCCTGGATGGAGGTGAACTATGAGTCATGGGGGTTGAGGCGGCGTTGGACAGAGTCGTCAGCGGCGTCGGTGGTCGTCGGGTCTGGGTGGCCACGCGTTGATGGAGCCATGCGGAAAAACAGTGCCGCAAAGGGATGTGCTGTTCACAGGCTGCGGAAGAGCCCGGCGCGGTAGAGCCTGATGCAGACAGAGCGAGGATGCGTGCGACGGACTGCGCGATTGACGTGGCGACTCGATGCGACAATCCCGTGATCGGGAATAGGGAAAGGTAGGTCTGAAGTAGCGAACGAGAAGTCCCGCTGCGCGGACGTGATCCGAACCAGCGAACGACGAAAGTCGGCGGCTTTCAAGCGGGCGGCACGACAGGTCGGACCAAATATTATGATTCGAGAAGAAATCCAGATTAAGGGGAGGGCTGGTGGTGAGAGGGAGAGAAGAGGGAGGCTAGCGTTTGAGGAGAAAACCAGGGAACAACCCTTTGATATTACTTCCGAGATAAAACAAGTACAAATTCCCCTCTCATATAGAGGAGGGGTGTCAACAACAACATAACATACCAAAAGAGCAAATACCAAAACAACAACATACCACAATAAAAGGACAAATACCAAAACAACAAAAGATAAAAAAGGAACTGAATATTAAGTTTCCTCATTGGCCGGCCCCGCCCGAGCCCGTGTCTCGTCTGCACCCACGTCCGATTCCTCTCCGTCGGACCCGGTCTCGTCCGTACCCTCTTGGCGCCTTCTTCGTCGCTTGTATACTCGCCACGGTGGTTCATTGTTGTGAATATCGGTAACACCATCCAACAGACTACCAAAGCCCATCATCGTTTCTGTCTTTGGGTCCTGAAAAATACAAAACGAAAGAAAGAATGTCACAGAACAGTTTATAAAATTGGTTAAATGACTAATGGAGAGAAGATTATGAGTAAACTTTTGTTCATGAAAAATAGAAGAAAGAGTGAGAGAGGAGAAAATGATGGATCCTTTCTCAGTAATCGAAGAGAAAGATCCATCAACAATGGTCACCTTGCCCCTACCAGACATGGGAATGTAAGAAACAAAACCTTTGGTAGAGCCGGTCATATGATCAGTGACTCTGAAATCAATAATCAAGTGAGTAGACAGGCGAGAAGACGCAACATGAGCACGTAAGAGTCCTTGTTGAGCATATGAGTATGAAGGTGTCTCAGAGGATTGTCCATGCATCAATCAGCGGGACATAAGTATCTCATCGGGAGATAGACTCAAGCGACTGAGTAGAGAGGCCTTGAGAGCGGCCATAATCACAACCTCCTCTCGCTGCAGAACCATCTCGTGGTGTAGAAAAACCATGAAGACGGAAGCACGTGTCCCTGGTATGACGAGACTTCCCACAGTAATCACATAGAAAATGATCCTTGTTAGTGGACTTGGACCTTGGTTCACGAGAAGCGCTTCTACTAAACAGAACAACAATGACAGAACCTTCATGAGTAGCATCAGGAGTCCAAGTCTGTCGCCTATCAATTTCTTGTTGAACAAGATTATAAACCTCTGAGAGAGAAGGCGTGGGGGAGCACCTAAGTATCTGAACACTGATCTGATCGAAGTTCCAATGCAGACCATGAAGGAAATCAAAAACTCTGTTCCTTTCTTCCCGAGCCCGGGCAAGGATCTCATCCTCGGGAGACATAAGAGTGAGGGAGTCAAAGTGATTGTATTCTTGATAAAGTTGAGTGAACTCCAGATAATAGACTAAAAGCAACCACCCTGATGGAGGAGAAAGATCTTCCGCCTTAGCTGAAAGATCTGGACAACATTCCCCTAGCATGAGTATGTGACCTCCGTCCTTTTCCAAGTATCTGCAACAGTTTCTAAGAACAAGTAATTCCGAGCAATAGAGTCCACCATGAAGTTAGTCAGTCAAAATATGAAAAGTGAGTTCTCAAGACTCCCACGGCAACCAATCAGAAAAATTCTGGGCAGGCGCCTTCGTAGTATCCAGAACATAACCAAACAAATGTCTACTCTTCAAGGCAAACATGATAGCTCAAGACTACAGGAGAAAATTGGAGTCATCCCAACGTATAGTCGTGATTTGAGGAGTATTATGGTCATGACTTGACCGAATAGATCCACCAGACACCAAGGTGGCAGAGGACACCTTGGCACCATAAGAGATTGTGACAGATTCACCATTCTCTGACATGATAATCCAAAAATAGAAATCAAGGAGTCAAGGGGAGGAACACCATACTACCGAGAGAGAAACTAGGATTTGATCATAGAAGGAGTCAAACCAAGTCCATGTAGGATCTTCCAATAGAGACCGACACCGAAAATGCCTTTAAACTAGGTCGGCATATCCTGTGCCAAGCAAGGAGCAGCAACAAACCAAAGAGAAGCCTCCCCTCTACGGCGGCTTGAAGGGAAGGTCTCCGACTGGAAGAAGGTCCACCTTTGCGGTTACTGGACGGAGGACTGTGGATGGGCGAGCACTGGACGAGGACGGAGGACTGCGGCGGAGGAGGTGAGCACTAGACGCGCGCTGGAGAAATTGCGAGCGCTTGCTGGTTTGGACAATTGGAAGGACGCGGGATTGGGTGAGCGGAATAGGCGGGTCTCTTTAGTGCTCTGATACCATGAGAAAATACTTCATTTTATCCAATAATAAAATAAGGATTTGCAGTCACTATATATAGGTGGTAAAGCACAAAATAAAAAAACCCAAAAATACACAAATACCAACGTAAACATAAACATTAAAAGCATCCAGAAGACAAAATTTTCATAGAGGTTCCCCAAAAGGTGGGTATTCCTTTCTTTCACATCTCTCTGGGCTAGCATTGCCTTTTCCCCAAGGCGACCAGTTTTTCCCACTAGAAACTCCAACCTACTGAATTTTTTCCACAGGAAACTCCTTTGTAGCTCTTTGAAGGAAAAGCTTGGTAACCCTTTACAGTAACTTGTTTTGTTCTTGTGAAGGCTTTAGATCAAGCAAATTTATCACTAGAGAGAAGTGGTGATTAGTTGAATCCTAGAAGAAAGATGATTTAGTTTATAGTAGAGAGAACAGAGAAGGGGAATTTTTCTTGAGAACTTCTTGTGTTCTGGAAATTAATTCTTGACGATGATCACATTAGGGTTTACCGATTAATAAGAAACCTTTTTAAATATGATTCTCTTTTCCATTTCAGAACAAGTTCCAAAGAACCATGCACAGTATGGACGACAGAAAGCGGACGCCTTCCTTTCTCGGAGGTGCAATGGCTTTATTTGAAGTAAGACAAAAACTTTGAACTCGGTCAACGATCAGTGAGCACATTGGTCGACGATCGGTGTGTGGAGTTCTTCACAGGGAGGTAAGTGCGGTCAGCAGTCACAGAATCTCGATCAACGCTCTGCAATCGGCCTTCTTTGATATCGAGTCAATGGTGGCGATCGCTGAGTGAGGTCAGCCGACGCCAGTCTATGAGCAAGTCGTTGGGTTATTTCTTCAAATCTTCAGTTCCCTGAATGTTTGGGTCACCGGTCAGCGAACGGCGGTCAACGATCGTAGATTGTTGAGCTAGTTTCTTCAGTCATGTGAGCTTCCTGGTCGCCGGTCAACAATCGTTGATCATTCATTTAGATCAACAAATGCTAAGCACTCCATTCACTAACCAATGATTGTCACACAACTAATGTTGATTGCAGAGATTTCTTTATGGGACCTTTTCCTTAGCATTTCCTTCACTTCATGAGGCTATCTTAGAGCAATTAAGATTATATTCTCACCTAACATTTTTGAGGAGTTTCTAAATCATCAACAAATAACTTTGACTCCTAAAGTCCATAGGGATTTTTCCCAATAGTCGGGATGAGCTACACGCGAAAGACATCACCGAGCAAGTTGCATGTGGAAGACGGGCCGAGCAAATTGCATGTGGAAATTAGGATTCCAATTTAACATCTCTCTCTCTCTCTCTCTCTATATATATATATATATATATACACACGAGTGCCCGACACGGGGCTCCGCCCCTATGGCCATGGGGGACAGTACCCGACCGGCGACGACGGGTTTCGCCCGCCCCATCAAGGCGGGTTTCACCCGCAACATATACATATGAGTACTCAAAATGACCGTAAAAAATATACATAAATATTACAATTTTTATTTTGTAAAATAATATACGTTTTGACCTAAAAATATTAATTTTGACTTTAATAAAGTTGATTGATTTAATGTCATCACCTCGAAAATACCACTGATATGCCTAATGACAACCTTCCTTGAATAGACCGCTGACATGCCTAATGACAACCTACCATAGTAGGTGTATGAGCTCTACTAAAAAACTTTTTGAATTTAAATGAATTTTCATCATTACTTCTAATTTTTTGATAGTGTAATTACTTGAATGGACATTGTATTTTAATTTTTTTGAAATAGATTATAATATATGTCAAGTCATTAAAATATAAAAATGAGGACATAATTGATATTTTTGAATGTTTCACCAAAGACAACTTTTCCCTTATAATAGTGCAAGATATGTATATATACAATATTAAAAGGAAAAAGTGACCTTTGGTGAAACATTCAAAATTTACAAATATAGCCCTATGTTCATTCAAAAAAGTAATAAAATATATTATAATTTATTTTAAATAAATTTAAAATATAATGTTTTTTTAAGTAATTACACTCTATCCCCAAATTAAAAATAATGATGAAAATTCATAAAATCAAAAAGTTTTTAGTAGAAATTTTGTACCTACTATGTTAGGTTGTCATTAGTCATGTTAGCGGTATTTTCCAGGTAGGTTGTCATTAGACATGTCTCCCTCCGTCCTCTCTCCCTCCCTCTCCCTCCCACCCTTTCTCTCTCTCCCCACGGGCTTCGCCCGTGCTCGCTGACTCTTTGCGGGCTTCGATAGCGTTCGAGCGGGTTGCGCCCGCATTCGAACGGACATTCGGACCTCAGGAAAAAAACACTCAATTTAAGGTCATCATCAGACTTGTGCTGGCAAATTTACTGGTTAACTTGATTTGTACACTATAAAGCCGTTCCTTTCGCTGAAGCTGAATATAGAATATGTATTATATAATGAAATATCGTTTTGGAAAGGAAATATTGAGTTCATTCACTTAATCGATGAAATAAGTAATTTGCATTAACAATCCATGGCGATAACACAAATAGAGGACAAAGAATCAAAGAACTCCCAAAAAAGGTAATACCAAATAATATGCGGCACAAAGAAAGGAATAAGGAATGAGAAAGATAATGTAATTTTGGGACTATGATACTCAATTAACACAAAATAAATAACATTCATTGTAAACATTATGTTTAGGCAACTCAAGACCTGCCTACATTTCTGCCACAAAATTAAACAATCAAAACCTGCAAACCCGCACAAAAAATCCATCATAATCCCACAGTTAAATCAATACCAAAATATTGGCATCCCCTTCAGATGCATCAATCCAAACCTTAATGTTGTAAGTTTCATTCAGTGACCCAGGAGATCTTGTTTCGATCAAAGATGTAAGAAAAAAATCAATAAATAACATGATCTAATGTGCTAAAACAACAATATTCGAACCATGGTATATGTTCTTTGTTAGGTGTTACCTCTTAATCATATCGTAAACAAAATTCCACTCATCTCCCGCACTCAAGCCTTTTGACACTGTCGGTATAGTTAGCTTAAAACATTTAACTTATATAGGCATAACATCAGACCACCTAGCTGTACTCACTTTGCAAATTCCGTCGTAGTATTCATAATCGGTGTCGGTGGTAGCAGTGATATTGCAGTTTTTACCTTTTGAGAGTGACAAACCTGAGAGAAACAAATGATATATTTGAGGTAAATGAAAGTATTTTACATCCAATACTATTTTCGAGTATTTAAAATGCACCAAATTAGATCTGTACACTATAAAGCCCTTACGTTGGACCGGGCCACCCCAGTTTGACAACGATAACACTGCCTCAGATTGATTTTAGTCTGCCATCTGCATGCGTTTGAGATAAAGTAGGGATCAAAATAAGGGCATGTAGATGAATAAAAAATTAGGCTTGGATGAGCTCTTGCAAGAAGCTATACATGCATATACGATGAGATCTTTTGTGCTCATATTTCTAAGAATTTATTTCTAGGTGTTGAAAATGTGAGGAGAGTTTTAAATGCAAAACATTAAAAAAACTAGGCTTAGACTTTCTAAGATGGGGAATTAGAAAATAAATTGCCGAGCCTCTGATTTTCTATCCCGCTTCTCTTTCTCTGTCCATCTTCATCCTTTCTTTCTGTAGATTCCAAACAGAGGTGCACTGCAGCTAACCACTTGTGTTTGTATTTCCCCTCTCCTCTTTCATTACATGGATAACACATGCACTTGAGTATATCACTCGATTCACTCGTGCAGTTGAAGCAAATCTTTAATTATCATGAAATTGAAAATTAAATTTGACAATATTTGGTTTAGCTGTGAGTTGTTGATAGGGAAAGTCATATTGTTGGTAGTTTATGTTATATATCTATCCTTTAAAAGAGACAATATTGGGTTTAGCTGATAGTTTATCATTTAAAACTATATCATTTAAAACAATATTGGTTTTATATATCTCCCACACTCATGACTTGGTTTTGATTTGTGCTCTGCTTATTGAAAAAAAAATTAAGATTAATATGAAGTAGTTCATTCATAGTAGATCAGACGTTGACTTCACTCAGAAGTGTTATGCAAGTTATGATATTAATTCAGTAGGCGCATAAAGCAAATGAAAGTGATATTTTGATATAATAATCTGTCAACACCAACAAAACACATGAGAAAACAAAGCAGGCATGTGTCTAGATACATCAATAATTTGCGTTGCATGATGTACCCTAAGCAGCAAGTAATTGAGCTAAGCCAAAGAAATGTATCCAAGCATGCATAATTATGCTGGAAAGTAAATATTGTGCTGTAAGAATGTTGAAGTCAAGGAAATATATTTATCTTGTTGGTAGGCTTTGCAGAACACCTAGGTTTCCTGCAGAGGGAATTCGTGCGGCGCCTCTGTGCGGTGGAAAATCGCGGGAAATCCACAGATTTCCCTCGGCGGGGCGGATTCCCGCCGCCCAGCCGCGATCCCTCCAAACAACGGGAGATCGTGGCCGGGCGGATTCATCCCAAACCAAGCCCTAATTTGAAGAAAAAAATACATGCTACCCACAGAGAGATCAAAAAAATGTTTGGGTAAGGATTAAAGCAAAAGAAGATAAGAGTATAGAATCTGGAAATGGAAAAGGAAACTCATAATAATAGTGTTAAATGTTTCCAGGTAAACTTGGAGGTAGAGCTAAACGCTCAAATGACACCAATGATCAAGAAAAAATAATTACATTTCTGAACGAAATATAAGAAAAACCGAAGCACAAATTGTAAGAACACTACCAACAATTAAACACGTGAATTCAATTAAACATGTTCGGGAGGAAGGCACCTGAAGGAAGCTCGCAACAAAGGTGGAGGAGGAGCACGCCGGAATCTCTCTGAATCGTACTGCATAGAAGCTTCAGAATCGCGATGGAGGAGCTCTTGAGGTGAGGCTCTGTGGAGGAGACTTGATGCTCTGCCGAGGAGGTATACACGGTGCTTTCGGCGGGGGCTCTGTCGATGGGAGGTATGGTGCTACTTTTGGCGGGTGGCAATGGAGTAACAGAGGACACGTGGGAGGAGACTGTCGTGCGGGAGGACTGGGGAGAAAGCAGCATGGGAGCGCGGAATGGTTGAGGAGAAAGAAGGATGAAGACTGCCGTGTGTGAGGAGGAGAAAGCAGCATGGGCCATGCCGAATTGATGAAAGAAAGCAGCGACGGGATGACTTTGCTAGCGGGAGGAGAAAGCAGTGACGTGATGGCTTGAATTGAGAAAAAAATTAGAAATTAGGATAGATATATATTATTAAAAGTGCGGTCAAGATTAAAATTTTGGGCTCCATTCAACGACGTAGATGCAATCATAACATGAACCAAAAAAGGCATGCTAAGATTAGTCTCACACCGCCTACCAAGACGGTTCACTCGTGCTTATAATAGGCCCCGCCTCTCCTATCTTTGACCCGGGTTTTGGAATGGAAAATTGGTGTGGTGGTTTAACATGGTATCCGAAAAAAGTTCACGTTAAGGGGGCTTGTTGGACGGTCCAATATGAACCAAAAAAGGCATGCCAAAATTAGTCTCACACTGCCTACCCAGACGGTCCCCTCATGCTTATAATAGGCCCCGCCTCTCCTATCTTTGACCCGAGTTTTGAAATGGAAAATGGGTGTGGTAGTTTAATATATACAAAGAAATTCTTTTTCCATATCGCGTAACCCTGGCGGACTATCAAAGCAATCCTACTCGTCCATCGCATTAGGTATAGTTTTTTTCTTAATGGCACTGAGATTTGAACCCCACAACCTACAACATTAATACAATATCTTTAACCAACCAAACCACACAATGTTTATGTAATAAACATAACTTTATGATATATATAGATATACGAATATATATACACAAATTTTAAATTGTAATTAATACAATTTCATAATATTACGAGTTACACTATACGGGGGAACATCGTGCCGCCGAAACAGTACCCCAAGCACGACGGTGTCGCAGGGCGGCTTCGCTCACACCCCCAGAGTTCAGTACTCCGGCTGGCGGTCAATCTTCTAATGTGCTCTAAGAGAGTAAGTGGAGGGAGCGTCGTCGCGCCGCGACACCGTCGTGATCAGGGTACTGTCGCGGCGGCACGGGTGTTCCCCCTTGCACTGTCACTCGTGTGTGTGTGTGTTTGTGTATCAATAAACAAATCTCAATTATTATTTGGGTTCGGCTTAATGAATTGTCATTTCTATTTGTTCCTATCATTGCTGTTGGATATGTTAACCACCAACTATGCAAATCATTTTTGGAGAATTATCATTCGTGTTACAGCGACTATTATTATTTCATTAGAGTCAACCTCATAATTTATGCAAAACAATAATTTCTTGATGTAATAGCGCTGCGAGTTTAACTGCTTAAGTTTGCAGCCATTACTCATAAATTGTCATAATGTTGAAACAGCCGTATGATTATCTCTCACTGGTTCCGGTGATTGAAGGAGCTGGGGGATCTATAACAGACTGGAAAGGAGATAAGCTTCACTGGGAGCCATCCTCCACCACAATCGTTTCAAGTATGATTTTCAATCCACAGTTCCATTGGAGGGGGGCTTGCATTGTCTTAGAATTAAATACACCATTGGAGGGATTCATTTAGGGCTGAAATATTTCAAATGATGAAGCAATTTCTGTTTGATTGAATTTAGGTTTCAATATCGCAGCAGCTGGCGACCCAGAGTTGCACAAGCAAGCATTGGGGGTTCTACAATGGCGATGATGAATTTATTATATTTTTCCCCGCGGAGATGAGGATAGAATAATAGAGGCTGGGCCTGTTCTTTGAATTTATTATGATTGTGATTACGATGTTGTATGTTGTTACATATATTTCATTATCTTAAAATGTCTCTCATGTCCTCTTCCACCCTCTTATGATTTTTTTGTAACATCACCATTTTATAGATGGTCATCTTCTTTGAAGATATGTAAGATGTTGGGGGGGGGGGGGTCGCCCTGTCCTGCCAAAAAAAAAATTTAGTGGCTAAGAAGCCCCGGCATGAGCGTTGGGACCCAGTAGGATGGAGGGAGCATCCTCCTTAATTATTTATCACAACATAAAATGAAAGCTTTCAGTATGTCACATGTGGGATGTGTAATCTGCATGTTTGTTTCATTATTAGGGTTAGAGTGACGAGCCGTCGGATACGCCGTCTAAGAACATGTTTCATTATTTCGTTATAAGTAGAGAATTGTTCCATAAATTCTTATGCTATTTATTTGCCCTTTATCTCGCACACTGTCTGGAGATGGGTATGCAGTACACTAAATATGTTTAGCTCTTTTGGCCGATTTGCTGGCTCCACACGAATGCGTCGACATTGGAGTTGTGGCATTCTACAGGTTTCACTTTTCTTCCTTGCAGAATTCCGTGGTTGACTTTTAAAGTCTTGCTTTGGCAATTTTGAAGGATAATCGGTCTCTTAGGCTAGTTGATGGCAAGCTCATGCATAGTCTGTGATTCGTACAAGTTTGGATTATCCTTTGATTATTGGGTTTAACATTTGCGGCATGCATAAACACATCATTAGAGCCATACTAGATACTCTGCCATGTATCTCCATGATTTCTTCTTGAAATAAGCCTCGCCACTTACGACTGCTGCTGCTGCGGTCTAGTACGACTGCATCATAGATTATGGATTAATATAATGTCAAGCAACTATGCTGGATTAACCCTTTATTTAACATGGAAGTCCCTCTGTGACAGTTTCCATTTAGTAGTAGATATCTCTTTGGCTTGACATTCCTTGCATAACTTCGTAGCTCTCCATTTTAAAAGTTGGAGAATTATTTATATCATATGTCTCTCTTTTGAGCTCCATATTCTAAGATTACTGGCTGAGTTGCAATTTCCACTTATTTATATCACTTTTTTTTTCTATAATAATACATAATAGAGTACTGTATTATCCGTGAAGAATACTACCATAATTGTAACAAAGTATTGTATTCACTTTAAAGTTTATTTGTGAATTACAACAGACAGTATGTAGCCTTTTCCACACTATGAACTTTCCAACCTGCACTAGAGTCTATATATCTATAATAAGAGCACAATCCCTTTATCAAATATATACACACACACACACACGGCATCAAAATTAAGCGCCTTACATAACCATGTTTGCGATGTCTTGACCAGGAAAAATGTAAGCGCTCGGAGTTTACATGAACGAAACCTGGATCCCAATCATCTACCTGTATAGCTTTTGATGAACTCTGCAGATTTCTATTTGCATATTCTCCTCTTTAAAATTTGCTTTTGTTGACATTTCCAATATATAATTACACATCCACGCCTTTTCTTTCATCCACTTTATTCACCTGCATCACTTAGTTCATGAATTCTCAAGCGCACTGGCAATGGCGCCCTTCCTAAAATTATTTGATTAGATCATAATAGAAATCTAAAATAGTGATCACCTTTTTCGTTTGCTCTTTGACATAGTGGATGAAGATGGGTTGCTGTGCCAATTTCGCTTCCTTTGGTTGATGAACCAATTGTTTATCTGTTTCAGTTGGAGCCCAGTTTCTTGAACCAACCGGGCTTTGTCATCTTCCTGTATTCACATGTGTTGCAAAGCCGTTAGCATACCGCATGGGACTGGCAAGCCTATAGATTTGTGGATCGGATCCAAAAATACGTAAACTTTTAATATGCATATGTATTTACATACGGATTATACAACAAAAGTTAGGAGCAAATCTATAATGAAGTTGTCGGATCGAGTCAATCCTGGGGGTGTGTGTGTCCTGATATCACTATTTAGGGGATATATGCTATTTTAACAAATGTTATTTAAAGAAACCAGCTGAGCAAATTGATGAAACCTTTAAAGCTCTACGCTTTTCAAAAGTAATCTTTTCTTCAACTTGGTTGGCTTGATTAGTTTACAATCAAACACAATCCCCTCTCCTCATAATTAAGTAGGACCAACTCAACTGTAAAGGTAAAGCACTAGATATAGAAGTAAATAAAATCCGTCCAGACTTCAAATCACTATCTTGATTTATAAACAATAGCATGGAACCAAACACACCTGATATGTATGTAATAACACACACACACACAGATATCTATCTATAGAAGTAAATAAAAAAGCCCTCCATGTTGAAACAAATTGGAGTTGCAAAAAGGAAAAGCTCACAGTTGGGTAAGGCCACTTAGAGTGGGACTGCCACCATGCCTTCAAAGTAGAAGTGGTATCACCCGGAAGTTTCCCCGCTCTTCTCTTACGTAAAATCTCCTCTCTAATGTCAACAATCTTCTCTTTGTAATCCTAAAAAAAGAATAATAGTTAGATGATGACATTTTATATGAAAATATGAGTTCATGAATGCCAACCTGTTTAAGTTCATGTTTCAGTTCATGCCTGACTCGCTCCATGAGGGATCGTTCGCTCTCGGTGGGTACGAGGGGTCCAAAACCCATAGTGTCATGGCCATCCAAGCTTCCATCATAGATATTTGTTTCACTATCTTCTTGGTCATCATCATCATCGGACATCGTTGCACCAGTACCTTCACCAGGAGATACACCTGGCATATTGACAGGTGTGAAGAAAGATTGAAGTTTTCATTAATAGCTACCATGCACGTTCAAACATCCAACTTCACATAATGACAATAGATGGCTACCCCCAAAATCAACACGGTCAGGTTTGACCCTAGAAATCACGACCTCAACAGCCTCGCCTCGCCTATTCCAACGGGCCCAATTTCACGTGATTCTGAGTCCGTTTGACCCCAGGGTCAAACAGTCTCTAGAGTGGTTCACGACGAAACTGGCCCGGCGTGGACCGACACATCCCAGACCAGTCTCCCCCTTCCTCACGCTAGGGTCGATGCCCTAGTGTGAGGTGCACTAAGGGGCGATGGCCACCCCTCATTCTGGTTGCCAATTGGTGGCCGGAAAGCATTGAGAGGGCCGTGCATATCCCACATGGCCATGGGTCACCACGCCTCTCCGCTCTTCCTCATCTTCCTCCCCAAAAGTCTATTAATGGGGACAAAGATCCAAAACTTTGGAAGCTCGTATCTTCTCTGACCGCACGAAGAAATTACGATTTGAAAGCGATACTCAATTGCTTTCAGAAAATGCTATAAGATAGGCTATTTAATCAAAAATTTTTGGAGCTTTGGCGGGTCAACTATTTCACCCAAACATCCCTTTTGCCAGTGCTTCCCGGGGCTCCGGACCTTTGATGGAGAAACTGTTGCCATCAACAGACTCGTGGCAACGAGACAAAGCTTCCCTAAAATTTTCATCTTGTTCTGAGTAATTTCAATTTCCAGGCGAGATGGCCACTGGGCCGGCCTCCCCCCCCAAGCGAACCTGACCGGGCTGCCCAGATCCGCCCGGGGGGCAAAGGTGATCCAAGGGACAAAACCGAGTATTTCTATTCGTCTGTCAAAAAGTTAAAAAGGTGAAATTCCCTAAGGGCCCGCTTCGAAATCTATAAAGGGGCATATCCTTTCATTTGAAGGGGATAGTAATTGGAGGAAGAGTCTTGTGCCTCATGAGTCGAAAAACCTCCAATGTGTGCCCACTAGCACCCTTGTGACTTGTGAGTCGCTCTTCCGAACGCGCTAATAAGCACAACTTTCCGGCGTGCACTCTGCTCTCCAGTGCGCGCTCCACGCTCTAGTGCGCCTCTGTGTGCTCTGCTCTCAAGTGGGATTTTTCGTGCTACACACTCCAATGCATTTTATCGTGCTCCACTCTCCAATGTGGACTTCCGTACTCAACTCTCTAGTACGCATTGTGCCCTCTAGTGTGTGCTCCGCTCCCCAATACGTGTTCCTGAGCTCAGCTTTCTAGTGCGATGTTCCCACGCTCAACTCCCTAGTGTGCGCTCATCTCTCCAGGGCACACTCAGATCTCTAGCGCGTGCTTCATCCTCCAATACACGTCGCCGCGTTCTGCTTTCCAGCACATGTCCTTGTACTCATCTCTCTAGTGCACACCCCCACGCTCAGCTCTCTAGTGAGCGCCCCTACGCTCTACCCTCCAGTGTGCGGTTCGCTCTCCAACATGTTCCTGTGCTCAACTCTCCAGTTTGTACTCCACTTTCCTGCATGTGTTCCCGCGCTCAACTCTCCAATAGGCGTACCTGCGCTCAGCTCTCCAGTGTGACCCCGCGCTCCTCCCTCCAGTGCGTGCCCCCGCACTCAGCTCTCTGGTGCGCGCTCCGTTCTCCATGGGGTGTCTCCTCATTCCGCCCTCCAATGTGCGCTCTGCTCTCCACGCACCCACGTGCGCTCCGCTCTCAAATGCGCACTCTCGTGCTCCGCTCTTCATTGTGCGCTCTGCTCTTCATTGCGCACCCCGCTCTTCATTGTGCGCTATGCTCTTCATTGCGCGCTCCGCTCTCCAGTGCGTGTCTCCGTGCTCCGCCCTCACATGCGCGCTTCATTCTCCAGTCCCCCCTCGTGTGATCTGCTCACCAATGTGTGTTCTCGCACTCAGCTCTCCAGTGTTTGCTCAGCTCTCAAGTGCGCGCTCTCACGCTCAGCTCTCCGGTGCGGGCTCCCGCGCTCCTCCCTTTAGTGTGCACCCCCACGTTCCTCCCTCCAGTGTGCTACTCCGCGCTCCGCTCCATTGCGCACTCCCGCACTCAGCTCTATGTGCGTGCCCCCGCATTCCGCCACCAATGTGTGCTATGTTCTTCAATACGCTCCCGTATGATCTATTATTCGGATGTGTGTTCCCGCGCTCAACTCCAGTCCATGCTCCGCTCTCTAGTACACGTCTTGCTATATAATGCGCGCACTCGCGTTCAACTCTCCAATGTGCACCCTCGCGCTCTACCCTCAAGTGTGCACTTCGTTCTTTGGCGCGCCCTCGCGCTCCGCTCTCTAGTGCGCCCCATTCTCCAGTTCCCATCCCCATGCGCAGCTCCTCAAAACGGGCCTCGCATGCTGCTTTATAGAACGCGCCCCGTGTAGTTCTCTATAGAACGTGCCTCGCACGCCGCTCTACAGAACGAACCCCTGCATGTGGCAGCCCAAAGTGTGTCCCCCGCGCACACAACAATCAGAAGACTCTTTGCTAACATTGTAAAATGAGTTTACAAATGTCAATACCTATATATACAAAATAGTTAAGAGGAACATTTTGATTATTTTCAAATTCCAAAAATGGCCGTAAAATCTATAACAACCATACGTGAGTTTTATGTGGGAAGGAAAAAATTAATTATACATGTGTAACATCCATAGACTCAAAACCATGACTTCCAATACATGTGCACCCTCCGGCTCTACCCTCAAGTGCGCACTTCGTTCTCTGGTGAGCCCTCGCGCTCCGCTCTCTAGTGCGCCCCGTTCTCCAGTTCCCATCCCCATGCGCAGCTCCTCAAAACGGGCCTCGCATGCTGCTTTATAGAACGCGCCCCGTGCAGTGCTCTATAGAACGTGCTTCGCATGCCGCTCTACAGAACGCACCCCTGCATGTGGCAGCCCAAAGTATGTCCCCCGGGCGCACAACAATCAGAAGACTCTTTGCTAACGTTGTAAAATGAGTTTACAAATGTCAAAACCAATATATACAAAATAGCTAAGAGGACCATTTTGATTATTTTCAAATTCCAAAAATGGCCGTAAAATCTATAACAACCATACATGAGTTTTATATGTGTAATCATATCCATAGACTCAAAACCATGACTTCCAATACATGTGCACCTTATCCATACGCTCAAAATCACTACTCTTGCATTATTTGGGCTACTTTGAATCACCAAAGGTCCGTTCATTTTGATGGAATTGAGGCCCTAAAATTATAATTAATGATTCATTTTTATTAGAATTGGACCTCCGATTCCAATTCTGAGACCCCAATTCCCTTTAATTGATTGGATTCTTCGCAAATTAATGAGTCTATTCGTAACTTACATCTACTCTGCATTATGTAAGATAATATTCACCTGTCAAACTTTGTAAAGATTGTTCCAACTCCCAGCAGGCCATCACTGCTTCCATAGCATGGACTCGGACGTGCTGCTGTAGTTGTTCTTTGAACGAACAGAGTAATAGCACATAGTGTGTCTGCCCAAGGAGATAAACTAGAAATCAGAAACTAGTTGGAAATCTATAAAACAAAAGTACTTTCATAATACATGTAGAGGCTTCCATGGTGAGCCATAAAATATCATAAATATACATGCTTTGTAGTTCTTCGAGCTATAATATCACATGAAAATTTCCTAAATTACCCTTTTAAGGCATTGTAGAAAATGGTTGTAAAATCAAATTGTTTATAAGAGCAACAATCTATGTGGCAGAATTTTGTAATTTACTATGGGTTACGAGCTATCATGAGCACCAAACTCATAATTAAGTATACTGGTTAAGTCAAATATGTTCAAATTTAATGACATCTAATATAACGGGAATTTATATAATTAGTGGATATCTTTATTTTGGGTTCATATGTTGGGCTTGAAAGCAAATTATGCAATGATGGCTCTCTATAAATAGAGGGGTTATGATCTTGTATCATGTGATTTAATAGAGGCTCTCATTTTGGTTGACATCTCATCATCTAAGTGAGCATAAGGAGATAAGAAGACTTCTTCTCCAAAAAGATAACATACACTTGGAAGATCAAGTCCTAGATAAATCTCTTTGATCCGATGGATTCAGGTGGTCATCCATAAGTTTCTGTTTTTTCGGTTTATTTAACATGAGAACTCCTTATGAAGATGAGCTTATTCCAACATAGGGTATTGGAGACCACTTCATGTTTGTTGGAAAAGCCCACTTAACATTAGGCCCATTTGTATAGCATTTATTGCTTTTTCTCTCCTCTCTTTAGTCCCACATTGTGTATAGGACTTTTCTCTCTCTTTCTCTCATCTATATATATGTACTCATTCTTTGTATTTGTATCAAGTGGACATATATACAAGGTTGGCTTTCTCCATTTCTACATGGTATCAGAGCCAGGTTCCTGACTCCTGCGGACTCCCCTCTCCGTCCGCCCTGCGGCCTGCGACCTCCTGCGGACTCCCTTATCCAGTCCGCAGCCTCTCCGTGGAACCACCTCTCCTCTGCGACCTGTGACAGTGTGTCCGCTCCTTCTAGCCGCTTCACTCCTGCGGCCTTCCTTGTCCAGTCCGCAGACTCTCCTCCCGTGGAACCACTTCACCTCTCGTCTTCTCCTTCCTCCTCTTGCCCCTTATTTATAGCCATCCTGTGGGGTCCACTGCTTTCCCTTGTCCGCTGCGGACTCTTCCTGTCCGGCGCGACCTCTGCCTTCGCTTCTTCTCCTTGCTCTCCTTCAGTCGCCAGCTCGCCTCCTCTTCTCGGTCTTCTTCAGCTCGCCAGCTCGCCAGTTCGCCAGCTCGCCAGCTCGCCAGCTCGCCAGCTCGCCAGCTCGCCTCCTCCTCTTGGTCTTCTTGGTCTTCTTCAGCTCGCCAGTTCGCCAGTTCGCCAGCTCGCCAGCTCGCCAGCTCGCCAGCTCGCCAGCTCGCCTCCTCCTCTTGGTCCTCTTCGGCTCGCCAGCTCGCCAACTCGCTTGTCGCCAGCTCGCCAGCTCGCCAGTCGCCCGCCAGCCAGCCCGCCTGCTCGCCAGTCAGCCCCGGCTTCTCTTCTCAGCTCTCCCGTCCGCCGCGGCCTGACCCAGACCGCCGCGGCCTGACCCAGACCGCCGCGACCTGACCCAGACCGCAGCGACTTCCAGCTCGCCGCGACCTCATCCAGGTCGCCGCGACCTCTCCCAGTCCGCTGTCTGCTTCCTCTCGCGGCTGCCTCCAGCCCGCTGCGGTCTCCTCCAGCTCGCTGCGGCCTCCTTGAGCTCGCTGCGGTCTCCATGTCTACCTCTGCAGACTCCGTTGGTACGGCAGTTCCTCCTGAACGCCCGCCCTCTATACCAGAAGTCCGCGACGAGCTCCGGATCACTACTATTTCGCTCACTGGCAAGAAGAACTTTGTGGAATGGGCACACTCAGTTCGCCGTGTCCTTCAGTCAAAGGGCTTCCTTCATCATCTGACCCAGACCGTTATTGGTGTCCCTACTGAGGAGTGGTTACGCAATGATGGGCGTGTGCAGACTTGGCTCCTCAACTCTCTCGATGGAGAATCTTATCGCCTGGCCATGTATCATGAGACGGCCAAAGGCATGTGGGACGAGCTACACACCCTCTATTCTGGCAAAGATAGTCTCCACCATCTCTATGATATCATCACCGCTCTCCAGGCCCTTGACAGCAGTGGCGCAACCGACTTGACGTCCTTTGTTGCTCAAGCCCGGTCTCTGGTTGAGGCTTGGATCCACCATCAGCCTCCCACTCTAGATCTCGCTGCCCAACGTACCCAGAAGGAAGCTGTGGGTATCGCCATGATGATGGCTCGGGTACCCTCTCATCTTCACAGTGTCCGGGCTCACATCCTCTCCTCTACTGTTACACCGTCCTTTTCCGACGTGTGCTCAATGCTTCTCAAGGTCTCCCCGCCTCCAGATGTTCCCGACCTTCCTTCTCCGGCCCTTGTTCAACAGGCACCCGCTCCCTTATTGCCTCTTCCCCCTCTGCCCGGGGTGGCCGCTCTGACTCTCGCGGCCGGGGTCGCGGTGGCCGATCTAGGCCTCAATGCTCGTTCTGTGGTAGAGTTGGTCATCTTGAGGCCACTTGCTTTCGCAAACATGGCCGACCTCCTCGTCCACAGGTCTCTGCTGCTACTACCGACTCTGCCTCCTCTCGTACTGAGCTCGACGAGGTTCGTCTTCAGCTCCAGCATCTTCATGGCTTGCTCAGCCGTCCGCCTGCCTCGGTTGCCTCTGCTGCCTCTCTCTCCAATGAAGGTATCGCCTGCCTATCCTCTGGCACGCGCTGGATCCTTGATTCTGGTGCCACTCATCATATCACCTCTGTTAGGCCACCACAGTACTTGTCTTCACCTCACCCGAAGTACATTACTGTTGCTAATGGGCGTCGGTTCCGTATCTGGATGTGCTGATATTTCTCTCACCTCTTCTCTCCTCCTCCGCTCGGCTCTTCATGTTCCGGGCTCTCCTTTCAATTTACTCTCTGTCGGTCGCCTTACTACAGATTCTAATTACTCAGTAACATTTACTTCTTCTTCTTTTCTCATACAGGATCAGCAGACGCAGACTATCATTGGTAGAGGACGGCTGCAGAATGGGCTCTATCTTCTTGACGACTCTCCCACTGTCCTCGCATCTATCTCCTCTTCGGATTGGCATCGCCGTCTGGGACATGCTCCTCTTCCAGTCCTCCGGAAGGCTCTTCCTGATGTCACTCTCCCTGCTTTTCGTTGTGACACATGTATTTTGGGCAAACAGCCCCGTTCTTCTTTCCCCCCTCATTGTACTCGGAGCTCCGCTCCTTTTATTTTAGTACACTCCGATATATGGGGTCCGTACAAATTTACTAGTATTTCTGGCTATCGTTATTTTCTTACTTTTATTGATGATTACTCTCGCATGACGTGGTTATATCTCCTTCGGATCGCTCTGAACTTCCCCGCGTATTTCGGGCCTTCATACTTGAGACTCGCACTCAGTTCTCTGCACCTATTCGCACTATTCGCACTGACAATGCGCGGGAGTACACCAGTCATACGTTTGCCACCCTCTGCTCTGAGTTCGGCATTCTTCACCAAACATCCTGTCCGTACACACCACAACAGAATGGTGTCGCTGAGCGCAAGAATCGTCACCTTCTTGATGTCGCTCGCTCGCTTATGCTTCAAATGCAGGTCCCCAAACCATACTGGAACTACGCTCTCTCCACGGCTTGCTTCCTCATCAACCGCCTCCCGTCTTCCGTCCTCCAGTATGCTACTCCTTTCAGCCTCCTCTTTCCCACAACTCCGCCTTTTCCCCTTCCGCCACGGGTGTTTGGGTGTACCTGCTACGTTCACCACCTTGGTCCCTCCACGGACAAGTTGGACCCTCGTGCCACCAAGCAGATCTTTGTCGGGTACTCCCGCACTCAGAAGGGGTATGTATGTTATTCGCCTACTACCCGCAAGGTTACTGTCTCGCCTGACGTAACTTTCCGTGAAGATCTTCCATTCTTTCCTGCTCCGGATATCGCTCTGCATCCCGCTCCCGTCGTTCGTCCTGTCATTCCTGCTCCTCACTCCTCAGCCCCTCTCCCTTCCCCGCCTCCGGTCCGTCCACCACCACCGGTTATCCGGGTCTATTCTCGTCGCTCTCCTCATTCTGTGGCTCCTCTGCAGTCGGCTTCGCCCTCTGGTGCTCTGCTCCCTGCTGCTCCGGCTCCCGTCTCCACCGCTCATCCGATGGCGAACTACGTCTCGCTCCATCGCCTCTCCCCCTCTCTTCTTCACTTTGCCACCTCCTTATCTTCTGTTTCAGTCCCTAACTCTTTGCAGGAGGCGCTTCACCATCCTGGCTGGCGGGCTGCCATGGACGAAGAAATGACGGCCCTTTGGGCCAACCAGACCTGGGTCTTGGTTCCCTTACCTCCCGGTCAGCACCCTGTTGGATGCAAATGGGTCTTCGTCATCAAGCATGCTCCGGATGGCACTATTGCCCGACTGAAGGCCCGTCTTGTGGCCCGTGGCTTCACACAACAGGAGGGCCTCGACTATGAGGAAACATTTTCTCCGGTAGTCAAGCTTAACACTGTCCGCGTTCTTCTCTCCGTCGCGGTGCACCGCCGCTGGCCCCTTCATCAGCTTGATATCAAGAACGCCTTTTTGAATGGCGACCTTCAGGAAACTGTCTACATGCGCCAACCGCCCGGGTTTGAGACCACGGGGGAGTCTCGGGTCTGTCTTCTCAAAAAGTCCATCTATGGTCTCAAACAGTCCCCACGGGCGTGGTTTGACAAGTTTAGCAAGGTGGTTCGGGACATGGGGTTCACTCGGAGCTCTGCAGATTTCTCCCTTTTTACCCGACACCGGGCCACTGGCACCATTCTTCTATTGGTTTATGTTGACGACATCATTCTCACTGGGGATGACTCAAAGGGGATTCAAGACGTCAAACAACACCTGAGCACTGTTTTTCAGACTAAAGATCTGGGGACACTTCGCTACTTGGTCTCGAAATCGCCCGGCGGCCGGACGGGTTGGTACTCTCCCAACGAAAGTACTGTCTCGATCTTCTCAAAGATGCTGGACAGTCTGGTTGCAAGCCTGCGTGTACCCCGATGGAGGCAAATCACAAATTATGCGCTCATGCTTCGGATGACGATTTGCTTCTTCCGAACCCGGAATACTATCGACGCCTGGTGGGCAAGTTGATCTATCTAACAGTCACAAGGCCAGATATATCATTTGCAGTTGGGGTTGTCAGTAGGTTCATGCATGCCCCCCGGGCTTCTCATCTCCAAGCGGTTGAACGGATTCTCCGATACCTTAAGGGAGCTCCAGGCCAAGGGCTGATTTACAAAACCTCCGACTCTGCTCCCGCATTGGTTGCCTATTCTGATGCCGACTATGCGGGTTCCCTGGACGATCGAAGGTCAACTAGTGGGTTCTGTACGTATTTTGGTGGGCATCTTATTACTTGGAAGAGCAAGAAACAAGCTGTGGTGGCTCGTTCCTCTGCAGAGGCTGAATACAGATCGATGGCCTCAGTTGTTTCAGAACTCACATGGCTTGAAAGTCTCCTTACTGACCTAGGAGTAAAACTCCCCTCCTCTGCTGTTCTATTTTGTGATAGTCAAGCCGCCATACACATCGCAAAGAATCCGGTCTTTCATGAGCGCACAAAACATATCGAGGTTGACTGTCACTTTGTTCGTGAAAAGGTTCAATTGAAGAAACTGGAATTAAAGCATGTTCCAGGAACTGATCAAGTTGCCGACATCCTCACAAAGGCCTTATCAAGCACTATGTTCTACCAATGTTTGTCCAAGCTGGGTGCATATGACCTATACGCTCCAGCTTGCGGGGGAGTGTTGGAAAAGCCCACTTAACATTAGGCCCATTTGTATAGCATTTATTGCTTTTTCTCTCCTCTCTTTAGTCCCACATTGTGTATAGGACTTTTCTCTCTCTTTCTCTCATCTATATATATGTACTCATTCTTTGTATTTGTATCAAGTGGACATATATACAAGGTTGGCTTTCTCCATTTCTACAATGTTGAATCCTTGGGATTCTTCCATAAATCTTTGGTTCGTTGTCACTCATCATTCGGTGGCGTGAATCTTCCATGGGGACTATAGTTCTTCGCTCAAGGCATTGGAGCCGATCAACTTTGATTTGGCCTTTTATGGCTATCGTTGTTTGAAGCTATAGCAATGATGGTTTACATTGGCAAGGGACGCCTATTGGTGGTCCTCCATGTCCTCCAAATTAACCGAAAGCTAAGACAGTTAAGCCAAGGCATAAATTTGCAGAGTGAATCGTGTTCCCATAGTTTCACATACACTTGGAAGATCACACAAACTTGGAAGATCAAGCCGCAGATAAATCTATTTGATCTGATGGATTCAGTTGGTCATCCATAAGTTTCCATTTTTTGGTTTATTTGACATGAGAACTCCTTATGAAGATGAGCTTATTCCACATAGGGTATTGGAGACCACTTCATGTTGAATCCTTGGGATTCTTCCATAAATCCTCGGTTCATTGTCACTCATAATTCGGTGGCGTGAAACTTCCATGGGGACTACAGTTCTTTGCTCATGGCTTTGTAGTCGATTGACTTCGATTTGGCCTTTTAGGGCTATCGTTGGTTGATGCTATGACAATGATGGTTTACATTGCAAGGGTCGCCAATTGGTGGCCCTCCATATCCTCCAAAGTAACTAAAAGCAAAGACAGTTAAACCGAGGCATAAATTTGCAAAGTGAATAGTGTTCCCGTAGTTTCACCCAAAGGCCTAAGCATATCATATCAAGGCAATTACAGTTGTGACCTGCCTCCTGCAGGAGCCAAGGTCCAGCACCAGTTACATTTTTTAGTTATGTAAGAATGTTAATTGCGGTCCCGCATCCAACATGACTTATAAGATTAATCGAGGTCATATTTGATGAAACCCCTAAACTTACCATTAAAATTGGTCTCTTGCGGGATCCTTGTGAGCTTTGCATAGTGGGTTTTTTTGATGCGAGACTGCGAGAGCGCAACCTGCAGCAACAAACAAAGTCCTACTTATGCAGGACTATAAGGCAGGTGATTTTAATATTTACAAAGTGTCGGCGTTTATTTATTGGCGAGCTATTAACAGGACTGTACATATATATATATATATAGTGAGAGAGAGAGAGAAAGAGAGAGAGAGAGGAGTGAAAAGCCCTAAGAATTCTTTTCCACATGGTATCAGAGCGTCTAGGTTACGATTCCCGTTCGTCGTTCGCAGTTCGCCACTGGGAAGTCGTCTACGTTCGCCTGAAGGCGCTTGGCAGCGATCGACGGGAAGGAGAGGCAAAGCAGGTGGCAAAGACATTCGATACCGCCACGAGGGAGTTCCCGGGATCCAAGGCTAGTGGGGTCGGGAACGACGCCGGGAAGGAGGAGCTCGCCATCGTTCGACGAAGGAGGAATCCCGATCGAAAGTTGCTCATCTCAGAGAGATCAAGCGGTGAGATTCCCGGAGAGATTGCGCTTGCTTGCCGTTCCGATGCCTTGTCTGTGCGAGTCAGAGGCGCAGCACAGGGGAATCACAACCCGGTTTTGGAGGCTTCAGCCACGTCTCTGCCGGTGTCGGCTGGTGGTGGTGCAGTCGGAGTCAAGGAGGGCAGGAGACTGATTTCAAGCAATCATCGTGAAGTTTTTGGTCTTGTACGAGGGTTTATAACATGCATTTTTTTGGCAAAGATAATTGTTGTTCTTGTTCTTCTTCATCAAGATTTCGGTTAGCTTCTGTTGTACCTTTTAATGGAGGATATTCTCAAGAAGTTGAATCCCGCAGAGGCGGTTACGTTGTTGAAACTATTGGATTCCTCGCCTCAACCAGTGAAGTTGGACCTTCTGCCGGTTGATCTGAAGCTAATGGGCCGACCACTTATCTGGACTGGTCACGCCACGCGAAGAAAATTCTTGCAGCACAAAAGGTTGGGGGTCTATTGACAGGGGAGTTGAAGAAGCCAGAGAACCCAGCTGCTGGAGATGACTGGGAGTCAACCCACATGACAGTGTTCATGTGGCTTCTCAACTCGCTAGTTCCATCCATTGCTGCTATGGTAGATGGTCTGGAGACAGTCATGGAGGTTTGGGAAAAGTTCAAAAGTACTTATGATGGAGTAGGGAACACCCCTCCGAGTCTTCCAGGTGAAGGGATAAATTGATGACACAGTTCAAGGCGAGAAGACTGTGCATGAGTATGCCTCCGAGTTAGAGCGTCTATGGGTGGATTATGACCATGCTTTTGTGGGGTGAGTTGCAAAAAC
Source organism: Platanthera guangdongensis (assembly GCA_039583875.1). Taxonomy (NCBI): domain Eukaryota; kingdom Viridiplantae; phylum Streptophyta; class Magnoliopsida; order Asparagales; family Orchidaceae; genus Platanthera; species Platanthera guangdongensis. The sequence continues at coordinate 160,426,911 of CM077154.1, forward strand.
CCGCAGTGTAGAGCCTCCAAGATCATCGTGGAGGAGAGGACTATGAAATTTCTGAAGGGGTTAGATGAAAGGTTCGATCAGAGGAGAGCCCTACTTCTGTCTGGTACGAAGATTGCTACACTTACCGAGGCCATCTCGGCTATAATTTAGGAGGAGACCCGCAGTAAACTTTAGGCAGGGATTGGAGGATCCATTGCAGTCAAGTCAGCACTAGCGGCTACTGGTTCGGGTGTTCCAAGACCACGAGAAGAAACCCGATAGTGCTACAACAGTGGGGAGACTGGTTATCTCTGATATACTTGCCCCAAACCATCCAAGGCAGGGGATTTGGGTGGTGGTCGTGGACGTGGTCGTGGCGTGGACGTGGTTGTGGCGTGGGCGTGGCAGGGGTCATGGTGGCCGAGGTGGTTATCGTGTCAATCTTGGCATTAGCGGATGCACTGAGGAGGCAGGTGTTTTTTACACCAAGGAGGAATAGACCTTACTGAGCATGATGGAGAGCCTTAAGAATAAGCAAGCGGGTGAAGACAGCAGGAGCGGAACTGGGGGAGCATCAAACACATCTATGTATGCTCACCCCTCCAGGACATCCAATTGGATCGTTGATTCTGGTGCATTACAACACGTAACGGGGGATTTGGGCGAGTTCTGCTCATACACTCGTCTAACTACTACAGATAACATCCAAACGGCGGATGGGACTTTTCAGCCAATGGTCAATAAGGGCATGGTCAATTGCACATGTTCGGTAAAACTATCCAATGTTTTGCATGCTCCTTCCTCTCCAGTTAGCCTTATATCCATCAGATCCATCATTCTTCAACTAAAATGCATCGTCTCTTTTGATATTCCCAAGGTGACATTCCAAGAGAAAGAGACGAGACAGATACTTGAGACTGAGACATGACATGACGGGCTATGGTATTTGGATCGAGAATGATTGGATTCAGCTCTTATATCTGTGGCAGATAAGACAGAAGAAGGACACAAGATGAGCGTAGAGGATATACTTCTACTCCATCACCAGTGTTTGGGACACTCAGGTTTTGGTACCTTAACTAGATTATTTCCTTTGTTGTTTGAAAGGCCAATAAACATAAACTGGTACGTGATGCATGTGATTTGGGTAAGCTTACTAGAAGCTCTCATGTGAGCACTGGTCAGATGAGCTCTTATGTTTTTGATGTTATTCACTCTGATGTATGAGGACCTTGTACCGTTAGTTTTGTAATGGTTATAGATATTTTGTGACGTTTATTGATTGTGCTTCCCGTGTCACTTGGTTATATTTGATGAGAACTAAGAGTGATGTCTTTAACTGCTTTCGGGACTTCTATAAGCACGTCCAAACACAGTACACCATAGTGATAAAAGCACTAAGGTCGGATAATGGAACAAAATACACTAATAGGGTATTGACAGAGTACCTATCTGCCCAAGGAATATAACATCAGACCACATGTCCATACACACCTGCACAGAATGACGTGACAGCAAAAATAAACATCTTTTGAAGGTGGCAAGGAGTATGATGCTCAATATGAAGGTCCCCTAGAGTTTGTGGGGGTATGCAGTGTTAGCTACATCACAATTGATCAACAAAATGCCATCACAGATTATAGGGTGGAAATCCCCGTGTCAGAAGTTGCAAGGACATAATGGGGGGATGCTTCCATTAAAAGTATTCGGTTGTGTGTGCTTTGTGAAAGACAACAGGCCGAGTGTCGGGAAACTTGATCCAAAGGCGCTCAGGTGTATTTTTGTGGGCCGCTCTGGTACTCAGAAGGGGTACGTGTGTTGGAGTCCAGTGGAGAAGAGAAGTTTCGTGAGCATGGATGTCCATTTCAGAGAGATGGAGCAGTACTACCAATACTGCCTAATACTGGATGCATGAGGCCCCACCTATGACAGTACTGCCTAATACTGGATGCATGAGGCGAGAGAGGGAGAATTTGGTGACAGATTTGGAAGTATGGCGTGAAGGATCAGTAGAGGAGCGGGAGTGTGTGGAGGAGCAGGAGGAGGAAGTGAGAAATGCGAGGCCTATGGCTCAAGGGGAGCTACTTACATATCATAGAACAGGGACGCAAACTGCAGAACCAGTACACATGCCCCCAGTGTCAGTGCCCTGTCTCTCGTCTACGTCAGTCTTTACTCCTGGAGCACCTCCACCACCATTGCCATTTTCTGGTGAGAACATTCCTTTTACTCCACTATCCCCAACTATCATGGTCCAGAGGACCACTCGCAGCAATGCGGGCAATCCTCCTGATAGATATGGTTGGGACATTGCTTCTTTTGTATTTTATGATAATATCTCTTCTTCCCATGAAGCATTCATTGCATCTTTGGATAATATTAATTTACCTAATAATTGGCAGGTTGCTAAAGCCGATCCAAAGTGGCAAACAACAATGAAGGAGATGAGAGCACTTGAGAAAAACAAGACCTGGGAGCTAACGTGACTATCAAACGACAAGAGGGCTGTCAGATGCAGGTGAGTTTTCACCGTGAAGCAGAATCCGGATGGGCAGGTTGAGCGCTACAAGGCTCGACTGATCGCTAAGGGATACAACCAGACATATGACATCGATTACGATGAGACATTTGCACCAGTGGCAATGATGAGCACCGTTTGGACTCTGGTCAGCTTGGCAACAAATGGTTGATGGAAGTTACACTAACTAGATGTGAAGAATGCATTTCTTCATGAAGATCTGGCTGAAGAAGTGTATATGGAGATACCACTGGAATTTAGCATAGCCAAGACAGAAGACAGTCAAGACAGAAGACAGTCTGCAGATTGAAGAAGTCCCTCTATGGATTGAAGAAGTCTCCTCGTGCATGGTTTGAACGATTCAGGAAGACTATGATTGGGATGAGATATCAGCAGATCAATGTTGATCACACGGTATTCTTCAGGCAAAATGAAGGTCACCACATCACCATGCTTGCAGTATATGTGGATGACATGATCATCACAGAGGATGATGAGCAGGAGATTGTCTGCCTCAAGGAGACGTTGGGCAAGAGTTCGAGGTAAAAGATCTGGGTTTGTTTAGATACTTTCTTGGGATTGAGATTGCCTATGGTGCAAAGGGAATTGTTCTGTCCCAGAGAAAGTATGCCCTGGATCTCCTCACACAGACAGGGATGTTGGAGTGCAAGTCTTCTGCAACACCAATCGACCCAAAGTTTAAACTGGATGCTGAGGCAGGCGAACCACTCGATCGGGAGATGTACCATAAACTTGTGGGGAAGCTGATTTACTTGAGCCACACACGTCCAGACATTTCTTTTGTCGTGAGCGTGGTGAGTCGTTGCATGCATAGCCCCGGGAAGGGGCATATGGATAGTGTGTACCAGATCCTTCAGTACTTGAAAATTGTCCTCAAAAAGGGGCTGCTATTCAGAAAGAACGGGCAAAGATTGAGGGATACTGTGACTCTAATTGGGCTAGTTGTGCAGACGACATGAGATCCACTTCGGGCTATTGCATATTTGTGGGAGAAAATCTGGTCTCCTGGAAGAGTAAAATGCAGTCGGTGGTGGGCAGATCGACGATAGAAGCAGAATATAAAGTCATGGCATTGGGGGTTGTTGAACTACTGTGGCTGAAGGGAATGTTGATGGAGCTAAAATTAGATCGAGGAGATGAGATGAAGCTATGGTGTGACAGTCAGACATCCATTAGTATTGCAAACAATCTAATCCACCACGATAGAACCAAACACATCGAGATCGATAGGTTCTTCATAAAAGAGAAGTTGGATGGTGGACTACTGGAGCTTAGTCACGTCTCAATTAAAGATCAGGACGCAGATTGTTTGATCAAGGGTCTTAGCTCGAAGAACATGATCAAGAACTGTGACAAGATGGGCTTAATAAATCTTCCGCCCACCTTGAGGAGTGTTGGTGTTTATTTATTGGTGTGCTATTAACAGGATTGCACATATATATATATATGTATATATATATATATATATATATATATGTATATATATATATATGTATATATATATATATATATATATATATATATATATATATATATATATAAGAGAGAAATGAAAAGCCCTAAGAATTCTTTTCCACACAAGCCCATCAATTTAAGAAAGGTACCTCTCCAAGGAACTTATAAAGAGAATAAAGGTCCCTAACATATGGGACCTATATAAGAAAAATCTTGTCTTACTTCTCCAAGACACTTTTGACGTGGATAACTATATAGAAATATGCTAAGGTGCCATCATGATTTAGCTAAGACTCAACTTTGAATCTTGTTTTGAGTCCCATTTAGTTTATTTAGGGACTCAAATTCAATTTAATTTAATTCAGTTAATTACAGTCAAACTTAAGGGTGCATCATTTATTTAGGATATTTAGTATTGTTAAATATTTTGGCTGAAGAAACATCCCACCAAAGGGAGCTCTCTTGAATAAATCGATTCATTAGATATATTAATATTATAGTTGATGTGCAACTCCTGCGAACATTTTTCAGCCCAAAGGAAGATTGTTGTCTGGCTGAGTTGCATACACACCTATCACCTATGGTAATAAATACATGATGATTATCAAGTTTTTTCATGTAGATAATAGGCCGGTCCAAAGTTATACAGGTTATTTGACACTACTCACTATCAATATTTGCTTACCAAACCAAGAGTATCACTTGCCGTAGATATCATCTCAAAGACTAGATATCGATGTTGCTCTAGGTATCTTATAACGGGCCCTAACATTTATTCAAATTTAATTATGCTTAATAAATTATGTGAGGCCATGCCTAGTTTTTCTTCTTTGTTTTTTTCTTTTTAGTAAACATGCCTGCGAAAATTAATAACTACATTCCAAGTTAAATGAGTTGAACTTTAAAGTTCGGAAAGAGAATATCATAATTCTTCTCAGTTGCATAGATTTGACACTTGCATTCAGGACAAACAACCTAATCCACCTGACGATAAAGTGATAAATAATTTCTTAACTAACGAAAGCCTAGAGATCTATTCCTTCCACTAGAGGTAATATAAGTCAATTTTTGTCTCCATATAACAACACGGCATCAAGTTGATTTGTGGTGACACTCAATCATGAGTCGAGTCGGTGCACCCGTCACACTAGCTTCAATATGAATCTAGTCGGTGTAGATAAGTTCAAGTCCATTGGATGATTGGAGATCCTTTCTGTTGAAATTTAAATGAGGGGCTTCGAGTTTCCTTCAACTTTATTCCTTCTTCATTCTTTCTCAAGAGCAAGAGACAGCGGCCTCAAGATCATTGCCATAAGAATTCATTCTTTCTTAGAAAGCAAGTATTGAAGAAGTTACGAATCAAAGCTTGAACACAGAAATCAGAATATCTTCTGTTATAGTTGTGCATGCCGATGGGACGCGCACACGCCGGCGAGACATCGTGGCGAGTCCACAGGCGGAGGGAGACCATGACGAGTCCGTCTTGAGGAGAGACCGAAGACGCGCACATGATTACTTTATTGCATTTGTTATGTTATTTTATTTTGTGTGTATGTTTTATTTTCACGATGTGTTCGGTATCCGCACCCCGCACCTATAATGGGGCTGTATTATTTTTGGATTATTCTTGGATGAATGAAAATTAGGGTTGCTCCATAAGGATTTCGTCTCGTTCCCTCCCTCCTCTTCCTCACCTCCGCCGGCCCTCTCCCTTGCTGGATTCCTCTCGGGTTTGTATCAATTTGATCCGACCTGCCATCACCGTTCGCCATCTGGCCGCCGGTGCTCGTGATCTACGTGTGATTTCAAGTACAGAGCCCATGCGTCGTCCGATTTCGGGTACGGTGCGAACGTCTTCCGCTCATTCGCGCGGCTTCGTTGCTTCACGATTTGGCTTTCGACGCTCGAACACGACTGCTTCCTGATCGATCAGCCCTAGCGTCGTCCGATTCCGCTTCCTCCCACTCCCGCGTCCGACGACCGCAGTTTTTCTGGCCTGTGCGACTGCCGATCGGCCGTTTCTGTCCACTAAAGACTGTCGAATTAAAATTACCGTCGATCTCCTCCTGATTCCAGTCAACGTCTCCAGCCCAGATTCGGTCCGCGCTCTCAGCCTGTGTCCACCGCATCCCAACCCAGATTCGTGGGTTCGGACACATCCCAACGCCGATTCACCGGATTTCCACAAAAACCGTCCACGTCCAGCCGTTTCTAGGGATCCCAGAGGTCGCGGCCAATTCCAGCGGCTCCCTTCCATTCCGTCGATTCCAGTTCATGCCCACCACTCGCTCTTCCGACGACTCTGCTCCAGAGGCGGCTACTGAAGCCCTAATTCGCCGCTTGGAGGCTCTAGAGCAACTATTCGCTTCTATGCACTCCTTGCTCCTCGCCCTCCACTCCAAGATAGACTCCATGCAGACGTCCGCCGCCGTCTGGACCACCGCGTCCGACTCCGACCCACATGCCGGCTGCGGCTCTCTCCCAGGCGCCGGACCGCCACCCATTCCTTCAGGGACCTCTCCTACGTCCATTCCGGGCCGGTCTCCCCTCTCCCTCGGCATTTCCTCCTTCCTCGGCGTTGACTCGATGGGGCGTGTTGAAACTGAAAAATTGGTCTCTGTGGAGTACGACCCTTTGGGAAGGGGCGATCACACAGTTACTTCTCTCTCACAAGCTAAACGACCAAAGACTTAACACAAGGAACACACCCAAGGCTCCAGCACGTAGGTCCCACCACACACCCGGAAGATCTTAGAGCGCCTCACCTTCTTAGCCAAGTGCTGAGCTAAGAATACCTCAGAAAGAACAAGAAGAGCAGAGCACAAGTAAGCATACCTTCTGAGGTACCCCCCTGGGGTCTATTTATAGTTTTCTGAAAACGGTCTGCCAATAGCCAACCTCCGCTGCTCCAACAGATATATGCAGTCCAGGTTGGTCTGCCTCAGTCGCCTTGGCGACCACCATCTATGCCCCTCCACCGCGGCCGCCGCCTTGGGGAAACCGGCCCGGCCGCCCACCGCCCCTCAGTGCATCTCGAATAGTGATTACAATGAGCTTCGTAGCAAGGGTCTTTGTTTTCGGTGTTGCCCGCCCTACTCCCCCAACCATCATCGGCGACATCGACCCTGAGGTGACCCTGACCGACTTTGAGACCCTCGAGCTCTCAGCAGGGGATACACCTCTCGACCCCACCGCATCCACGTTCCACCGCCTGAAGTTATCCTGTGCCTCGAGGGCGGGACCTCCGGTCAGCAGACCATGCAGCTCTCTGGCACATTGTGGGATCGCCCGATTATCGTCATGGCGGACAACGGCGCAATCCACAACCTCATCTCTGAGCACCTGGTGCAGCAACTCCGTCTTCCCTCGGTTCCCTCTCCGGAGGTTGCGATCCGTATGGGCAATGGGCGCTACCGACCGAATAAGGGTCGTTGCACTGCCGTCTCTCTCTCCGTGAGGTCTTGTTCCGTGACCGCAGACTTTAACACATTTGTCTAAGGCGGTCTCGACGCTATTCTGGGAGTGGCTTGGCTCCGCACGCTCGGTGATGTAATAAGTCAATTGGGAGACTATGTCCATGCAGTTCTTACACGGGGGCCAGCCATGTCGCCTCTCGTGATCATCCGTTGTGCTACTTCCTCTCCCGACAGACCAGCAGGAGCTTTCTACTGCGCTCATTGACATCATCCAGCCGTCGGCAGTATTGAGACGAGCCCAGCCTTCTCTAGTCCGGAAGAAAGATGGCAGTTGACGCCATACTACCCAGCCAAGCTACTTGATCGCCGCTACCACCTTCAGGGGGACCCTCGCTCGCAGGAGGTCCATGTTACTGGGTCTTACCATCTGGAGTCTGAAACTACGTGCCTGCCCCAGGATCACTGTTGCTGTCATCCCTCTGACTACTGCCATAGGGACAAGACATATTTTCCAGACGGCGGCATTGTTATGGTTGCGCATGCCGATGAGATGCACACACGCTGACGAGACACCGCGGCGAGTCCACACGCAGAGGGAGACTATGACAGGTCCGTCTGGAGGAGGAGAGACCGAAGACGTGTTGTTGACATGATTACTTTATTGCATTTGTTATGTTATTTTTATTTTGTGTGTACACTTTAATTTCGTGATGTGTTCGTTATCCGCACCCCGCACCTATAAAGGGGTCGTGTTGTACTCTTTTTGGATTATTTTTGGATGAATGAAAATTATTGTTGCTCCTTAAGGATTTCGTCTTTTTCCCTCCTTCCCCTTAATCACCTCCGCCGGCCCTCCTCCTTTGCCGGATTCCTCTCGGGTTCGTATCATCTTCTCTCATTGAAACTTGCCACCCTAAAGCAACATAGAGAGAGTTTGAAGATGGACGGATTTTTCAAGAGGTCTATAGGTTCCATCAATTCCTCCGGGCCATCGAAAACTGAATTGTGATGATTCGGAGGACAGATTTGGGGAATCATCGTTTCCTCTGAGATTCCCTGCGGTTTGAATAGGAGGTCCGATTGCATCCGAATAAATCAGAGGTCTGATTGCATCCGAATCCTGTAGGTCCTAGTATTCAACCACCAGTGTGGCAAGACTCATCGATTCCCAAATATTATGTGAGAATTTTGTATTCAAAGTGCTCTTGAAATTGCAAGTTATATATAAATTTTCGAAAAGACTGTGTTGTTAGTCAGCTGCTTCAGACGCATGGTGCTGGCCGATAAACCAATATGCGATCAAAGAGGATAACGCAAGGGACAGAGATCAGTTACTGGTGTCTTCACTTGAGATCCACGCCATTAAAATTAGCACGCAAACAAAGAACATACACAAGTGGAACAGAACCGATGCTTCAGCAGTTGCTAATCCTTTTCTGTTTGTGTAATACCTACCGGCTACCGAATTGGGAATTGCAAAATCGAGATACGACCGAATTGGGAATTGCAAAATCGAGATAGGGAACAGCTAAATTTTGGAATTGCATAATCCACAGACAAGTATTAACTGAAATAGGGAACAGCTAAATCCACACACAAGTATTAACTGAAATAAAATCCAAACTCAAACCTCCACTCCAAAATGGAAGCCATGAACTACTTACTGATCGAGAGAGACGACGGGAAAGCCAACCATGAACTGATCCAGTAATACCAATTCAACCCAAAAATTGTTTGAAAAAAAAGAGGGAAGCTAACCATGAACTGATCGAGCTCCTTGTCGTCGCCGGCGAGCATCTGGCCCGCACCTAGGACCGAGTATTTCGCCACGACGTGCTGCGACTGTGCAAGCTGGGCGTCGATCCGCGGAAGCTGATCCACTGGCGTCGCGATGCGGAGGCACGCCACGTGCGCCGAGAGCAACTGATCGTACAGCGGGTGAGCCAATATCTCTGCCATGTGCCTTGCGTTCTGCCAAGTCCCCTCTACCGCCTGCTGATCCCCGCCTCCGCCCCCTGCTGGCGTCCTCTCACCATCCCGCCCCACACTGCCGCCGCCTGCTGCGGCGGAATCCGACATCGCAGCTGCGATCATCGAATCGCTAGAAACAGGGACGTCATCATCGCCGCCGCCGCCGCCGCCGCCTCGGAACTGTCCATCGGATGCGGTCTGAAGGTGTAGGAAGCTGCCTTCAGAGAAGTGGTGGCCCTGGGGCCGAAGGAGGACGCTGTTGAACCACGTAGGACCTCCGGCAAGTTGCGGAGAGGAAGCAGTTCCCGGAGACTTGCCGGGGTTTCCAGAAGATGGAACTGAGGAGGGGTGGACGAGGTGGATTCCGGCGGGTGGGCCGCCCAAATGGTGTTCGGCAAATTGCGGCAGAGGTATGTCGTGCGCCAGGTGGTTGTGGTACTCCATCCTCACCTCATCCGCTTCCGCCCAAATCCCTACTCAAATCCTTTTGCACGACGACGACGACAAGGACGAGAGAGAGAGGGAAAGGGAGAAAGACGGAGAGAGAGAGAGAGAGAGAGAGAGAGAGAGAGAGAGAGGGGGTAAGGAGGGAGCGAGAGCGGCGTTGAAGCTTGAGAGCACGACGCCGACAAGTGGACCAGAGAGAGAGGGAGAGAGACTTGTTCCGACGTTATGTATTCCATTTGATATTAATAAATCTATTAATTAGATGGATTTTTTTTTAGTAAAATGCTTCGGCCGTCTAGCATCCAATAATTTCAGATAAACTTTTATTTTTTATTTTTATAAAAACTAAAAAGGATCATTAATTTAGCTGTTGCCCAAAAAAATAAACTATTTATAAAAAAAGTATTATTCACTACTTAATCCAATGATAAAGCGACTAACTAAAAGATAGAGTGTCTGTCGGCTCAAATGATTTTGGTTTGCATATGAATGAATCTTTGTAGAAAGCATTTCCTGAATAAAAGGAAATGAACAGCTCCACCACAGGCTTTTGCTACCCCGGTCCATGAATGAATTACAAACACCAAGCTGTTAGATCAGGAGTAGAGTAAAATGTATCATTCTTATTTGTTGAAATCGAAATCCGGCTTCTCGTGGAGTTCAAACTATTGGGGAAGGGGTGATCGCACACTTATTTCTCCCTAGCGAGTTTGCACAATCAAAGACTTAGAACCAGAACCGACCCAAGGCTACAGCTAGAGCTGTCACGGTTCTGGTTCGGTTCCGGTTCTACTAAAACCATGAACCGAACCACTAAGATAACAATTCTTCATATTAGAACCAAAATCTTATTTGGTTTGATCGGTTCCGGTTTTGGTTCCGATTCCAGCTTAATTTTTGGAACCGTCGTGCCAACGGTTCTGGTTACGGTTCAACAAGAACCAAAACCAAACCTGCCACTATCGGTTCGGTCCGGTTCCAATCGGTTCCAATTAAAACCAAAATCAAATTTGGCGGAATGAAATAAAAGTGGGCTGCAAATAGTAAAACTCAAAAAAAAAAACAACGAAATAGAAATAATTTTGTTGCGCACTTCTCGACGGTTTTTCCCACGATCGGTGAGATAGTATCAATTGTCTTCTTATGCGTAGAGACTTGCCACACATTCTAGTTAGTTTATGCACGTCTCGTCGACATGCTCAACCGTAACAACCGTCTACAATTAGTTGTCTTTCATGATTACTAACAAATACTAATTGTATATCTTCTATATTTTTAAATAAAATATTTCAAAAAAAATATGTAAGTAAAATTGAAAATATATTATATAACTTGTATAAAAATCAAAAAATGCACTGCAAAAATTGACTCCAAATCGCACCAATGTCAAATCATACCATACTGTTTTTATGCGGTGAAGTTTTGTTCGGTCCAAAATCGACCCCCTTTAGTGTGATTGTGGTTTGGGTTCAAACTGTAACAGCTTCACTCGTGATAGTAAGTATAAATATTTTAAATAAATTATAAAATAATAACAATATAATAATAATAATAATAAACGGGTTGCGGTTCGGTTCTACTTCGGTTCGGTTCAGATCAGGTCTAAAAATCTTGAAACCGCTTGAGACTTGTATGTTGCGGTTCCGGTTCCGGTCCGGATAATAAAATGTAAGAACCGCACCCGGACCAATGTTGTTCACGGTTCCGAAATTCAAACCTAAACCCGAATAATTTGCGAACGGTTCGGTCCGGTTCTTTGCGGTTCCGATTCGGTTTCGGTTCGGTTTGCAGTTTTCGGTTTTAAGTGACATCTCTAGCTCCAGCACAGAGGTCCCACCACACACCCGAAAGATCTTAGAGTGCTTCCCCTCCTTAGCATGTGCTGAGCTAACGACACCTCAGAATGCACTAGAAGATCAGAGAGTAAGAGAGTTGGAATGCTTGAAAGCTTACCTTTTGAGGTACCCCCTTGGGTCTATTTATAGTTTTTTTAAGTTGGTCTGCCAATAGCTCACCTCCACTGTTCTGAAGAGCTATATGCAGTCCAAGCATGCCTGCCAACAGCGTAACTTCGCTATTCTAAAAGGCTATGGACAGACTAGCGGCGATGGAATGGTAAAAATACACCACATATCACTGGGCGAGTGGCCCCCAAAAACCTCCACTCGCCTTGGGCGGCGAGTGCTTGATGAAGCTGGCACTCGCTGCCTCTCTAGGGCCCTGGGCGAGTGCAGGCCAAAAATGACCCACTCGCCTAAGGGCGCGAGTGCTGGTAGGCCAGACACTTGTGCTCTCGGCACCCCACTATAGGTCCGACTTAACTCACCGCCTGAGAACAGAATACGTCGACTGCACTCACCTCACTCAACGCCAAGAAAAAAAACGTTTAGTGCACACGCCTCACTCAACGCCAAGAAGAGAAGACGTTGAGTGCACATGACTCACTCAACGCCAAGAAGAGAAGGCATTGAGTGCCTCGGGCGGTGAGTGCCTAATGAGGCCGCCACTCGCTCCCCCCTCTGCCCTTGGGCGAGTGCGGGCCAGACCTGCCCCACTCGCCAACTGCATGTCGAGAGATAGGGGCGGGTGCGAGCCCACTTGCTCTGCTCGCCCCGCTTCAATCCCACCTTACCTGGGTGAGTCGGCGAGGCTGCCGAGCTCTCGCTTCCCTCTCGATTTGCCTGACTCGACGCCTTAGGCGGAAGGTCTTGACAGAACTTGCCTCACTCAACTCCAAAAGCGGAAGGCGTCGAGTGAACTCGCCTCACTCAACGTCAAGGGCGGAAGGCATCGAGTGAACTCGCCTCACTCAACACCAAAAGCGGAAGGCGTCGAGTGAACTCGTCTCACTCAACGCCAAGGTCCCGGCTCGCCTAGTCAGCTCGTGAACACTTAGGAGGGGCTCACTTCTGAGCGACTTTGCTCCTGAAGATCTGGCAAAGCACTGATCCTGGGGGGGGGGGGGGGAACCCGCTCATCGAATACGGGGTTGTACACAATCCACGCTCTTTGCGAGCTTCCGCAAAGTTTGGAAAGAAACATCCAATCCCAGGTATTTGATGAGCGTTGCGGGAGCGGGATGGAATTTTTTGGTGGGTGTCCACAAGTTACTATAAATATACGCCCCCCTACATGGGCGACCTTTGCCCTTCCCCTTACTCTGATTCTGCCGAGACGCCTCTCTCCAAGGAACTCCAAGAGAGGCTTAGTCACGCCCGGGAGTTCAATGCTGCCCGTGCTGCCGAGCTGACATCCCTGTCACCCAACTCTTTACCGCACGAGCCGCCAAAACAGGATCCTACCAAGAAGGCCAAGACTGCACCAAGAGTTGTCGAGTCCCTCCACCATGATCTGGCCTCAACCCCAGATCATGACATCGCTTCCACCTCTAAGCCAGCCACCAAAATAAAAGGAAAAGAGATCATCAACCTTCCAGCCGACTCGGACGCTCACCACAATGGTACTGGAACTGCTGTTCCGCGAGCTGGTTCCCCTCATAGCGACACGCGACCCCAACCTTCTCCCGAAGTCCGCGCAAGAAGCCCATCGCCTCCCTTCGACTCCACTGGGCGGGACTCGCTACTAATAAAGTCGCCGACCCGCGAGCCGTCTCAGCTTACTACCCCCAATCCTCTTCTCGCAGGGGGAGGTGCTGGGAACATCCCCATCCCAACCTTCAATCTGATCATCCCAAGCTCTCAAGCGTCGGTTCGCGGAAAGGCCCTTCAACCTCCTCTCGCTCGCCCATTTCAGGGTCAGCCAAGTTCTTCACGACACCCCACCTAGACGAGACCATCTCGCGAAGTTAGTCCAGTATCTTATAATTTCTGCAAACCTCAGTTCCTCATCTTAATTTTATTGTTCTCGCAGGCCTTCCTGACCAATCTGAAGCCAAAGAATCTTCCGATCCAGCTCGCCACTCGCCACCTCTTTCACCCAATGCGATAGAGGATTTCCTGGATGCCTCGCTGGACCCTGCCGAGCTGAGGAGGTGAACTATGGAACTCCTTAAGAAGCAGGGACTCGCGCTGCACCCGATCCAGGAGGACAACTCACTCGGCAATCAGCGTTTGCATGCTCTGGAAAGGGACTACGTGTTACTGGCGGACGAGGTATGGCGCTGCTCGGCGAGCGGGATGACTTCTCCTACACCGCTTATGGAGAGGATCAATGAGAACATGCAGCTAATACAACATGATTTGGAGTTGGTCTGCGAGTTCAACAACCCACGACGACCTTCGGGAATGGGGATGGGAGGCCGTGGTAGATGGAAATGGATCCATAGCTGAGCCTACAGACACTCGCCCCCAGCTGCCCCAACTCGCCTATTATAGTAATATTTCTATTGAACTGTTTCTTTGACTTTGACCTGTAATAACTTGACTATTTCTCTAGATTTAATTTTCCGATGTTTGTGATTTGCTAATTGCGTTATGATATGGACTCGACTCGCTTTAGGGTATAGTAGGTCGCAGAATTTGGCGAGTCGGGGATGCCGAGCCGGACTGACCGGTTTGCTCGACAATTAATTTACTTTCTATAAATAGGCCCCTTCACCTACCCCCAGACTATCTCCTTTACTACAAACTCATACCCCCCTCCTGTTGCCCTTCTCGCCAATTGCACTCGCACCAAGTCTCTATAAAAAGATGGGCAAGACGCGACCTGACGCTGACAGGATGTCCAAGTGCGTGAGACAATTTGCCGAGTATACATTCTATGAAGGGAATACTACCGAGCAAGAGCTTGTGGACTTCATCACCGACTACATCCCATCGGGATTCACTGTGCGCCGACACGGGAGGGGCGAGGTGATCAACACTTTCTTCCCTGATGAACTCGCCTTCCCCATCTTGCACTTCGAGGTGGGGTTGCGACTCCCTCTCTGGCCAGAGATTCACAAGATTCTGAAGTACTATGGGGCGGTCTCAGCACAGCTGAACCTGAACACAATCACTATGATGGTGGCATTCGCCTGCTTCCTTCGGTGAGAGCGGATTGAGTTCAACCTCACAGTCTTCTGCAAGTTGTTCATTTACCGCGCGACCAACGACAGGGTCACCTTCCTTGCCGGCTCGCAGCTCAAGGTTTGTGAGACGACAAACAAGAACCATAACATGTTCTCCAATTTGTATTCATCAGAGGGGATATCAGCAACGTCCCCTTCCCGCCTCAGCAACGCAGTGTGGAGGTATATCGACTGCCCGCTATGATGGGCAATGATGTCGAGCTGCATAAAGTTTTCCTCAACAAGGATTTCGAGATCACCTTCCTCAGAAGGGGCCTCGACTAGCTCCTTCCGGTTCATCCCGACGAAGGCATAACTTCCCTTTCTCTTCCTTTAATGAACTCGCCAATATCAAAGGATTTTCTGTTGACTACGTTTTTTCCTGCAGGAGAGCGACTGATTCCTGAGAACCCGCCCTTTGCGGACTCGGGACTCTTCCCCGACCCACTTGCATGCGAGCGGGCAGCTGCGGCGGCCTGCCGGATGGAGTCAGAGTTGGCCAGGCCTCCCTCTAGCAAGAGGCGACCCGACACCGCAAGCTTCAGCTCGCCTCGTCGACCCCCACCACCGAAGAAGATGAAGAATGCGATGGTGGTCTACAAGGGGAAACAAATCATCTTTGACTCGCCCGAGAAGGATCAAAGCGGCGACGACCCTCCGGCTTCTCCAGCTGCCGAGTTCCCAGTCGGCGAGTTAGGCCTGCCGAAAGACCATCGAAACTTTGATCTCGGCGGTAAAGCAAAGGAACAACTTGGCGAGTCGATGGTCCACTGGGATGAGCAGGCTCACAGAGTCTCCATCTCATCCCTCCTCCCCTCCTGGTCAGAGCGCCACCCTCCCAGCGGGCACGCGTATGCCTTTGGGTTTGGGCTATATGACCACAAGGACGCCGCGACTTACAACTACATGGGCCTCCAGCGGCTCGTCCATGAGTGCTCGCGACCCCAGATGTGCGCTATGGAGCTCGCACATATGTTGGTTCGCCGCGACATCAACCTCAGCCACAACTTGGCGAAGGCCGAGGAGGAGCGGGATGTCGCATACCAATGATGATGTCGCTAACATGGCAAGGCGACTGAGAATTGTCGAGAACATCCTCAACAAAAGTACCAGCGGGGCGGTAAGTGTCAGCTAACCCCTCTTCCATTTACTTAGTATTTTCGCAACTTTTCCTCTTACCCTTCTGGCCTTGCAGGATGCCGAGACCGCGGACCGTGTAACGCCCCAAAGCTCGAAAATGATCTGGTAGCGTCTTAAGGCCAATCTGGGGCCTGATAAGGGTCACACGGCCTGGGACACGGGCGTGTCCATGGCCGTGTCCTGCTACGAGTTCGACGATTTTTCCGTGTGGTCGACGGAATGCATTCGACGATCCTTGGGGGTCGGGTACACGGCCTCAGACACAGGAGTGTCCATGGTCGTGTCCTACTCTGTATTCGCCGGGCTGTGTCAGGTGAGGAACACAGCCTGGTACACGGGCGTGTACTGGTCGACACGGGCGTGTCAAATGTTGACACGGGCGTGTCGAAGCCCGTGTCCTGGTCGGGTCGTGATGGTTTCCTGTGTCTCTTGAGGGACACGCCCCGTGACACGGGCATGTCGAGTAGTACACGGGCGTGTCTGAGCCCGTGTCCTGTTCTATATTCGACGATCATGTTCAGATCGTGAGACACGACCTGTGACACGGGTGTGTCACACGCCGTGTTCGGCCCAGGTAATTGATTTTAAGGGTGAATCGAGGCCGTTCGTTTTACTTAGATGGGATCCGACGGCCTAGAACTGTTCCTGCAGTGTTAAGGTTAGGAATGGAGGGTTTATTCCTCATTTTTCCTTTGACCATTCTCTTTCTAAAGAGTTAGAGAGAGGTGAGAGCAAAGGTTGAAGAAAAAGGAGAAATCCGACCACCGGTGGATCTTCAGAGCTCCGAATCGCAAGCCGAGTCCAGATCCTTGAAGGCGAGGCCGTTATAGTGCTTTTCATCCGTCTAAGTTTCTTCACTTCTCCATGAGGCCTATACGAACTTCTAGGGTCGATTCTCTTCTTGGACATGTGAATTCCTCCTTCTTTCTGCATAAGAAACCCGCTCTCACGAGTATGCGGTGAGTGTGAGGTGTTCCTTCAGGTGGATATGAATAGTCCCCCTAGTTTTGTATGTAGAGTCCGGAATCGAAGTACGAACATAAGCATGGTGTGTGAAGCGTACCCGGACAAGTTGGTCTAGATCGGTGATGTTTCATTATGCATGAATAGCCGGAGAAGACTCCGTGCCGATGTTTGTTTTCGGGTTTTTCTACGTGGTAGATTGCAACTGGGATCCTTGGGGATTAACTCCAAGGTGCACCCGAAAATCTAGGCAGAAGCGAATTTATGCCGTCTCGGTGGCCTGGGAGCCAGCCGTGTACATAACCGGGTTATGTACGATTGTTTGATCGATACTTTGGGACTGGGGGAAACTTGGCCCGCGCCGATGGCTAAATTGTCGTGGCGAAGTGAGCAACGGGCAGGTGGAACCCTACCCACTCCATTTACTTCGGTTAAAGCGACCTAAGGTACATTGGACTTACCGATAACTTGGAGAGCGAGTCTAGGTTGCGGCTGAAAGGACTAATTGCTCACAAGGTTTGCCGTCCTGGGGGCGGTGGTGGAGTTGCAGGACGGATCAGGTTCGGACCGGCTTCACCGTGTGAGTGCCCTGAGAGCTCGGGGTGTGTGGCCATGGGCCTGCACCTGTGGTGAAGTGTGCTTTTGTTGTACTTTCACTTTAATGTTTGGCTATGCTAATAAAGTGCAGGGAAAGAGCATCGCCGCCCCGAGTAAAGGGGCGGGATCGTTATAATTTGCTCAACTTAGCTGATCGTTGCTTTTGCTTGCCACCGCTGCGGTGGAATTTTGATTGTAGGTGCTGTGGAGTCTAGTGGAAGTAGCGGGCTGAAGCCCTGGTTGCTGTGCAGGCCCTCGAAGGCCAAAAAAAATGTTTACTTTTATGTTCATGTGTGGCCGGCCTGCGTGCCGATGTTTGGAAGACATTTATTATTTAAGTAAACTCTTGTATGGCCAAAAGGTCAAGTACTTTGTGTATTTGTACGTTCATTCCTGATTTGGGTCTTTAGTGGATATTCATGTTGCGGCTTGAGTTCTTATAACTGTTTTAAAAAGCTTCCGCTAGAATGCTCTGAGTTAGGACGCGTGTTTCTTTGACAGTAATTTGGTATTAATACGTAACTCCACTAGCTGTCCGTGGTATATGGCGTGGGGCCCCTGCCGGACCTTCTGTTATATCCCATGTGACGGATGGGGGTGTTACAGACTGCATGCGTGCTCGCACTACCTAGCTAGAAGAAAAGAACTAGAAGCTGGAGGAGCAAAACAAGGCGCTCCAGGGCGAGTTGAATCGCCTGATGGACATCTTTCTTCCCCCTCTGTCGGCGACCCGAGCGCCCCAACCAAGAGACCGACGATGTTCAGCGAGGCAGAGGTTACCGAGAAGCTACGGGTCAACTCCATCAGCACCGCTGACTACACCCTGCAGGTTATGCGGGACATGCCGTTGTTGACGGTGGGTTGCGAGGAGATGACCGCAAGGGACTTGGTGCCGGGGCTATTCCCCCCCCCCGCTTTCCCCTGGCGAGAAGGAGGACATCTTCGGCTCTCTATTCAAGGGTGTTCCTGGCTTCGATGACGACAACTCTGGAGGGGAGGGCGAGTGCTAGCTCATGCGTTTTTCTCTTTCTTTTTGTAACGATCTCCCCCCTCATTTTGTAACCTCGTCGAGGCGAGCCCTTTTTGTGTAATGAAATACATTAATGAAAGAAAATACTTGCCAGTTTTCTCTGTATACTTGTTTATTTTCTATGTTGCAGTCGCACGTGTGTCTCCCCCTCGCCAAGTGAACTCTCTAGGGTAGACTCGCTGCTAGTTTAGGACACATACTTGCGTTGATACCCCGAGATCTCGCTAGCCTTAGGGAGTAGAAAGTAGAACACTTGTCGCGCTAGGCCCGCGACCACCCTGCTCGCCTACGAGGTTCCTTCCCTTTAGAGATTCGTTCTAGGTTCTAGGCCCAAAGCTTCCCAAGTAAAATCTCGATGGGGTGGAGTGTACTGGCTGGGGTCAGTCTCAGCTCACCTTCTTTCGCAGATGCCGTGATCTCGGCCCGCCACTACCTATTTGCCTGGAGATTGCTAGATCTAATCATTTGTTTTCCCTGTGATCTATTCCCTCCGGCCTCTGCCTCAAATTTTAACTTCAACTGCCTCATGTTGATTTGCAAGAATAGCCCGGGACCTAACTCTAGAGCAGCAATAATGTCCACCGAGGACCCCCGCCTTGCCAGCCAGGTGAAATCCTGACAACAGGAGTAGCTCAGGCCTTGTCTCCAGAGCAAGAATAATGTCCACCGAGGGTCTCTATCCTGTCAGCTAGGTGGGAGCATGACAACGAGAACAGCTCGGGATCTGAGAATCTCGAGTGACGTTCAGCCCTGCCAGCTACGGAAGCCTAGCAACGAGATCTTCTTGGGGTCGAGGGCAGACTCTCTCGAGTGACATCCAGCCATGCAGGTAGATGAGAGCCTAGCAGCGAGATCTGCTCGAGGTTCGAGTAAACACTCTCGAGTGACATCCGACCCTGTCAACTAATGGGAGCCTAACAACGGGATCTTCTCGGGGTCTGGGTAGATGCTCTCGAGTGACATCCAACTCTGCCATCTAGTGGGAGCCTAACAACGAGATCTTCTCGGGGTATGACGCAGACTCTCACGAGTGACATCCAGCACTACCAGCTAGTAAGAGCCTTGCAACGTGATCTTATCGGGGTCTGGGGAGACGCTCTCGAGTGACATCCATCCCTGCCAGCTAGTGGGAGCATGACAACGAGATCTTCTCGGGGTCTGGGGCATACTCTCACGAGTTACATCCAGCCCTGCTAACTAGTGGGACCTGGCAACGGGATCTTCTCGGGGTTTGGGGAGATGCTCTCGAGTGACATCCAGCCCTACCAGCTAGTGGGAGCCTGAAAGTAGGATCTTCTCGAGATCTGGGGAGACCCTCTCGAGTGACATCCAGCCCTGCCAGCTAATGAGAGCCTGTCAGCAGGATCTTCTCGGGGTCTGGGGCAGACTCTCACGAGTGACATCCAGCCCTACCAGCTAGTGGGATCCTGACAGTGAGATATTTTTGGGGTCTGAAGAGATGATCTCGAGTGGCATCCAGCCCTGCCAGCTAGTGGGAGCCTAACAACGAGATCTTTTTGGGGTCTGGGGCAGACTCTCACGAGTGACATCCAACACTGCCAGCTAGTGGGAGCCTGACATTGAGATCTTCTCGGAGTCTAGGGAGACGCTCTCAAGTGACATCCAGCCTTGCCAACTAGTGGGAGCCTGTCAGTGGGATCTTCTCGGGATCTGGGGAGAAGCTCTCGAGTGACATCCAGCCCTGCCAGCTAATGGGAGCCTGACAGCGGGATCTTCTCGGGGTTTGGGGCAAACTCTCATGAGTGAAATCCATCCTTGCCAGCTAGTGAGAGCCAGACAACGAGATCTTCTCGGGGTCTGAGGAGACGTTCTCGTGTGACATCCAACCCTGTCAGCTAGTGGGAGCATGATAGTGTGATCTTCTCGGGGTCTGGGGAGATGCTCTCGAGTGACATCCAACCCTGCCAGCTAGTGGGATCCTGACAGCGGGATCTTCTCGGGGTCTGGGGCAGACTCTCACGAGTGACATCCAGCCCTGTCAGCTAGTGGGAGCCACACAACGGGATCTTCTCAGGGTCTAGGGAGATGCTCTCGAGTGACATCCAGCCTGCCAGCTAGTGGGAGCATGACAACAGGATCTTCTCGGAGTCTGGGGCAGACTCTCACGAGTGACATCCAACCCTGCTAGCTAGTGGGAGCCTGATAGTGGGATCTTCTCTTAGTCCGGGGAGATGCTTTCGAGTGACATCCAGCCCTGCCAGCTAGTGGGATCCTGACAGCGGTATCTTCTCGGGGTCTGGGGAGACGCACTCGAGTGACATCCAGCCCTGCCAGCTAGTGGGAGTCTGACAGCAGGATCTTCTCGGGGTCTGGGGAGATGCTCTCGAGTGACATACAACCTTGCCAGCTAGTGGGAGCCTGACAACGGGACCTTCTCGATGTCTGTTTCATGAACACCATCTGCTGAACAAACTATTACAAAGGAGATCTGAAATGATGTGATATCTTATACTTATAAAAGAGGGTGTTACATACTTTGTTCATGGATAGAAACACTTCAAGTCATCACCACTCCAGGTGTGACTGAGGGACTCACCTTCCAAATTCTAGAGGCAGTCCCCCCTGACCTCAATACCTCTTTGATATTGTATGTACCTTCCCAGTTTGGGTTGAGCTTTCCCACGGCTGTCGACCTTCCTGCGACATCTACCTTCTTGAGGACCAAGTCCCCTTCTGCGAACTGCTTGATTCTGACATGCTTGTCAAAATACTTGGCCATCTGCCGCTTAATTTCTTCCTACCTAACATCAACCACATCTCGAAGTTCCTACACTATATCTAAGGAGAGTCACACCTAGTCCTCATTCTCAGCTCTCCATTCTTCCCTGCCTTCCTCTGCTTCCACTACATGAGAGAGCTTGAATGGGGTCTCCCCCGTGGCTGTGTTTGGGAGTGGTTCTCAGGGCCCAGAGGACTGAAGGAAGTTCCTCCACCTAACTCCCCTTCAGGTTCTCAACCTTCTTCTTCAAGAGATTCACGCTGATCTTATTCGCCGCCTCCACCTGCCCGTTGCTCCTGGGATGATGGACCGACACGAACCTAAGTTCAATCTCTAGTTGGCCACATAAACTGATAAACTCGGCACTGACAAACTACGGCCTATTGTCTGTGACATTAGCCCGAGGCAATCCATGCTGACAGATGATTTCCACCCAATACAAAGTTTCTGATTACATGAGAGGTCACCTTGGCCAGCGCCCTCACCCCCAACCCTTAGAAAAATAATCTGTCATTACTAATAAGAACCTCCTCTGCCTACTGGTGTAACGACCTAGGGAGGACCCCTAGTGCCGCCCGGCCCACCAGCAGCCCATGGAGGACCCATGACACCACGGTGGTACAGCCGTAATATACAAGGCCTGCAGGCCATACACCCCAAAGCATCTCCGGCCTGTTTATCAGCACGATGCATTGTTGCCACGGGGTCTCGAACCCGCAACCTTGACAAGTAGCCTTTAGTACCACTACTCATCACCAACTGAGCTGCAGCTTAGTTGGTGATGAGAATTGTTGAAGATTGCTTATCAAGGGTTGCGAGTTCGAAGCCTCGTGCAAACATCCTACCGCTGCTAAGAAACATGCACAGAGATTTGGTTGGGGAGTATGACCTGCAGGTCTTGTAGATTCCGGCTCTACCACCGTGGTGTCATGGGTCCTCCATGGGCTGCTGGTGGGCCGGGAAGCGCTAGGGGTCCTCCCTAGGTCGTTACAACTGGCCTGAGGAAAGGGACCTACCAGGTCTATTCCCAGATGGCAAAGGGCCATGGCGCGGTGGTACTTCTTAGACTTTGAGCTATCAACAGTTGGAATGGGGCAAACAATTGGTACTTCTGGCACTTCTTTGCGAACTCGGCTACATCCTGGCCTAGGGTCGTCCAGAAGTACCCTTGCCTGACTATCCTTTCCTATAAGGTCCTGCTCCCTGAGTGACTCCCGAACTCTCCAGAGTGAATCTCCCCCAAGATCCTCAGAACTTCCTCTTCGGCCACGCAACGTGCCAGAAGTCCTGAGAGAGTTTTCCGGTATAGCCTCCCGTCGCGCATCAGATAGTATGTCGACTTATATTTGAAGCGCTTCTTATCCAGACCCTCCAGGAATTCTCTTG
Source organism: Platanthera guangdongensis (assembly GCA_039583875.1). Taxonomy (NCBI): domain Eukaryota; kingdom Viridiplantae; phylum Streptophyta; class Magnoliopsida; order Asparagales; family Orchidaceae; genus Platanthera; species Platanthera guangdongensis. Next base: position 160,449,582 of record CM077154.1, read on the forward strand.
AGGACAAGAAGGTCGTGAAGGGGTTCCATACAGGAAGGACGCTGATCCACCTCCATCAGCTCCCCCTCTTCGATGGAAGGACGGGAGAGGTCAGTAAGAGTTCCCCCCCGCGCAGGGTCCGAATTTGGCCAACTGATCCACCTGCTCATTCTCTTCCCATGACATGTGCTTGATGGAGAATGTTTGAAACATCCTGATGATCCCCTTCACCTTTGCCAGATAGAGCTGGAGGGTAGGCTCCCTGATCTCAAACTCACCATTAATTTAGGAAGACACCACCATAGAGTCTGTGAGGACTTCCACGTCATGCACTCCAAGCTCCCTGGCTAGCCAGAGACCTGCGATCATGGCCTCATACTACGCTTGATTGTTGGTAACGGGGAAGTGGATAACCACCGTCTGCTCGATCCTTGTCCCATATGGACTCTCCAAGATTACTCCCTCCCCTAAGGAGTGCCTCCCTAACGCGCCATCCACCTTTACCCTCCAAGGAACTGGTGGGTGAGCTCGGCCTCTGCCACTTCAACCACATAGTCAGCGAGAAAGTCGGCCATTGCCTGGGCCTTGATCGAGAGCCGAGGGACAAAGGAGATGTCAAACTCGCTTAACTCCACCGACCACTTGGCCAACCTTCCGGAGTGCTCCACCCCCTCAAAGATATTGCAGAGGGGATGGTTGGTCACCACCCTGATAGAGTGTGCCTTGAAATACGGACGGAGCCTCTAGGCCGAGATGACCAGGGCAAACACCAGTTTCTCCAAAATAGGGTACCTGAGTTCTTCCTTCTCAGGACCCTGCTCACGTAGTAGATGAGCGGCTGCCTCTTATCCTCTTCCCGGACCAAGACGGAGCTCAGGGCCTCAGCCCCTACTCCAAGGTATAAGGACATATCTTGCCACTCCTTCAGTCCCTAGATCAGAGGGGCTTGGGTCAGCTGCCTCTTCAAGGCTTGGAAGGCTCCCCCACACTCCTCGGACCACTCAAATTTTTGGCCCCCTCTTAATGTCTTGAAGAAGGGTGGACACTTCTCTTCTGCCCGGGAGAGGAACCGGCTCAGTGTAACGCCTCCATTCGTCCCATGGAATATAACAATGGGTCTGGACGGGGCCCCACGCCATATTTCACAGACAAACGACGAAATTACGTATGAATATCAAAATCACATTTTACTCACATCCTAACTCAGAGCATTCTAGCGCAGCATTTTAGGTTATAAAAACTCATCACAACGAATGTCCACTAAATATATAAACCATATATTTATATATATCACCAGTAATGTATACAAATACATACGCTCATGGCCTTAAGGACTTACCAGTTGCTCTTTACAAAATATACAACTTCATACATCGGCACGCAGGCTAGCCATACATGAAATCCAAGAATTCTTTGCACGACCTTCAAGGGCCTAAGCAGCAAGGGCTTTGTTCCGCTCAATTAAATGCAACCCGCCAGCACTTGCAATTAGACATCCACCCCAAGAGCGGTAAACAAAGCAACGGTCAGCATTAGCTAACCAATTATAACGACCCTACCCCTTACCTAGGGCAGTGGTTCCTTCCCTATATGCATTGTAATCATAAGCTATATATCACAACAAGTGCTTTCACTCACCACATCACAAACGCCGGCCTCCGCCAGACGCTCCGTGTACTCAGGGCATATTACGGTGTACCGGACTCTGTGGCAACACCACCGATCAGAGGTTATTAACTTATTGGCTGGCCGGTCCTAGTCACCACAACACACATGCTGGGCACATTCCGTCCAAACCACTCAGAGGTGATAATCTCACGGCAAACTTGAACATTAAGATCGACCCACCATTGTAGTGCAGCAAGCCGGGTCTGCCTCACGTCCTCCCAAGTCTTGCCACCAATCGACCTCCCAAAACAACCAGGGGCAGGCCAACCTTTTCCCGTTGCTCAAACCGTTAGTAACACACCACATGACGCGGATCGGCTTTCCATCCTGATTAGTCATAGATTTCCGCTCTCTCAGATCAACTAGCGCTCACAACACTCACACCACAAGAAGCTTACGCAAAGCATCCAAGATCAGCATACAGCTCACGCAGAGCTCACAACAAAAGGAGCTTACACTCACAATTCATACGCATCCATACAATATACAGAGTCTTCTCCGGTCACACATAACCATCACCAGCCCAGACTAACCATCCGGATGGGATTCACACAGCATGCCTATGCCGTACTACACACTTCCGGCTCTAGATGCAGACTCAATCTGGAATCACTTATGCTTTCCACCTCTTAGTGGAGGATTCCATGCATATGCATAAAGAAAGGACTTCGTTTGTCCAAGAAGGAGATCGTTACCCTTGACGATCGCTTTGGAGCCATGATCTAGCCAGATAGAAATCTGAAAGTGTTTAGTTGCCTACCTAAATCACCTAGCGGGGGGGGGGGGGGGTGAATAGGTGAGATGTGCGTCTTGTTGTGGAATAAAAATTTAAGATATATGCACAGAACTATCTACCAATCAATCACAGACGAAGCAAGATTTATAGTGGTTCCCCAACCTTGGGTACATCCACTTTCCCTCACCGATTTAGTAATACACTAGACTCGGCTACTCCACTATCTCAGATTGAAAACCAATCCTACTCCTCGGAACAAAGTTCCTACAATCTTGATCCACAAAACAGATCTACACTTGGAAGGTAAAACTTCCTACAATCTCGAAGACAAAGGTTCCTACACTCGGAGAAAATTCTCCCACAAGAATGAAATAGAACGTATATAAAAATACAAACAATGAATCTTAATCAGATCTGCAAACAATCAATCTGGCTCTGATACCAGTTGAAAGTGTTTAGTTGCCTACCTAAATCACCTAGAGGGGTGGGGGGGGGGTGGTGAATAGGTGAGATGTACGTCTTGTTGCGGAATAAAAATTTAACATCTATGCACAGAACTATCTACCAATCAATCACAGACGAAGTAAGATTTATAGAGGTTCCCCAACCTTGGGTAGGGATGTTTGTGAGATGGACGTGCTTACGTGAACGGCGGATTACCCATCACAGAACATAGAAAAATAAGAGAGTGCTCCGACCAAAAGCGAACGAAAAGGGGTCGGTTGGCTCTCAAAAATACGGGACTCGATACAACGTCCTTAGGACCTACTCTCCAACAAGCACACAACTCGCGCCTAGCCGGACTCGATACCACGACCTTAGGACCTACCTCTCCAACAAGCACACATCTCACCGCACCTACACAAGCATCTATTCTTTTCAAAATAAGCCGTCAATCGCAGCAAAAATATATTTAGGAGCGGCGGTAAACGATAAGGAGGGATCAAGAACAAGTTGAGATTAACTCCCTTGTTAGCACCAAAGCGTGCCCAATCTTGGAGAACAAGTCAAGGCTTGGCCTAGTTTGTTCTCTAGCGGATCTTCCAATCCGAAAAACAAGAGGGTCAATAACAACGTTCGATTCAGATTTGCAAGCGAAAACACTTTAAAATCGCGGAAAAGACGGATGAATAACCTCCACAAAATTCTCACAGCAAGAAACACAAAGATAGGGAAGAGATTACCCAACCAAGAAGAAGATCACACAATATTTGTGGGAGAATCACTCTCTCCACGGTTCCACCGGTTTCACACCGAAGGGGGCTGCTTCCTTCTTCCACGGAGTCGCACCGAGAGAAGCCACGCCGGAGTCGCACCGAACGGGGATGGAGGAGGCAAGGCTTGGCTTCACACCAAAGGGGAGGAGGTGGCTATGGCTTTCACCATGGTGGCCGAAATTCCTCAAGGGGGGGGGGTTACTTTAGGTTTCTTTTTCCAATACATAACTCATCATAATATCCTCCTTTAAATAGGAGTTACAAAAGAGATCCAACCATCCATGATGGAGATGAAATCTCATCCATCCGGGCGGTTACATACACACCAAGAGTTTAATAGCACACCAACATGAAAATAAAAATATTACAAGCCAAATGTTTTAAGCAATTAAAATAAAACTAAGTAGAATTATTAAGCAAGCTTTGCGCGCCGCGGACGGAGGTTGTATCGCAGCTTTCCGTTAGCGTCCGTGGCGTTGTCATGACGCCGCAAATCTTTAACTTGTTGCGCCGCAGCAACCGGGTCATCATCAGGAAGTGTTGGAGGGGCCGCAACAACCGGGTCATCATCAGGAAGTGTTGGAGGGGCCGCGCCATCAATCCTCCCCCACTCAAAATCGCGCATCTCCGATGCGTGGGCTGATAGAAAGCGGCGGAGAAGCTCGGCATCCAAACGTTGAAGCTCTGTCGCGAGGACCCATGAGTCGTCCGACGGTGGGCGGTCACGCCAACGGATGAGGAAGCGGTAGGTAGCACCGGCAGGAGTAGTAAGTGGCTCAGCAGCGAGTATCATATCTGGATGGAGAAACGTCTTGGGAAACCTGGGAAACATGTCAGCAGTAGGAATAAAAGAAGACAACGTACCATCCGATGTTATACCTGCGGGGACCGGAGGAGAGAGATCATCCAAACTACCACTCCCCAACCCATTAGAAATTTCAGTGGAGGGAGAAGACGACAAAGAAACCAACTCTTGTGGAGGCGCAACAAACAGCGTCAAATCCGAGACATTAAAAATAGGGGAGATACCCCATTCAGCAGGCAAATCCAATACGAAAGCGTTGTCACCTAGCTTCTTTATAATCCGAAAAGGACCGGCGCGTTTTGGAGCTAACTTTTTAACGGTGCCAGTTGGCATTCGTTCGGGAACTAACCGTACTAAAACCAGATCGCCGACCTTAAAGTGTGACACCTTCCTATGTAGATTAGCGTGCGCTTGATAAGACTCATATTGAGCAGTCAAGGTAGCTCGTATACGTGCATGTAAGTCGTGAATATGTTGGGCGAAGGATTGTGCAAATTGACTTGTTTTGTATGTGGGAGGTAAGGGGACCAAGTCAAGTGGCACAGGGGCCTTATACCCGTGGACAATTTCATTCGGAGACATACCCGTGGACCGATTTTTAGAATTATTGTAAGCCAGTTGTGCATGTGGAAGCAGTAAATCCCAAGTGCCTTTATGGTCGCTCACGAGACATCGAAGAAGATTTCCTAGGCTCCGATTGACTACTTCCGTTTGGCCATCAGTTTGTGGGTGATAAGCCGCGGAGAATAATAATTTTGTGCCCATAAGAACCCACAAGGTTTTCCAAAAGTAGCTAGTGAACTTGACGTCCCTATCTGAGACAATAGTCTTCGGAACGCCACGGTGACTAACGACGTCTTTAAAATACAGTTTCGCAATGTGAGAGGCGTCGTTGGTCCTACTACAGGGGAGGAAGTACGCCATCTTGGAGAACCTATCCACAACAACGAGTATAGAATCATGACGTCGCAGGGTGGGGGGAAGGCCTAATACAAAGTCCATGCTCACGTCTTCCCACGGGACGGACGGAATAGGTAGCGGAGTGTATAAACCTACATTGGACTTAGTACCTTTAGAAACTTGGCACGTACGGCAACTGCTCACAACTTTCCCAACCATCGCCTTTAGTTTAGGCCAAAAGAATTTCTCCTCCACGAGCGTTATCGTTTTGTCTCTGCCAAAGTGGCCACTCAAGCCACCACTATGTAACTCCCAAATGATGTGGAGTCGCAAAGAGGAGTGGGGGATACACAATTTTCCGTGTTTGAATAAGTATCCGTCTCTAAGTGAATAGGCCGTGATGGTCGCGGGAGAGCTATCCTGGGCAGATAAGTATGGCTCCTGAAAATCAGGGCATGTGGCGTATTCATCCTTTATGCGCTCGAACCCTACCACGTGGACTTGCATGGAGGAAAGTAAGAGGGTGAGGCGACTGAGTGCATCGGCAACTCGATTGTCGGTCCCTTTAAGGTGCTTGAGAGTAAATGTGTATTCTTGCAAGAAGGATACCCATTTAGCGTGGCGCGGGCTGATTTTGTGCTGACCATTGATGAATCGCAACGCTTCATGATCAGAGAGGATCACGAACTCCTTATGAAGGAGGTAGTGCCTCCAATGATGCAAACATCTAATGACCGCATAAAACTCCCTATCGTAATTGGAATAATTTAATTTAGCACCCGCTAACTTCTCACTAAAATAACTAACCGGGTGGCCCTCTTGACTCAAGACACCTCCAATCCCTACGCCAGATGCATCACAAGTAAGCTCGAAGACCTTGGTGAAGTCTGGGAGACGTAACACCGGTGCTTCGGTCATAAGCTCCTTAATACGATGGAATGCAAACGTGGCGGATTTGGACCATGTGAATTCTCCTTTCTTCATGCAGTCCGTAATGGGTGCCATAATGCTACTAAAATCACGTATGAAACGACGATAAAAGGTAGCTAACCCGTGGAAACTACGCACCTCACGAAGGTTAGTGGGCTCGGGCCAGTCTCTAATCACCTGAACCTTTCCTGGGTCGACACGAATTCCTTCAGAGCCAACTATATAACCTAAGAATTCAACCTCCGAAACATAAAATGTGCATTTCTTTAGATTTAGATATAAGGTTTCAGTCCTTAAGGTGGAGAGGACTACTTTGATGTGAGAGAGGTGTTCGGCGGGGGAGGTACTAAACACTAGGATATCATCAAAATACACTACAACAAACTTCCCCATATATGGCCTAAAGATGTGCGTCATCATCCGGGAGAAGGTGCTGGGGGCATTGGATAGCCCAAAGGGCATCACAAGCCATTCATACAACCCATCCTTAGACTTGAAAGCCGTCTTCCACTCATCCCCCTCTCGGATCCTGATTTGGTGGTAACCACTCCGTAAGTCCAGTTTAGAGAAGATAGTGGCACCCGATAGGACATCCAAGAGATCATCTAGTCGCGGAATTGGAAACCTATATTTTATAGTAATTTTGTTGAGAGCTCGGCTATCAACACACATGCGCCAGGTGCCATCCTTCTTAGGGGCAAGAAGAGCGGGGACAGCACATGGGCTCATACTCGTCCTAATAAATCCCTTATTTAACAACTCCTCTATCTGGGTTTGTAACTCTATGTGGGCAGTTGGATTAAGCCTATAGTGTGGTTGGTTGGGTAAGGACGATCCGGGGATAAGGTCTATTGCGTGTTGTATATCTCTAAGCGGTGGTAACGACGAAGGCAACTCCTCCGGGTATACATCCCTAAACTCATCCAACAATACCCGTAGCTCTCGGGGTAAATCTTCCAACACGCCACCATCAGTTTTTTCACTCAGAAGTACAAGAGCGTACATTATTCCCCCAATAAAGGGATCCTTCACAAATTCCTTCCTACCAACTAAACTCAAGGCTTTCCTCTCAACTGGGATGGTGGTATCCTTAGCCAACACTACCGGCTCTTTTGGCACAGTCGGTCTCAAGGTGACGATCTTGCCATTGAATTTAAACTCATAAGTGTTGGCACGACCATAGTGCGTCACATCACGGTCATATAGCCACGGGCGGCCTAATAACACATGACAAACGTCCATTGGAAGGACGTCGCACCAAACCTCATCCGTGTAGGATTTGAAAGACAGGGGGACTAGACATCGTTGGGTAACCTTAATAGTAACCTTACTAATCCAAGCGACCTGGTAGGGGGTCGGGTGCGGCTCGACAGTCAAGGACATGCGCTTAACGGCATTCTCAGAAACGGCGTTTACGCAACTACCACCATCAATAACTAATTTGCAAAGTTTTTCTCCACTCTTAAAGATCAGGGAAAAGATGCTCGTCCTCTTCCAGTCATCTACAGGACGAGGAGTGGTCAAAATGCAACGCATCACCATAAGGCGGTGATCGTCCTCCAAGTCACTAGGGACTCCGTCAAGGTCGCTCTCCTCTTCGGCCTCATGGACATAGTCGTCAGGGTCGGTAGTGGACTCTAGTAAGGCTATGGCCTTCGTCTTGGTGGGGCATTCATAGGCATAGTGGCCTTGAACACCGCATGAGTAACAAGTGGTGTTAGCCTTGCTAACCTTTCCAACGGGGATACGCTCACTAGCGGGGTTCTTGGTATTTCTCGCGGTAATCACAACAGATTTCGACTCGGAGGATCTAAATCTTCCTTTATCAGGAAAAGTGGAAGAAGATGCCCCAGCGGTGGACTTATTCTTTGCATTAGAATAACGAGAGTGAGCTTTAGATGCTAGGTTCTTTTCAATGTCCAAGGCGGCATTGAAAGTCGTATTCAAGTCCGTGTGACCATAACGCAAGAGTTTCCGCTGTATGTCGGGGTGAAGTCCCTTTCGAAATCTAGATAAAGTTACTTCGGGGATCTCTCGAAGGTCACATCGTACCATACGGTCCTTAAGTTCTCCCATATATTCAGCAACAGACATTGAGCCTTGCCGAAGAGTGGCAAGCTCATCGAACATTTGCGTCCGATGGTACGCGGGAACGTACTGATCGGTTAGCAGGTTCTTCATAACAGCCCATCCAATGAGTGGGACCCCGTGCCCAGCTCCTAACCTACGTTCTTCATTCAGCCAATAGGTTTTGGCACGTCCCATTAATTTCATCCTGGCAACTTGAACCTTTTGGGGGTCCGTGAGGTTGTGCCATTCGAAATAGCACTCCATGTCTATAGCCCAATGGAGGAAGATCTGGGGATCTCCCATGCCATCATAGGTGGGGGCATCTATCTTGATAGCCCTCGTGATATCAAAGCCTCGCTCGGGGCGGGGTTCTCGAGGGGGCATACGGGGAGAGTTTCCCTCAGAATCCGAATCAAAGTTCGGTTGGTGCCGGTTGGGCTGCCCAGCATTAACGGGAGGTGGGGGTGGCCTAGCTTGATTTTGTAGGATCTGGGCTAAGGCGTTCCTAAGCTCTGTCATTTCGGCACGAAGACCTGCTATAGCCTCGGTGTTGGGATCACCATGCTCGTTCGCAGCCATCCTAGACGTAGACGGGGTTGCGTACTCCGTTCCTAGCCTAGTGCGCATTCAGGTTTGGGAGGCCCCGGGCAAGATGAATTTTTCTAGGACTGAAGCTATATTGAAAATAAGATATTTTTATATATTCCCGATGAGAATAACACGTAGATCGTTAAAAATTTTTTTTTTTGAAATTTTGCTGAAAAATAAAGTTTTCAGCCCGCTATTTGCAGACCACAGAAAATATTTTTTTTGGAGTTCTAACGATCGGATCTCTAACAAGGAACGCAGAGAGGATGTTTGCAACGTGAAAGTTGAAACGACCGCCTCTGATACCAAATTGGTGTAGGGATGTTTGTGAGATGGACGTGCTTACGTGAACGGCGGATTACCCATCACAGAACATAGAAAAATAAGAGAGTGCTCCGACCAAAAGCGAACGAAAAGGGGTCGGTTGGCTCTCAAAAATACGGGACTCGATACAACGTCCTTAGGACCTACTCTCCAACAAGCACACAACTCGCGCCTAGCCGGACTCGATACCACGACCTTAGGACCTACCTCTCCAACAAGCACACATCTCACCGCACCTACACAAGCATCTATTCTTTTCAAAATAAGCCGTCAATCGCAGCAAAAATATATTTAGGAGCGGCGGTAAACGATAAGGAGGGATCAAGAACAAGTTGAGATTAACTCCCTTGTTAGCACCAAAGCGTGCCCAATCTTGGAGAACAAGTCAAGGCTTGGCCTAGTTTGTTCTCTAGCGGATCTTCCAATCCGAAAAACAAGAGGGTCAATAACAACGTTCGATTCAGATTTGCAAGCGAAAACACTTTAAAATCGCGGAAAAGACGGATGAATAACCTCCACAAAATTCTCACAGCAAGAAACACAAAGATAGGGAAGAGATTACCCAACCAAGAAGAAGATCACACAATATTTGTGGGAGAATCACTCTCTCCACGGTTCCACCGGTTTCACACCGAAGGGGGCTGCTTCCTTCTTCCACGGAGTCGCACCGAGAGAAGCCACGCCGGAGTCGCACCGAACGGGGATGGAGGAGGCAAGGCTTGGCTTCACACCAAAGGGGAGGAGGTGGCTATGGCTTTCACCATGGTGGCCGAAATTCCTCAAGGGGGGGGGGGGGGTTACTTTAGGTTTCTTTTTCCAATACATAACTCATCATAATATCCTCCTTTAAATAGGAGTTACAAAAGAGATCCAACCATCCATGATGGAGATGAAATCTCATCCATCCGGGCGGTTACATACACACCAAGAGTTTAATAGCACACCAACATGAAAATAAAAATATTACAAGCCAAATGTTTTAAGCAATTAAAATAAAACTAAGTAGAATTATTAAGCAAGCTTTGCGCGCCGCGGACGGAGGTTGTATCGCAGCTTTCCGTTAGCGTCCGTGGCGTTGTCATGACGCCGCAAATCTTTAACTTGTTGCGCCGCAGCAACCGGGTCATCATCAGGAAGTGTTGGAGGGGCCGCAACAACCGGGTCATCATCAGGAAGTGTTGGAGGGGCCGCGCCATCACCAACCTTGGGTACATCCACTTTCCCTCACCGATCTAACAATACACTAGACTTGGCTACTCCACTATCTCGGATTGAAAACCAATCATACTCCTCAGAACAAAGTTCCTACAATCTCGATGCACAAAATGGATCTACACTCGGAAGGTAAAACTTCCTACAATCTCGGAGATAAAGGCTCCTACACTCGGAGAAAATTCTCCTACAAGAATGAAATAGAACGTATGTAAAAATACAAATAGTGAATCTTAATCAGATCTGCAAACAATCAGCCCAGATCTTCCTCTTTTAAACTTTGCGGCTTTATCAGAGAGGTTGAAGAAAATCTCGGCAATGCAAGATCTGGACTTGTTTGGCTTCACACGATCGGATAGAAGATGAGGAGTTGAGCGACGATCTCGATCTGTAAACCTTCTTGACCTGAATCTTCTGAAATCGAAAACCTTAGCCGGATGTGAACGATGAAGATCGACGGCGGCGGCTTTCGCTTCTTGGAGAGAGAAAGGGATTCAGAGAATTTAGAAAATAATTTCACTGCAAAACTTCTGATTAGAGTTTGTTGGTTTGACAAGACCTTATATAAGATTTGCGATAACAGTCATAATTAATTCTTTAATGAGGTACACGTTGACCAATCACATCAGGGCTCCTTAAGAAATCTGTAAATTCTGAACTAAACGAATTTTCAGAAAAAGTGAAGTGACATACTCGAGTGAAGATACAACTACTCGAGTACTATATAGAACTACTCGAGTGAACTGAAGATAACCACTCGAGTAAAGACTTAAAGAAAATCTGGAAATGAAGACCAGCGACTCGAGTATAAAGAGATTTACTCGAGTGCTAAAACAGTTACACGAGAAGTGGAGTTGGACTACTCGAGTATAATAAATTCTACTCGAGTGAAAAGAAATTGACTACACGAGAGATAGAGGAACTACTCGAGTCAGGGGCTTAGAATAATTTCTGGAATGGAGTTCTGGGTTACTCGAGTAGTGAAACTGAACTACTCGAGAGAATAAGAACTACTCGAGTATATGAAAATAACTACTCGAGTAATAGACTTAGAAAAATTCTGAGGGAAGAAAATCCTGTTACTCGGGTATAAACTCTGGACTACTCGAGTAGTAGATGAATTACTCGAGTACATGACTTTGACTACTCGAGAAAGAAGGTTTAAACTACTCGAGTACTTATATGGCTACTCGAGTAATTTACTTAGAAAATATCTGGAGAAGAAATTCTGTTAACTCGATAATGAGAAGGAATCTACTCGAGTAGTTATCTTAGCTACTCGAGAGTTATAACTTGACTACTCGAGTTCTAATTTCCTTACTCGAGTATAAAGATTTTTACTCTAGTATTAACTAAGCAATTCACTCGAGTATGTAGAGATCTACTCGAGTAAAATACTTAGTAAATTCCTTTTAACAGAATTCTCTTCTTCTAGGTGAATTCAGTAACAAGTCTTTTCCAATTAGTCCTAGTGCTTGAATATGAAGTGTGTCCCAATAGAGAGGGTACACATGAGTCAATACCTTGGATCACACAATGAGGGATTACATTGTATGGTCCTGTGTTTGGTGACCCATTGTAAACCGACATTGGTCTACACTTGACATTAGAATCCTGCAAACACATAACTTAAACAAAGCATCAAATACAACTTAATTCATCTTAGTTCAAGGATGACTTCATTAAATCTGGGTTAATGTGGATACAATACCCAACAAAATCACCGCCACGGCTTTGCCTCCACGAATTCGCACTCGACTCACGATTCAGCATGCTAAAGCTTCTACGGCAGCCGTCTCCCTTCTTCTCTTCCTTCTTTTCTCTCTCTCTTCTCCCCACTTTTGAGAATGAGAAATGGCTAAAGATGATGAGATTATCCACCCACTCAACCTTATAACAGCATGGAAGGGCCTGGACCCTTGGATCCAAGGTGAAGGAAATGAATGGTCACGATCTGCCAGAAATATACATTTTTGTGCTGGCACGCCCTGTGACACGCCCGTGTCACAGGCCGTGTCCCTTAAGCGGTGCACGAACCGCCTTATCCAGAATAAGGCACGGCCATGTGACACGCCCGTGTCACCTGACTGCCACACCCGTGTCACCTGGCTGCCACGCCTGTATCACCTAGCGGCCACACCCGTGTCACCTGGCTGACACGCCTGTGTCTTCCTCTCGAGACCCACTTGAGACAACTACTCGAGTAGTTGGACATGACACGGCCGTGTCATATAGCTGACACTCCTGTGTCACCCTCGTACTCGAGACATTTAAGACCTACTCGAGACACCCACTCGAGTAGACACAGAGCAGTATACGGCCATGTGACACGCCCGTGTCACAGGCCGTGTACCTTCTCTCTCGAGAATTCGTCAAGCGCAGCTACTCGAGTGAAATTCGTCGAACACGCCTCAGACATGCCCCTAGACATGCCCGTGTCACAGGGCGTGCTCCCTCTCGAAAACTTCTCGAGTGCATTTCGTCGAGCACTCGAGAGGCTGCTCAACCCGAGCACGACACGCCCTGGGACACGCCCGTGTCCCAGACCGTGTCGCCCAACCTGAACCCAAATTGGGATTTGGAGTGTTACAACCCTCCCCTCCATCAAAAAATTTCGTCCAGAAATTTAGTTCAGCTGGAACTACCAACAGAACCACACATTTGTTGCACCTCGCTAAAACGATCCGGGTTAGAGCTCAGAGGTTGCAGCTTGTCTCGCCCCATGGCTTCGCACAAAATAACTATCACATACATCACCATATAGCCACATAACATACATACATAACAAACATAACATACATCCACCAACTATCTCTTTAACCTCTATTTTCTTACATCACGAGAATAGCAAAGTGCCCTTATTTCCGCTCATCTCGCATAATTCGTTTTATAGCCTGTTGGACTTCCAAACTAAACACTCGAGGCTGCTGTACTTCACTGATTGAGCTTTGCGGCTCCTGTAATTCAAGATAATGCACTCGAGGTTGCGTCCGGGATGCAGATGACTCGGCCACTACTTTACCCTTTTCTTCATAAGACGCACCTGTCCTTTTCTCACTCCTTGGAGGGACACTCCAACAATTGTTGGCTAAATGTCCTTGCTTTTCACATTTAAAACACGTCCGTGACTCAACCCATCCTTGCCCATATGTTGCTTCGGACGCAATATACGAAGGAGTTTGTTCCGCAGACCTGAATCTCTTCTTATCTCGTTTCCTAAACTCCGATTGTTCCGACTGCGGAACTTTGAATTCTGACTTGTCCGCCGCCAAGTTCTTCTTATCTTGCACCTATTTCAAATCCTTCTCCAGCGCCCGGGCTGTATCTACCAACGCTTGGAAGCCTTGGTTCACCGAACTCGGGAGTGCCAACCTCAACTCATCCCGCAGTCCCTCATAGAATCTATTCGTCTTCCACGCCTCCTCAATGGAAGTAGACCCCGCATAACGCTCCAGCCGCGTAAACTCATGCAGGTAAGTATCAACACTACTCTCACTATGCACCAGACGTTGGAACTCATTTTCCATAGCAATCCGCTGCGACATTGGCAAATACTTGGCCAGAAATAATCGTGAAAATTTTTCGATCGATATCTCCTCTAGACCTCGACCTGCCAAGTAGTGCAATTCCACTTCATCCCACCAAATCCTTGCATCGCCTTCCAATAGAAAAGTGGCTAAAGTAACTTTCTGCCCCTCCGCAGTCCTGATTGCTATTAGGATCCTCTTTACTCTTGCGAGCCAATCTTCCGCCTGCGTTGGGGAACCCGTTCCTCCAAACGTAGGTGGATTAAACTCCATAAACCACTTCAATTGCCCGTCCACTGCTTGCTCATCCACCATAACTTCAACACGCTCTTGCCTTGCACCAGGCCGTACTGACACCCCTGTAGGCCTTGCCTGCCCAGTAGGCTGTGCATGTAACATTGCGAGCACCATCTCAGTAACCACACGTATGGTCTCCGCCGAGGGAGGTGTAGGCGCCTCAGCTAGTGCCGCACTCTCATCGGAACGCTGGGGCTCAGACTGCCCAACACCACTCCTCGTCACTTATCAATGTACAAAGCACCATTACAAGCCATTCCATAACGGCAAATACACATTCTCTACACACTCACGCTCCTCACGTGCATGGATTACATTCCTAGTGGACATTCTTGAGTTCACTTATGTTCTCCCCCCCCACAAATCTCAAACCTGGCTCTGATACCACTTTATAACGCCTCCATTCATCCTATGAAATATAACGATGGGTCCGTCCGGGGCCAACACCATATTTCACAGACAAACGACAGAATTACGTATGAATATCAAAATCACGTTCAACTTGCATCCTAACTCAGAGCATTCTAGCGCAGCATTTTAGGTTATAAGAACTCATCACAGCGAATGTCCACTAAATATATAAATCATACATTTATATATATCACCAGGAATGTATACAAATACACACGCTCATGGCCTTAAAGCCTTACAAGTTGCTCTTTACAAAATATACAACTTCATATATTAGCACGCAGGCCGGCCACACATGAAATCCAAGAATTCTTCGCACGGCCTTCAAGAGCGTAAGCTGCAAGGGCTTCGTTCTGCTCAATTCAATACAACCCGCCAGCACATGCGATTAGACTTCCACCCCAAGAGCGGTAAACAAAGCAACGGTCAGCATTAGCTGACCAATTATAACGACCCTACCCCTTACCCAAAGTAGTGGTTCCTTCCCTGTATGCATTGCAATCACAAGCTATATATCACAACAAGTGCTTTCACGCACCACATCACAAATGCCGACCTCCGCCAGATGCTCCGTGCACTCAGGGCACATTACGGTGTACCGGACTCCGTGGCAACACCACCGATCAGAGGTTATTAACTTGTTGGCTGGCTGGTCCTAGTCACCACAACACGCATGTTGGGCACATTTCGCCCAAACCATTCAGAGGTGATAACCTCACGGCAAACTTGAGCATTAAGATCGACCCACCATTGTGGTGCAGCAAACCGGGTCTGCCTCGCATCCTCCCAAGCCTTACCACCAATCGACCTCCCAAAACAACCAGGGGCAGGTCAGCCTTTTCCCGTTGCTCAAACCGTCAGTAGCACACCACATGACGGGGGTAGGCTTTCCCTCCTGATTAGCCACAGCTTTGCGCTCTCTCAGAGCAACTAGCGCTCACAGCGCTCACACCATAAGGAGCTTACACAAAGCATCCAAGATCAGCATACAGCTCACGCAGAGCTCACAAAAAAAGGACCTTATATTCACAATTCATACGCATCCATACAATACACGGAGTCTTCTCCGGTTCACACATAACCATCTCCAACCCAGACTAACCATCCAGATGGGCTTCACACAACATGCCTATGCCGTACTACACACTTCCGGCTCTAGATGCAGACTCAATCTGGAATAACTTACGCCTTCCACCTCTTGGTGGAGGATTTCATGCATATGCATAAAGAAAGGACTTCGTTTGTCCAAGAAGGAGATCGTTACCCTTGACGATCGCTTTGGAGCCATGATCTAGCAGGATGGAAATCACCGCCACAGCTTTGCCTCCACAAATTTGCACTCGGCTCATGATTCAGCACGCTGAAGCTTCTCCAGCAGCCGTCTCCCTTCTTCTTCTTCCTTCCTTGCTCTCTCTCTCTTCTCCCTACTTTTGAGAATGAGAAATGGCTAAAGATGATGAGATTATCCATCCACTCAGCCTTATAACAGCAGGGAAGGGCCTGGACCCTTGGATCCAAGGTGAAGGAAATGAATGGCCACGATCTGCCAGAAATATCCATTTTTGTGCTGACACGCCCTGTGACATGCCTGTGTCACAGACCGTGTCCCTTAAGCGGTGCACGAACCGCCTTATCCAGAACAGGGCACGACCATGTGACACGCCCATGTCACATGGATGCCACGCCCGTGTCACCTGGCTGGCACGCCCGTGTCTTCCTCTCGAGACCCACTCGAGACAACTACTCGAGTAGTTGGACATAACACGCCCGTGTCATATAGCTGACACGCCCGTATCACCCTCGTACTCGAGACATTTAAGACCTACTCGAGTCGATACAGAGAAGGACACAACCATGTGACACGCCCGTGTGCCCTCTCTCTCGAGAATTCGTCGAGCGCAGCTACTCGAGTGAAATTCGTCGAACACGCCTCGAACACGCCCATGTCACAGGGCGTGCTCCCTCTCGAAAACTTCTCGAGTGCATTTCGTCGAGCACTCGAGAGGCTGCTCAACCCGAGCACGACACGCACTGGGACACGCCCGTGTCCTAGGCCGTGTCGCCCAACCTGAACCCAAATTAGGATTTGGGGTATTACACTCAGCCATGCCAACTTCCCCGTCAAGGTCAAGCGCTGGACCACCTTGGCGTTCCGAGGCGATCCCAACTCCATGATGGCCCTTACTTTGTCAGGGTGGGGCTCTACACCTGCAGGAGTAAGGAGATGGCCAAGGAACTTACCCATGCTTGCCCCGAAGACACACTTCAAGGGGTTCAACCTCATTTTATATTTTCACAGGGTGCCGAAGATCTCTTCCAGGTCCTAGAGGTGAGAGTCTACATCCCGACTTTTGATCATGAGATCATCCACGTACACCTCCAGGTTCCTCCCCTTCTGCTCTCGGAAGACCCGATCCATCATCCTTTGATACGTTACCCATGCATTTTTTAGCCCAAAGGGCATCATCTTGTAGCAGTAACACCCATCCCCAATGATGAAGGAGACATCTTTTATGTCAGGTGGGTGCATCCTGATTTGATGATAACCTGAAAAAACATCTAGAAAACTCATTATAGAAAAACCGACAACTGAGTCAACCAGCGCGTCGATCCAAGGAAGGGGGTAACAATATTTAGGACATGATTTATTAAGAAGAGAAAAATCTACACACATCCTCTAGCGGCCGTCTCTTTTTTTAACCATTACAATATCGGTGACTCAGCCTGAATACTGGATCTCTGAAATGAATCCAGCCTTGAGGAGCTTACTCATCTCCTCCCGGATGGGCTCGACTAACTTGTCCGCGGTAGATCTCTTCTTTTGATGAATGGGGCGGGCCTCCAGATCTAGGTTGAGGTGGTGACATGCGACGTCCACATCGATTCATGGCATGTCTATCGCGCTCCATGCAAATACATCCATGTTCCTCCGAATGCGCTCCAGCATCCTCCACTGGTCCTCTGGACTTATCCCCCCACTGATTCATACCTTCTCCACCCTGCTTTCTCGGGTGAGAACCTCCATCTCCACTACCTCCTCTGCTGCCTCCATGTGGAAACCACCCGTCACCACACATCTTCCCAAAACACCGAGGTGATGGTAAGGGGAGACGGGGGTACATGAACACAAAGGATCGCCTACTGCAGGCGATGTGGGACTAACCCCAACCACAGGAACGCGATGGGGAAAGCCCAAACATGCGATCCCACACACACGTGTCCTGCTGGCTAATATAATCTCAGCACTCCAGTCGGGACAGATCTCCCCACTTTCCCACGACCCCCTTGCCTGGGATGAGAACCTCTTCCTCAGCCTCCTCTACGACCATCACCTCAGCCTGCTCCTGCACTTCCTCCGCCGCCTCCACACGGAAGCAGACCTCGTCCTCCACCACCTCCATCTCCTCTGCTTCTCCTCCAGCCTCCTGCAAGGACACTTCCTCCATCCTCCTCTCCATTTCCTCAGCTCCTTCTTGCCTAGAGATGGTGTTGACCGCGGTGACATAGCACTCCCTTGCCACCTTGGGGTCTCTGCGGACTCGGACATGGATTTCTTCAACATTGAACTTCAGGCAATAATGGAAGGAAGATGGTACGCAGCGGAAGGCACTGATGAGGGGTCGTCCAAAGATCACGTTGTAACTGCTAGGAGCATCCACAATGACGAACCTGCAGTTTTGGGATTGCCCCTAGAGTAATATGGAGTCCCACTCCTCCTTCCACTTCTTTCCTCTCCCAGGAGAATCCGAAGAGAGGCCAATCTGAGGCCAACACCCTCTTGGCCTCCACCTTCATCACGTCGAACGCCTTCTTGAAGACGACGTTGACCGAGCCCCCGTTATAAATGAGGATTCGAGAGACTGTAAAGTTTTCGACCGCGACCTGGATCACCAGCGCGTCGCAAAAGGTATCCTCATGATCCGACATATCCTTCCTTGAGAAGGTGATCTTCTCCTCTGGGGGTGGAGTTAGATACGTCGAAGCGACGCTTCAGCGGTACATGGTATGGAGGCTTGCCTTGTGGGTGGCCTCAACTCCCACTCCCTCGTGGATCACCCTGATGCCTCCTCAGCCCCCTACATCGGCCGTATCTTTGTACCTGTCCTCCCCTCCTGGCAGGACCTCTTCAATCCGCACCATACGATGAGGCTGCTGCTGCTCCCTGGTTCCCCTCAACTCTAGGAACTCCGGGAACGTGGCCATGACATGAAACTCCTCTTGATCGAAGTCGCAGTAAGGTAACTCCACCCTGCCTTCCTACCTTCTCTTTTGAGCTCTCCTCCTCCTCCTCCACAGGGCTATCACCATAGCCTGATGTTGGTCGAGGAGAGGAGGCCTCTGACCCTGCCTCCAGCCTGGAGGTTTGAACTGATCCTAGCCTCCATAGTGGTTGTCTCCTCCGTGGAAACCTATCCGCTGGCCTTGGTCCTGCCACTTTGGCTGCCTTCAGCCTAGCCGATTGTTCGGCTCCTGACGGACCCACCTCGGCTGCTGCTACTGCTGCTCCCTCTTCCTGGGATCGACCCTCATGGCCTCCTGCCCCCGGCCACCTCCTGACTCCTCTTTCCCTGCGGCCCACCTGGTCAATCTCCTTGCAAACTCTGGGTTCGACACTTCTCCGTTGACTTCCCTCGCTGCCCTCTCCACCAGCTCCTCAAAGGATACTGGAGGTACCCTCTTTAGTTCCATCCTGAAGAATCCCCACTACAACCCCAGGGTAAAGGCCACCATGTGGTGTCTCCTGCACCTGGAGTACCTCCTATTGGAATCAGTCCACATAGCTCCCCAAAGTCTCGTTCACTCCCTAATTGATAAGGAATAAGGACTTTGAATCCATCTTACTCTTCTTGGAAGTGGTGAACCTCAACAAGAACCCTCAGCGCAGGTCCTCGAAGCTGTAGATGGAGCTAGACGGCAGGTGATGGAACCAATATCTTGCCTTCTCCTTGATGGTGATGGTGAAGATTCGGCACTTAAAGGCATCCCACATCTACCTGATAGAAACCACATCCTCGAACCATTGGATGTGCTATACCGGGTCGTCTCTCCCGGTGTAGTAGGACAAATCCGGCTCGCAAAACCCCTCTAGAACTGGGGCGGACGAGACCAGCTTGTTGAAGGGGTTGTCATCCCCTAATTAGCGAGCCGGGCATTCTCGCACCTCTTCCTCGCTGATCCAGCCCGCACTTGCCGAGTCGGGGAACAAAACTCGCCCCGATAGATCCCGCTCGCCGCCTTCCTCTACCACCTCCTTCCCAGCTCGCCTGACAGGGGCATTCTCTCCCAGGGCTGGGGCTGCAACAATTAGGGAAACTGGGGTTGAGCACTCAGCGTGTGTGCCGAGTGCAAACATGACGAGATTACGTGCCTCTTGCCGGAAATCCTCGAACATCCCGAGGGTTACGAGAGGGGGAGGGGGTGGAGAGTCGGCCTTGTCAGATCCATGTCCTTCACCTCCAGTCATTGAGTTCACGAAGGATTTTCGGTGCTGATCATGCTCCACACTCACCGCACCAAAATGTTGAAACCGAAATCTGGCTTCTTGTTTAGTTCGAACCCTTGGGGAAGGGGTGATCGCACACTTACTTCTCCCTAGTGAGCTTGCACGACCAAAGACTTAGAACCAAAACTCACTCAAAGCTCCAGCACGGAGGTCCCACCACACACCCAGAAGATCTTAGAGCACTTCCTCTCCTTAGCCTGTGCTGAGCTAAGGGCACCTCAAAAAGCACTAAAAGATCAGAGAGTAAGAGAGTTGGAATGCTTGAAGTTTGCCTTCTGTGGTACCCCCTTGGGTCTATTTATAGTTTTTTGAAGTTGGTATGCCAATAGCTCACCTCCGCTATTTTGAACAGCTATATGCAGTCCAAGCAGACCCGCCAATAGCATAACTCTACTGCTCTAAAAGGCTATGGGCAGGCCAACGAGGGTGGAATGGTAAAAAATACGCCAAAGATCACTAGGCGAGTGGCCCCCCAAAACCTCCACTCCCCTTGGGCAGCAAGTGCTTGATGAAGCTGACACTCGCCGCCTCTCTAGGGCCCTGAGAGAGTGCATGCCAAAAATGACCCACTCGCCTAAGGGCGCGAGTGCTGGTAGGCCAGGAACTTGCGCTCTCGGCACCCCACTAGGGGCCCGACTTAACTCACTGCTTGAGAACAGAAGGAGTCGACTGCACTCGCCCCACTCAACGCCAAGAAGAAAAAGCGTTGAGTGCACACGTCTCACTCAACGCCAAGAAGAGAAGGCGCTGAGTGCACATGTGTTGGGTATTGTATCCACAACGTACCTGATTTGAAGAAGCCCCTGAACAAGCTAAGGTAAATAGGCAATGTTTTTGACAAAATATTTCAGGTTGTGCTTGCAGTTATTCTACGCTAAGTGCACACCAATGTCAGGGTGCAGTAGGTCAATATACACGGGTCTGCACGACGTAATCCCTCGTTGAGCAGATCAGTGTGTTGGCCTACGTGTACTCTCTCTATTGGAGTGCACTTACTTTCAAGTACAGGGCTGTGTTAAGGCAAGAGCAGACAAGGAGCAAGGATGGGTCAAGGAGCAGCTCTTGGGTGGAAAGACGAAAAATCGTCTAAGTATAATTCGGCGAGAATCACCAAGTGATTCTCGCCGAATCGTCGAGAATCATTAGTGATTCACGCCGACTCTTTCCGGCTACCTCAAAATGGTGCCAAGTAAGATTCGGCGAGAATCACTAGTGATTCTCGCCGAACCCATCGTTGAGCAGATCATGGCCAAGTAATATTCGTCGAGAATCAACAAGTGATTCGGCGAGAATCAGCAAGTGATTCGGCGAGAATCACTAGTGATTCTCGACGAATCGTCGAGAATCACTAACTGATTCTCGCCGATTCGTCGAGAATCACCTTCGATTCTCGCCGATTTTGACTTGGGCAATTTCCTGGAAACCGCTGGACCGGATTCTGCCGCTGACTCTGTTCTGAACCGGATTTAGGGTTTCTACTTGTGGGACCCACAATGGTCATATTGAAGTCGTCTACAATATATATACGGGTATTTTTGAACAGTACAAACACACAGAAAGAAGCCGAGCGATGATCTTGACCTAAAATCGCGAATCTGCTCCGCCGCCGCCGTCGCCGCGCAAGCTAGTCGTTCGCCGACCTTGATCGAGATTTCTTCCAGATCTCCGGCGACAGAAGCTTAGCCAAGCTTAGAGTCTCACATGTCTATCTAGAGATCCCTTGTCTCTCGATTTGTTGATCAGGAAAAACTTCCCCGTCCGAATCGATCGAGACGATCGATCCTAAAGTGACCGTTGGAAGACCTAGCTAGCTTCGCTACGAAGTTTGGATCTCCAAGTACAGCAGCAGCACATCGTCGTCGCCGCCGATCCCGTGAACCTAGCCGCCGCCCATCTTGCCGCCGCCGGTTCCGGGGAGATCCTCTCCAAGAGAGATCTAGGGTTGTGGACTCTTTGTGGACTTCAAGAACACGTCGTCAACAAAGAGGGACACCTTTGTCTCCAAACGTAGATTGTATCTTTTGTACATTCTAGTTTTACTTTTGTTGTAAAGGAACGTAGGTTCCTAGTTGTAAGGGTTGGGTGCAACCCGTATTGTGGGAGTGTTGACTCCGACGTGTGGAAGGGTTCCTTCCGATAGTGCAAGGATTGGATTTCAATCCTGTTGGTGAAGAGACCGAGTCGTCCCTTGTTGGGAGATAGGTCAAAAAGGGAAAGTGGATGTACCCAACTCGGGGAACCACTATAAATAGCTTGTGTATTCTGTGTGCTGTGTTGTTTTATTTTCTTGTGCAGGTACAATTTTAGATTCCGCAAAAACGCTGCACGTCACCTATTCCCCCCCCATAGGTGAAGATAGTTGACACTAGGTGGACTTTCAAGTGGTATCAGAGGGAGGTTACTCATCAAAAAGGTTAACACCTTGAGTTGAATCCTGCCACTAGTGTCAAGAAGAAGGAAAACATCTACCATGGACGGTCTCAAGTTCACAGGCAAGATCCCAGTGTGCACCAGGCTCAACTTTCCTATCTGGAAGGAAAGGATCAGGTTCTACATGGAAGCAGTTGATCCTCGACTCTTCATGATCGTGGAGGAGGGACCTTATGTCCCCACTAAGGCCTCCACCATTGATCCTACCCAGAAAGTGCCAAAGAAACTTTCTGAAATGGACAAGGACGAGATGGTGCTAGTAGGACTTGACAAGAAGGCGCAAAACATTCTGGTCAGCGCGGTTGATGACTCAATGATGCAGAACTTCTGCAACTGCAGGACAGCACAGGAGATCTGGCATTGCCTGATCATCCTAATGGAGGGCACTGATGAAGTGAGGGATGATCGGAGATCCCTCCTGAACCAAAAATATGAGGCCTTCAGACAAGGACCTAAGGAAGAGATCGGAGTCACCTACGAGAACTTCCTCAAGATTGTCAATGCCCTCAAAGGATACGGAAGAGTGTTCACTAATGGTGAACTCAATGATAAATTCCTTAGGTCCCTTACTAAGGAATGAGACACAAAGATCTGCGCCATCCGAGAGTTTGGCAGACTAGCTGAAACTGATCCGCAAATTCTGTTTGGGAAGCTGATGTCCTATGAGCTTCAGCTGAACATCAGGAAAGCAGAAGAAGAAGCAGAGAAGGCTGCAACCAAAGAAAAGACTGTGGCTCTAAAAGCCAGTCACTCCAAAAAAGGCAAGGGTGCGGTTTCATACCGTACCAGGAAAAAGGATGAGGAGGAGGACTCCGAGCCATGCTCCTCCAGCTCAGAGTTGTCGGAGGAAGATTTCTCCCTCATCACCCGAGAGTTTAAGAAGTTCCTCAAGATGAGGAATCAAAGAAAGAGAGACGGCTCCTCCTCCAGGCATCAGAAGAAAAATTATTCTTCTGACAGGTATGCTTCTAAACCGAACAAACATCGCTCCTCTGACATTATTTGCTTTGGATGCAATAAGCCAGGACACGTCGTGGCCGACTGCTATCAAGGCAAGAGAGAAAAAGAGAAAGAAGAGGAGCACAAATCTTCGAGAGATAAGAAGAAAGAGCGGAGCTATATCGCCAAAAGGCCAAAGACACTGAGTGAGTCTGATTCCTCAGACTCCAGTGATGATGAGGAAGCCTACTTCGGGCTGGTGGGTCGCTCCGACTCAGAAGGAGAATGCCCCCCATTTACTGGGAAGGTAAAAACTCACACCCCTCTCTCCGACTCCGACTCTGATCCTGAGTCTCAGGATGATGAACCTGAGGATAGCCCTTCGGCCCGTGAAGCGGAGCTCTTCGAGAAGTATGAGCTTCTGCTCAACACTTTCGAGGAGTGCCGTAAGAGACTGAAGGCTGAGAAAAAGGAAGTGAAATTCCTTAAGGGTGAGTGTGTATCCCTAAGGGAAGAGGTCACTAGTTTGATTTCTCTCCGACAGGAGCACCTTGACCTGACTTCTAAGCATTCAGAGTCTCTTAAACTCCTTGATCTTAAGCAGGAGGAAGTCGACAAGTTGGAAGAACTACTTGCGGCAGAAAGGAAGATCGTCAAGAGCTTCTCTATGCCAAAAACTGTTCTTCCAGTAGTTGATACCTTCTCTGCTCAGGCCAAAGGAGCTGGCTTGGGGCATGTAGGGGTATCTGGTTCCTCATCCAGGAGAAACAGGAACCAGAGGAAGAATAAGGCCGCCAAGAAGGCCTCTGCTGATGAAAAGGGAAAGGCTCCGCTCAGTCCTGTTGCGTTCAGAAAGCCTAGCTTTCCTTGCAACCAACATGACTTTGAATCAACCTTTGGTCATCATTTCCGGCCCTCGGTTGCAAAGCCAAAGAGCCGATATGATGGTTGGACCTTTCCCCGGAACTTCGGTGAGAGTGCCTTCAAGGCACCTTATGAGGAAATCCACATGGGAAATTATGGTCAATTCTCTAGCGGCCATAATGGAAAGCAGGCACCAAAAGCCAAGCCTGTTATACAGAAGGTGAAGAAGTCTTGTGACTGCAATCACTGTGAGGTCCCCACCTCCAGATCCAAAGCCCCGGCTGTACCCACCGTTCCCAGGGTAAGGCAGGAGCCTAGGAAGAGGTACAACAGATTCGACTGTTGGTGCTGTGGCAAAGTCGGTCACTTTGCCGTGGATTGTTGGTTTAATCCAAGGTATCACGAGACTCCCTATGTTAGCAATGCGAGGCCGACCACTCGTAGGGTTAACCAACCGAGGGGGAGTATGCTAACAAGGAATCTAGGACCCAAGTTCGATTGGGTTCCTAAGGGAAATTAATTTTGTTTTGCAGGAATGTCCAAAGGCCACCAAAACGCCGATCTGGTATTTGGACAGTGGATGCTCCCGGCATATGACTGGGACAAGAAGCCTGCTGCGTGATTACACTCCAGTCGAGAATGGACCCAACGTCATCTTTGGAGGGTCAGATCGAGGAGTCACAAGAGGTTACAGTATGATTTCCAACGGTATAATCTCTATCACCGACGTGGCTTATGTTGAAGGGTTAAACCATAACCTGATCAGTGTAAGTCAGTTATGTGATAAAGGTTATGACGTTAAGTTCTGCAAGGATAAATGTCTGATAATTTCACGTACCTCTTCTGAGACGGTATTATCAGGCATTAGGAGCAGAAATATCTTCTGCTTAGATTTTCTCAGTTTAGATTCATCTACCCCCGTATGCCTTGTGGCAACAGGCAGTGCATCTCTTTGTGAACAATGACACAAGAGATTGACACATATTAATTTCAAGACAATTAGTATGCTGTTTTCTAAGAACTTAGTAAGGGATGCTCCCAGTATCAAGTGCATCAAAGATAGCCCCTGCCCTGTATGCCAAATGGGCAAACAGACTCGGGCTACCTTTAAGAGCATTGCAGACAAAGACTCTTCCCGATGTCTTTACCTTTTACATATGGACTTGTTTGGTCCAATGCAAGTTCATAGCTTAGGAGGCAAGTCCTATACGCTAGTGATAGTTGATGATCATTCTCGGTTTACATGGGTGTTCTTCTTAAAACGAAAGCCAGATACGTTTGACATCTTCACTCGTTTTGTCAAGCAGGTTCAGAACGAATTTAACTGCTCAGTGGTCAAAATCAGAAGTGACCATGGAACAGAATTCGAATCTGGTGCTATGACAGAGTTCTGTGAAGAACAAGGTATCTTTCAAGAGTTTTACTCCCCGCGCACTCCTCAGCAAAATGGAGTTGCGGAGAGGAGAAATAGAACTCTCATTGAAGCCTGCACGACAATGTTGAAAGACGCTTCTCTCCCAGAACACTTCTGGGCAGAGGCTGTCAATACAGCTTGTCATGTACAAAACCGAGCATTGATCAACAAGCATCATCGTAAGACGCCTTATGAGCTACTGAGAGGCAGGAAACCAACCGTGTCCTACTTGAGGATCTTTGGTTGCAGATGCTATGTACTGAATAATGGGAAGTACCCGCGTACTAAATTTGGTGAAAAATGCTTCGAAGGCATATTCATGGGATATAGTTCCCACAGTCAGGCATATAAGGTCTTCAATAAGAAAACCCAAGTGGTAGAAGAATCAATTAATGTTGTATTTGATGAAGGAAGTTTGCTTAACAACAATTTTCTAGTGGTATTCTTGAAGATGCAGGTGCACGATTTGAACAACTGGATCTCAATGAGACCGCTAAAGATGATACTCCTAAGTACGTCAAAGTTTCCAACTCCACGTCATCAGGGAATGTTGAAGATCAAAATGGAACAAATATCTTAGAAGAAGGAGAAGCCCAAGAAGTAATCGAAGCTCCAGACGCCAGACTTCTAGAGCTCCGACACGTGAGGGATCATCCTAGAGATCAGATCATCGGAGACCCTCGTGTCGGTGTCAGAACTCGAAGAGGTACTATTAACGAAGTATTGCATCTTAGCTTCCTGTCACAGGTTGAGCCAAAGAAGTTCGACGAGGCGAACAAAGACGCAGCATGGATTTTGGCCATGCAAGATGAACTACATCAATTCGAACGATGCAACGTGTGGACGCTGGTTCCCAGACCACACAAGCAGAATGTGATTGGCACCAACTGGATCTTCAGAAACAAACTGGATGAACATGGTATCATCATAAAGAACAAGGCCAGGCTGGTGGCTCAAGGTTACAGACAGGAGGAGGGGATTGACTTCGACCAAACCTTCGCACCAGTGGCAAGGCTCGAGGCAATCAGATTGTTCCTGGCGTATGCTTCGCACAAAGGATTCACCGTCTATCAAATGGATGTGAAATCAGCATTTCTGAACGGAGACCTGAAAGAGGAAGTATACGTCGCTCAACCCCTAGGTTTTGTCAATCCTACTTATCCCAATCATGTGTATTTTCTCAATAATGCTTTATATGGTTTAAAACAAGCTCCACGAGCTTGGTATGAGACTTTATCTAGTTTTCTTCTTGAGAACAAGTTCTCTAGAGGTAAAATAAATAAAACATTGTTTCTCAGGGAAGTCAAAGACAAGATTTTGCTGGTGCAAATCTATGTCGATGACATTATATTCGGCTCAACGGACAACAATCTTTGCAAAAAGTTTTCTAAACTTATGCAAGGAAAGTTTGAAATGAGCAGTATGGGAGAGCTCAAGTATTTCTTGGGACTTCAAGTGAAACAGTCTGAGGATGGAATCTTCATCTCTCAGACGAAGTTCACAAATGAACTCCTTAAGAAATTCGGTATGGAGAATGCAACCTCTATGAGGACTCCAATGGGATCCACTATGTCTCTGGATAAGGATGAGAAAGGTAAACCTTTCGATGAAACCAAATACAGAAGCATCATTGGATCCCTGCTCTACCTTACTGCCAGTAGACCGGATATCATGTTCTCCACATGTGTCTGTGCCAGATATCAGGTGAACACTAAGGAATCTCACTATGTCGCTGCAAAGCGAATTCTAAGATACCTTAAAGGTACTCCCAATCTTGGCTTATGGTACCCGAGAAACAATGATGTCGAGCTAATAGGCTTTTCAGATGCTGATTTTGCAGGGAGTAGGGATGACAGGAAAAGCACTTCCGGGACGTGTCAATTCCTCGGAAGAAGGCTTATCTCATGGAATAGCAAGAAGCAGGATTGTGTAGCTACCTCCACAACAGAGTCTGAGTACATCTCGGCAGGCAGCTGTTGCGCACAACTCCTATGGATCAGAAACCAGTTAGCCGACTACGACCTTGAGTTCAAGGAAGTTCCAATGTACCGCGACTCCTCCAGTGCAATTGCCATTGCCAACAATCCAGTATCGCACAGCAGAACGAAGCATATTGAAGTGCGCTACCACTTCATTCGGGAGCATGTGGAGAACAAGGAAATCTCTCTCTGTTATGTCCCCACAGACAAGCAGATTGCTGATATATTCACAAAGCCCTTAGACGAGGCCAAGTTCAATCTTTTCAAGACTGAATTGGGGATGCTAAATTATGAGGAATGAAGACTACAGAAGCTCCAGGCCCGTGCAAGATCTGAGGGGGAGCAAGAAACTCAAGTGTGAGCACAGATGCAAGAACTGAGGGGGAGCAAGGGGTCAAATGCTACAGACCCAGATTTGCAGAAGCCGAAAAGGGGGAGATTACCCTCTCGGCTAAGGCTAAGGTGGCTCCAAAGTTTGCCCGCACAAAATTGGTATCGGTAATGAATATCTCTCTCAACTTATTTCAAGGTTACGATTTTCATTCCCATACGCTTTATTCACCTTAGCTTGTAGGGTTTAGACTTCTTCAAATAGGGGGAGATTGTTGGATATTGTATCCACAACGTACCTGATTTGAAGAAGCCCCTGAACAAGCTAAGGTAAATAGGCAATGTTTTTGACAAAATATTTCAGGTTGTGCTTGTAGTTATTCCACGCTAAGTGCACACCAATGTCAGGGTGCAGTAGGTCAATATACACGGGTCTGCACGATGTAATCCCTCGTTGAGCAGATCAGTGTGTTGGCCTACGTGTACTCTCTCTATTGGAGTGCACTTACTTTCAAGTACAGGGCTGTGTTAAGGCAAGAGCAGACAAGGAGCAAGGATGGGTCAAGGAGCAGCTCTTGGGTGGAAAGACGAAAAATTGTCTAAGTATAATTCGGCGAGAATCACCAAGTGATTCTCGCCGATTCGGCGAGAATCACTAGTGATTCTCGCCGAATCGTCGAGAATCATTAGTGATTCACGCCGACTCTTTCCGGCTACCTCAAAATGGTGCCAAGTAAGATTCGGCGAGAATCACTAGTGATTCTCGCCGAACCCATCGTTGAGCAGATCATGGCCAAGTAATATTCGTCGAGAATCAATAATTGATTCGGCGAGAATCAGCAAGTGATTCGGCGAGAATCACTAGTGATTCTCGACGAATCGTCGAGAATCACTAACTGATTCTCGCCGATTCGTCGAGAATCACCTTCGATTCTCGCCGATTTTGACTTGGGCAATTTCCT
This sequence comes from Platanthera guangdongensis, assembly GCA_039583875.1. Taxonomy (NCBI): domain Eukaryota; kingdom Viridiplantae; phylum Streptophyta; class Magnoliopsida; order Asparagales; family Orchidaceae; genus Platanthera; species Platanthera guangdongensis. Next base: position 160,478,667 of record CM077154.1, read on the forward strand.
GGAAACCGCTGGACCGGATTCTGTCGCTGACTCTGTTCTGAACCGGATTTAGGGTTTCTACTTGTGGGACCCACAACGGTCATATTGAAGTCGTCTACAGTATATATACGGGTATTTTTGAACAGTACAAACACACAGAAAGAAGCCGAGCGATGATCTTGACCGAAAATCGCGAATCTGCTCCGCCGCCGCCGTCGCCGCGCAAGCTAGTCGTTCGCCGACCTTGATCGAGATTTCTTCCAGATCTCCGGCGACAGAAGCTTAGCCAAGCTTAGAGTCTCACGTGTCTATCCAGAGATCCCTTGTCTCTCGATTTGTTGATCGAGAAAAACTTCCCCGTCCGAATCGATCGAGACGATCGATCCTAGAGTGACCGTTGGAAGACCTAGCTAGCTTCGCTACGAAGTTTGGATCTCCAAGTACAGCAGCAGCACATCGTCGTCGCCGCCGATCCCGTGAACCTAGCCGCCGCCCATCTTGCCGCCGCCGGTTCCGGGGAGATCCTCTCCAAGAGAGATCTAGGGTTGTGGACTCTTTGTGGACTTCAAGAACACGTCGTCAACAAAGAGGGACACCTTTGTCTCCAAATGTAGTTTGTATCTTTTGTACATTCTAGTTTTACTTTTGTTGTAAAGGAACGTAGGTTCCTAGTTGTAAGGGTTGGGTGCAACCCGTGTTGTGGGAGTGTTGACTCCTACGTGTGGAAGGGTTCCTTCCGATAGTGCAAGGATTGGATTTCAATCCTGTTGGTGAAGAGACCGAGTCGTCCCTTGTTGGGAGATAGGTCGAAAGGGGAAAGTGGATGTACCCAACTCGGGGAACCACTATAAATAGCTTGTGTATTCTGTGTGCTGTGTTGTTTTATTTTCTTGTGCAGGTACAATTTTAGATTCCGCAAAAACGCTGCACGTCACCTATTCCCCCCCCATAGGTGAAGATAGTTGACACTAGGTGGACTTTCAACATGCCTTACTCAATGCCAAGAAGAGAAGGTGTTGAGTGCCCGGGGTGGCGAGTGCCTGATGAGCCTGACACTCGCTGCCCCCTCTGCCCCTAGGAGAGTGCGGACCAGACCTGCCCCTCTCGCCAATTGCCTGCCGAGAGAAAGGGGTGGGTGCGAGCCTACTCGCTCCACTCCTCCTGCTTCCATCCCACCTTGCTTGGGCGAGTCGGTGAGGCTGCCGAGCTCTCGCTTCCCTCTCGACTCGCCTGACTTGATGCCTTAGGTGGAAGGCCTTGATAGAACTTGCCTCACTCAATTCTAAAAGCGGAAGGTGTCGAGTGAACTCGCCTCACTCAATGCTAAGTGCGGACGACATCGAGCGAACTCGCCTCACTCAACGGTAAGGGCAGAAGGCGTCGAGTGAACTCGCCTCATTCAATGCCAAAATTAGAAGGCGTCGAGTGAACTCGTCTCACTCAATGCCAAGGTCCCGGTTCGCCTGGTCAACTCGCGAACACTAAGACGGGCTCGCTTCTGAGCGACTTTGCTCCTTAAGATCTGGAAAAGCACTGATCCTGGGGGGAACCCGCTCATCAAATACGGGGTTGTACATTATTAATTCAAGATAGGGAGAATCAGAATAATAGATGATTCAACAAATTGGACTAGCTAAAAAGGCAAAGAGAAGATGGAAGAGGAGATGCGACAAGTCATACCTCAGGCTCTGTTTGGCGGGGTGACCACATGGTGATTCACTAACATCAAACAAGACCGTTCACAATTTCATATAGTGAGTGCCCCAACCCTAAGCCTAGCGGTATCAGATAGGAATATTCAAATAATACCGATAACACTTTATATAAACTATGTATGTATGTACTAAAAAATAATGTGCAGTTAGGAAACCCAAATCACGACCATCTTCCACGCTTATGAGAGAGGATTTCAATTCATTGGCATGAGAATAAGAAGAGATGAATCAATCAAGATGATCTAATTAGAAGCCCACTTCATCATTTTTTTCCTCTTCGCATCACTAAAGCCAAAATTACGTCTTTGTCATTGTCTTTGTCTTTGGAGATGGGCGGTCGACCAACCTTGGCTACCGCCCCTAACGGGGGCGGCCTCCCGGTTTGCCCAGATCGAACGGCCCCTCCCCAAACGGGGGCGGCCTTCTAATTCGCCAAGATCGGCTAGCCAAATTGGCCGCTTGATCTCGGTTGCCACCCCCAATGGGGGCGGTCACCCGGTCAGGCAGTCGATTTGTCCACCTGATCTCTGAGCAGCCGCCCAAATTGGGCGTCCCCTTGGCCACCAAGTTTGGGCGGCCTCCCTGTTGCCTAGGTTAAGCAGCCATTTGGTCTCCCAACCTCGGCCAGGGGCCCTCTTCCCCAGTCTCCGGCCTCGCCGGCCGCTCCCACCCTCGCGGGAGGAGCGGTTGATTTTCCTGTAAACCCAAAACCACCAGGAGGCAGTCTCGTCATTTTCGTAAAATTGGTGATCTGCGTGATCTGAACGGAGCGTTCCTATTCGTATGGACGGTAATTATCGGGGCAAAAACAGTGGGTCGCCCCTCTTGGAATCTATAAATAGACCCTTATTCTCCTTCATTTGGACATTCGGTTCGGCCTAGAAAATTCTCTTGGGATTTTCTCTCTCCTCCTCCAACAAAATTGCTCTCTTCTCTAATGTGTGTGCAACCCTCCATGCGCACACCTCTCCTCTATCATGCATACATCCCTTCATGCGCCCGATCCTTGTTGCGCGTGCTCCCCCTTGTGCGCGCCTCTCCTCCAACATGTGTGCATCCCCTCGTGCGCCTGTCCATCCTTGCACACGCTCCCCCTTGCGTGCGCTTCTCCTCCAACGTGTGCACGCCTATCTGTGTGTACGTCCCCTATTGCGCACATCCCTCTATGTGCAAACTCCTCCTTCTATGCGCTCCTCATTTGCGCACGTTCCATAACACGCACGTTTCTCTTTATGTAAATCCCCTAGTGCGCTTGTCGTTCCAAGTGCGCCATCAGGCACTCTATTCTTCAAATCGCTCCTATCAGTGCCCCGTCTAGACAGCCAAAAACTGTCTAGCCTGCCAAAGCTCGACTTGATTGATGAAGCCACCTGCAAGATACATCCAACATTCCTAAGATCATAAGAGGACCAATAATTGTCTTCTGTCGTCAGCCATTCTTGTGGCAACCAAACCAACCGCAGACCTCCCCGGACATAGCAGACTGTAGGGTCCCCCTCTCAAAACCAAGAAAACCTTATGCCCAAAGTGCTTGTCATGCCAAAAGGTTCGTGTTTCGGTAGAGGACCCACCCCTCTCACCCGACCCACGACCTAATTGGCGGAAAATGCGTCTTGTAAGGCTATATACATCATTACAGAAAACCACTCACATAGCATAAAAATTGCGCGGAAACATTAAATCATAGAATATATATATATATATATATCATATATATATATATATATATATGTATATATATATATATATATATATATACATATATATATATATGATATATATACATATATATATATATATATATATATATATATATATATATATATATATATATATATATATATATATATATATATCATGATAAAAGTAGGCAATTCATAATGAAAACCCACGAGGGGTATATGTGTCCAAAATGATCATCCAAACGTAAGATGATAAAATATAGTCTACAAAAGAAAATCACTCATCCTCTCTCCTACTCAAGCTAGTACCCTCAAATTCTCGTAGATTGTCCGAGCTGGCTCCTGGAACTCCTCATCAACGGGATCACACCTAAGGTCCTCCATCATCTCCTGCTCTGTCGGTAGGGGTATCGGGTCCTAAAATGATACGTACAAAAGTACGTTAGCCACATCATGACCAAGTAGATCCCACGCTCCTCCCCAGCCCTCTAGAGGGTACCAGAAAGTAAACCTGCAAGAAAGGTTAGCACAATAGCCAAAGCAATGTATTCATATAAATAGTTAAGCAAGTGTGGTAGTAAAACAGTGTTTTATAAAGTGAGAATATCAATGTTATAAAGTTTATCCGTCATCGTATAACTCCTCTCGAAGGTGGTTATATGATGATCGTCCCAGATAATAGCGCGTGCAAACACAATGTGAATAATTGATGTGATGAGCGTGTATGATGTTCTTATTATCACTCGAATGATGCATCACGATCATTTACCCCTATGACGACATAGTGATCTGTTAAGAGATGGAGCTCACTTCTTAGGCCTCACCGCCGTGGCCAGACGATGACAGTGGGTCGGTCGCTCCCACTTCTAGGTTATGGATACACCCCAACTTCCTAGGCCTTCGTACCTTTATGAAGACTAGGCACTCTCGGTGGGAACACATCCTCACCTCGTGCGTAGATCAACCCTCTTGGTACATAATCGAATAGGGGTGAGACAGACCTGTATGGAAAGGGGTAGCTAGCCCCTGGTCCTCTTCACCACCATAAGCCAATAGAGTTCGTCGTCACAACTTCTCTCATAATGTATAATTAGGGAAGCCGACAAACCCGCCACATCATATTCATGCACCCCCCGTATTCTCATGCATTGTGTATTGAATGAGATGACTACGTAGAAAACTTATACAATTAGCTACTGCCTACCGATCGGCTCATAATTATGATGTTCAATAGGCGACAAAGCTAGAACTGACAATTTCACAATATGAAGAATCATGCCTTCATGAATTATATTAAATTATATAAATATGTTCATGACAAGTTTAAATTTACTTAGAGGCTATGAAACTGAAACATTAAAACATGAAAGTTATAGAGCAATCCTCCATCTACAATAGTGTGTCTCACAAACATTCATTAAATCAAGCTCTAAAGTCTCCAAAATAGAGGTTGAAGTTATGTGATTTTATAAAGTCTCCAAAATAGAGGTTGAAGTTATGTGATTTTAGTTGTCTACAAACAAAGTCAAGCTGAATTTATTTTGAAATGATTATGGATATATTAAGATTATTCAGAGACCCCCCCCCCCCCCCCCCCCCCCCCCCCCCCCCCCCCCGTTCATAAATGTCATAACATGAAAATTACAATAGTATCTCTAATGCGCATGTTCTAATTCTGCTTCTAAGAGCTTCAAAATGGTGGATGGAATTTTCTAAAAAATAATAGTTCACAACAAAACAACAGAATTTAGTTTTCTGTCATGTTCGGAGTTAAAAATTAAATTACTTCGAGGCTGCTGGTTGTAAAACTCAAGACACCAAAGTTATAGAGGTAACTTTAAACTACAATAGCGCCTCTAATGAACATGTTCTAATTCTGCTTCTAAGAACACCAAAATGGTGGATGAAATTTGTTAAAAAAATAATAATAGTAGAATTTGGTTGTCATGTTCAGATTTAAAAATTAAATTACTTAGAGGATGCTAGTTGTAAAACCCAAAACATGAAAGTTGTAGGTAAATTATTGTTCTATAATACTCTCTCTAACATGCAAATATTGATTTGGCCTCTAAGGACTCCAAAACAGGGACTGAAATTTGCCCAAAAAATCAATTTCTATAATAAACAGAAATCTGCACTTTCACAATGATTAATTATACTTTTCGAGCGCATAATTAATTTAGTTCGGGATCCAAATCATAATACTCATAACATGAAAGTTGCAGTATTTATTAAGTTCTACAATGTTACGTTTCACAAGAATTTTTCATATCGGCTTCTAAGGCAATTACAAATCCATTTTAAAACTGAGAAAAATTTCCCCAGAACATGACAGATTTCCTGCCTAAGTCCAAACTGATCTACGCATAGATTTTAGCGCAGATCCAATGGCGATAGATCAGTCGGACAGTTTGACGTCCAGCCAGCATTGTGGGGGATCCCGACCTCTCCTACATGCAAAGAGAAACGCCATGGACATGCTTCCTGTAGCTTTACGGGACCTCCCCACCGCCGCCGGTGGGGAGAATCCTCTGACCATCACCCACAGTGAGTGTGCCTGGGATGCATGCTATGGTGGGTTGCAGTCCGGCGTGCTTGGGCGAGAGTAGTACTGGGATGGGTGACCTCCTAGTAAGTCCCAGTACAACCCAACTTAACTATCGAGTTCGCTCATCAAAGGGGGGCTACAACCACCAACAACCCGCCTGTGGGCTAGAGAGGGGTTGGGTTGCTTGAGCTGCAGTCCGGTAACGTCGCCTAGAGCGCAGCCGTGACATTGTCACGTTGGATCGGTTAGGGTCGTTACAATAAAAAGTTCATTTTTTTTGTAATGGCCTCCCCAGTCCACGACTCGAAAGGACAATTGCCGACACCCCCAACATCCAGCTCGAAAGGGTTCAACCTCAACAAGGTTTGCAGACCATGCACCCCAATCCATCTCTGATCCCATGGTGGATTGTTGGAGGCCGCATCCTCCCTTCGGTGAGGGAAAGTCAAGTTAAGCGCCCCTACGGGGACTTCCCAGGAGGTCACCCATCCCGTGACTACTCCAGTTCGAGCACGCTTAACTATGAAGTACTTTCACATCTCATCACCAATTGAGCTGCACCCTTTCGAATTGGATACTGGGGGTGCCAGCGACCTTCCTTTCGAGCCGTGGGCTGGAGTAGTCCAGGGATGGGTGATCCTCCTGGGAAGTCCTCGTAGGGGCTCTTAACCTGACTTTCCCTCATCAAAGGGAGGTTACGGCCTCCAACAACCCGCCCGTGGGCTGGAGAGGGGTTGGGGTGCATGGTATGCAGACCTTGTTGAGCCTGAACCCTTTCGAGATGGATGCTGGGGGTGCCGGAGGCCGTCCTTTCGAGCCATGGACTGGGGAGGCCGTTACACTATCCATGGTCGGGAACGCCATCTCCAATGATCGGAGTTGGCGGAGGTCGACAAGAAATAGATCTAGGGCAGAGAGGAGTCAGAGAAACTTACATTTGTGCCGTTTAGGCAAGGGGATCGACGAGCGACCATGGTTGGTGGAGTTCGCCGGAGTTCGTGGAGGAGGCTCGTCGGGTGGCTGGTTGGGCTGTTCTTTTCTTCGTTTGGGGGCTCTAAGGAGGGGAAAATGAAACCCTAACCTTGAAGGGTTTATGTCACAACCAGCGCATTTTCTCCGCAATTAAGATGTATCAGAGTAGGAGAAAACACGCGTCGTGATGCCACGTCGGACAGGGGATAACTGCCGACGCTCAGGCAACCACCAACTACTAAGACTATAAAAAAACATATGCTTTAATGATGTGAAAGTCAATTGTATTTTAGAGACTGTATCCCTCGGCTTCGTGGATCAACTAGTCCACCCTTCAAAATTATATTATACGTAGCGGAAAATACTTTATTCACTTTTTAACATCCTAAGAGAATGCATAAGCATCCCCAGGGGACACCTTAGACTACACCAAACTTTAGATTTAACTTACATTATATATATATATATATATATAGAAAATGACCTTTTTACGTCGTTTTGAAAGTAGTGTTTAAGCTTTTTAGAAAAGAGAACGCGATGTCTATGTTTTAGATATAATAAACGTTTTTTTTATAGGTTTTAAAGTAACTAGCAACCTAACATAAATCATCCCAGGAGCAAGTTTAATAAATCTCAAAAACAGAAAACACTAACAGTGTAAGCAAGCGCAAAGTATCTAAAAGAGAAACCACCAGTGAGCGTCACCAACGGACACGAACCCACTGGTGAGTAGGTATGTCTCTACTACCAGTCTAAAGAAAAGCTACCTCCCAAACAAGAGGAACTGAGAACCACAGTAGCAGCTGAAATGCTAGAGAATCTCCAAGGAGCAAACTAGCCGCACAGTCGGCTAAATACCTGTACCTGAGGTATTCAGAAAAAAACGAACACCTCAGCAAAACAACTATCAAAAGGAAAACAAAGGTACAATAGATTATACAGGATTTAAATTCAGGTCAGAAGTAAGTGAAGTTGAAGTAAAACATGTACATGTAGAAGAAGGTAAGTAAAACAGGTAAAACTGATTCCCACAAGGTAAGTGGAAAGGGAGTACATCAAGCGCACGAATGAAGCCGAACTTCAACTATCTCTGCAAAAAGGATTAGCAAAAATAAATAAATCATAGCATAAAGCTAGAGCAGAAAGAGCCACCTAACACTGGAGATGGACAAAATCAGTAACAAGGGCCTAGGCTGGTGGCAACGGTCCAACCAAGTCTAACATGCCTAAATATCTCAAGGTGTTGTGGTGGTGGCATCAGTCCAACTCAACCAAACAACCCATATTGTCTTAATAAGACAAGAAGTAAAACAAGGGTGGCGGCATCGGTCCGACCCACCTCAAAATCACATCCTACTCCAGCACTAAGTGACTCGGGAAAACCCTTACTAGTGGTTCCATGAACCACCAAGAAGTCACACAGAACCCGAAACACTCTAGAGCAACCCACCTAAGAGCCTTATATTCATACCAACGGACTAAACATCGAGTTTGTCCAAGCAAGTAGTTTGACACAAATAAATTGAAAGCAAAACGATACTGTAATTATGCAAGTAGTACGAACACTCAACTAAACATGCACCATTAGTTGGTCACCATAACAAAAGAACTAGGTTAGACACCGAAACATACATAATTAATTTGATACAAAGACATACATAATTAATCTGATGCCTATCCACGCACGATTAATTTGATACCAAACATAAACGATTAACTTGATGCAAACATAAACAATTAAATTCGTAATAAAACGAGTTGGTTTTGGTTTACACCCAAGGAAAAACCACACTCTATAAATTAGATATGAAATGAACGAGGTTCTAACAAACAATTACTCCTAACCATTTGGACAAGTTCTAATCGAAATTAATGAACAAGAGCTAATACATGAGCCTTCGAACTATACTCACTTGGGCAAGATCCAAAGCTACAGCAATTTATCGAAAAGAGCAAAGCTACAAGCTATATACTCGGTTTGGGAATTGTTCAAAGCCAAACAAAAGGAACACTAAAGCTAAACTCTTTCGATCGCAATTTAAGCAAACAAGGTATTTGAACAAGAATAAGTTAAAATCCTTAACGAAATCCGGGCATGACTCAAAGTCCAAAAAAAATACAACATTTAAACTAATACATCATTTGGTATAAAATTCGATCTAACACCCATAACCGTGAAACCGCAACATAAAACAAATGAGGATTAGCACCAAAATTTCGGGTGAGCAAAAGCCTAGGAGGAAATCTGAAATCTGAAATCAAGCAAGAAAAAAATCAAGAGCTTTATATTGAAATTACTTTGACAAGGGCGAAGGGCGCACTTGCCTAGGTTTTTTTTTTGAAGGATCTCGGCCGACCACGCTCTTCCCAACAGGCCCGGCCACAAGCAACCACTTAAGAAAAACCTGGACAAAATTTAGGGTAGGAAAACTCCATTACTGACCGGAAAAAAAACTGGAGATGCAGCGATCCGACCGGGAAGAACATGGAGGAAATCTCAAGATAGATACCTTGGAATGGAGATCTTGGCTAGAGGAGCACGGATCCGGCCTCAAATCGCGATTTCGAGCGGATCTGGGCGGTGAACGGGCGGTCGGAGCAGCGCCGGGGCTTCCGCCTCTATTCTTCCGCACGATGGAGCGGCTCGGGTACTGCAGGCAGCCGTCGGGTTTGGGGAAAAAACACCTAAACCTAATGAAAACTCTAATATATATATATATATATATATATATATATATATATATATATATATATATATATATATATATATATATATATATATATATATATATATATATATATATATATATATATATCCGAATTAACAATACCCTAACCTAAGTTTAATTGGCTTAAGCATAAAGGCAGCCCCCAATTGATCATATTAACTAAACACTAACTAATCCACTATACATATATCATCTCATATAAATTAACACCTATATGTACATTAATATTTTTACTTACACACACACACACACACACACACACATATATATATATATATATATATATATATATATATACATACTAACACATAAACATAGACACACACATGTAAATTATTAGAACCTTGCACGTCTAAATCACGCGCTATGCCCTAAATGCGTAAACATGTAAATACACTCACATAAATGACGCTCTCGCAACCGTCGGATGACGCGAAAATCCGAACAAATCCGCACCGTAGCTCAACACTCGGACTACAAAAACATCGGCGAAGTCGGACACAACCTCCGACGACCACACACTCGGGCTAACCTCACCCGAAGCCAAAGCACAAGGATTCCCTGAGAGGCTCAGCCGGGCCTCCAAAACAGACGCCGACTAGCCGGGGAATCCATACAACAGACTATAACCTCTAAGAACACCTAACGAGGTACTCTAACAACGGCACGAGCCGGAAATGCGGCAACGTAACGCCAAACGAGGATTTAAACAATTGCCGAAAAATCGGGGGATGGGAGGAATTTAATCTCCAACTGATACATGACATGTGGAGTAATTGGGGGGGGGGGGGGGGTACCTATTAATGGAGACTTAAATTTGAATTAAATAATTAATTATAATTTATTTTAAGTAAAATATTTTACCACTTAATTCTGGAATGATAACTTATTTTTACAAATTATTTCATAATTTTTGAATGTAGTTTTATAATTTAGTTTATTAATTAGACGTTTTTTTCCTAGTATAATCAAAATAAGTAGTTTTTTTTATATAATAAATTTTAATTACTATATCTCCTTCATATATTTGTAGGATGCTATGGTAAAATTTTGGAAGAAAGATAACGTTATTAGCTATTTTTCTTTAATCTCTTTATTATTTAACAAATTAATCATTTAAGCAATAAATCTATTTAAAGAAAATTAATTATTTTTTAATGGAAGACCATACTTCAAATATTTTTGGGGTGTCTTGATAAAATTTTGGAGTTGATAGAAGTGCATTCGTCATGATCCTCATTATCCTATTATTTAGGTGGTTTGGTGTGCGTTTAGACAAATCAAGGTGTTTTGAGTTTTACACGATTCAAGACGATCAACTCGGTAAATAAGTATCTTGATGAGTTAATTTGACTTGTTTAGAGTATTTGTGTATTATTCATGTGTTTATTGAGCTTACCAAGACTTAGGCTCCGTTTGGGGGGACTTATTTTCACCGGTCAAGCGGTCATTACCGCATGAATCCGGACTTAATTTAAGTCTGGATTCATGCGGTCATGACCGCTTGACCGGTGAAAATAAGTCCCTCCAAACGGAGCCTTAGTGAGTTAATTTACAAACTTATATGAGTCCGATGTTTATTTAGGTCAGAAAAAGCTTGTGTGACCCTGAAGGTGGAGAAAGTGACTTATTGAGTCAATAATACCCATTAGGTCATTAACCTACTATTCAGGTGACAACCCAGTGCACAAAACTATAGCAGGTCGAATAACACGAATGAGGTCTAGAAGATCGAAATTGGGACGGTACACAGACTAAGCCCACCAGAGCTCCCGAAGTTTATGTGCCCCGCCCCACTAACAGTCGGCAAGACCAACGTCAGAATCCGCCAAGGACCGCTCAACTACATTTAGACGTACAGATTGTCCAGTATCTCTAGAGCCCTCAACTCAGCAACATGCTCAACAGACGACAACAAGTCAGCCATTCCTGACTTTTCTAAGGGCAACAGAAGACAAATCATAAAGGATAAGCTGCGCGGAGCGCGCCACTTGAGCGTCCAAGCCCCATACATCAGAACGAGTAAAATAAATTGCTCCCGCCTCCAAGTAACCGTCAGAGACTCTAAAGCATTCAGAGTGAGAAGCTCCTCATTGTAACAAGAAAAAGAATTAGCTCCGTGAGTGGTGGACTGTCACCCTCCGAGCTTTTCTCCATTTCTCTCTCTCAACAATTGTAATGAGAGGCGGCATGTCACCCCCGAGTTCTTGAAAAAATCTTGTACAACAACCAGCCAATAGTAGAGGTTTGACCCACACAGATCTGACCATGTGATTTTTTCACTCAGTTGAAGGGTTTTCCACGTTAAAAGTTTTTCCAACTTTTCTACTTTTTGTGACTGTTTGCACGCTCGACTGCTTCCAGGCTAAGGTGGTTCAATTTAGTCTTGTCTATCAGGAACTTTAAGCGATCCACAACATATGTAAAAACACCCAATTTGTGATAATGCAAGGTTACTGAAAATTGGTTAAACTGATACATCTAAGGAAGTATGCACTCATTAGAGGTAGGGTGTTTCAATGTATTTATTTGAAATTGTCATGGGTATGCACATGGTTAGACCACTGAAAAGTGTGATATAGTAAACTATACCCACGCCCAAGTGGGGTTGTCTAGCGTGTGATTTTTTTTGGGAGTAATACATTTGTTCATAGAAGGACAATTAGAGTGACTTCAAGCGTCATACCAATCAATCATATGTGTTGACGATCAAATAAAAAAAATCTAATCGTATGGTGGACAAATTAGTCTATTCACCGCGCTGGTGGAATTAGGTAAATTTTAACTGTGCTAATCCTACTTATAAATCCAGTGTTCATCTGCTTAAGCTTTATGTTTTTACTCATTTGCTTTACTTCGCCTCAATTACTTATCCACTGTGCTTTAAGTATAATAATTGAATGGTATATGTACTGTAGGTCCCCACAACCTTTGCCCGGGCGGGCCGGAGGGGATCTTACTAGCCCAAGACGTCCACCCAGTGCTCCTAAAGGGTAACGACACACACTACTAAGCACTAGTTGGCCATCTTGCTCGGCTTGAATCATAACATTCACATCTAATCACAGAGTTTTACGGAAACATTAACAGGTAACCACATCAAATATATATAATGATATATATATTTAAAAATGAACGCAAAAGGCTGTAGCCATTGTTTATGCATGAAGCCTGTAAGATATAAAAGTACTACAACTAACAACTCCCCACTCTCTCAATCTTGCACGCTAGTACTCACGTCTCGAAACTCTGGAGACGATGAGGGTGCATCTGCTCGGGTAGTCCTATTAGCTGACGTATCGTTTTGCAGCAGCTGGTCACTACGGTGCCCCATCTCCTGTGAATGGTTATTAAAATAACCGTTAGTCACAGAGCTAAGTGGAATCAAATCTTCTCCCCGGATCCATATCCCGAGGACGAGCGCACATACCCAACACAAGTAGATAGTCGAAGGAAGGGAGAGTTAATACAATATTTTATATATAATTTAGGAGCAACCATAAAAGGAGGTGCAATATAGTATAACTGAAATAGTATCAGCAATAAACATCAGTTATAATTAAAGCTCTACTAGCACATCAACATAGCAGGTATTCACAACCTGTAGTCATACAGCAGGCATTCATAGCCGCGCATGTTGGAACCAAAAACTGACCCCAACGAGAGTTCTGACTCTGGGGTGAGCTAACATCTACTTCTCCCAAACCCAAACCCTTAACCAGCTGCTGAGATCTAAAGAACTGACTTTGGGCTATAGCACAGAGGTCCCTCCACTAACCCGGAAGATCTCAGAGCGCTTCTCATCCTTAACCAAGTGTCGAGCTAAGGATACCTCAAAAAGCGCTACAAGACTTTAGCAAAATGAGAAAGGCTTGCCTTCTGAGGTACCCTGTGGGTCTATTTATAGATTTTCAATATCTGGTCTGCCAACAACGTAACTCCGCTGTTCCAAAAGGCTATATGCAGCCCAAAGTGGTCTGCCAACAGCCAAACTCTGCTACTCTGAGGAGCTAAATGCAGACCTCCAAGTGAAATCAGGTAAATTTATCTCTGAACCAAACTGTGCGGGAGGCTTCTTGCACCCCTAGGCGGAAGCCCATCCACATGCCCTACCGAAGGGCCAATATCCGGTCGAATGCGGGTTTGCCTACCCCACTCGCTTGCTCTTATAAGAGACATGACCAAATACAAAAGCGTTGAGAGAGTTGAGTGGAAAGGCTTCACTCAACACTAGAGGATAAAAGGCATTGAGAGCGTTGAGAGCGAGAGCTTCACTCAACACCTTTGGTCCAGAGAGTTCTGCCCACCTCAGGGACTTTTTACCTACCCAGGTAGAAGCCTTATCGCCTACCCAGGCGAAAGGCTCTTGAATCACCACCCCTGGGGGAAAACCCACTCAGCGAATATGTGGTTGTACACAATAGTCGCTCTTTGCGAGCGAGTCCTACGCTCGGAAAGAAAAGTCCAACCCCTAAATTTGATGAGTGCATGCTGACCTGGAAGAGAATCTTTTGTGGGTCCCACTTCGACCCTATATATATGCCAGGGTATGTCCTCAAGACTTCATCCCTCCTACTATTCCTCATTGTCTGATCTCTCTCCATGCTTTGAAGATGTATGCCAAACGAGCCGCAGAATCGTTCTCTCAGGAAGTCCAGGATCGTCTTGCCGCTGCTCAAGTGAGGGCTCGCGCTGACTGCACTAGGTTCGCCCCCTGGCTCTCGGCAAAAAGGCCCGTGTATTCAGACTATCGGCAGAAAAAGGCCAAGTCAGTTCGACGAGACCATTCTAGTAACGATCCATCCTCGCCGACCCCAACCCCTGCCCGCGAGGAGCCTGCTGCTCTGACAGAGGTATGTTTCTTGTCCCGTTTTTGGCGCGAACCCCCAAAACTGTCTTGTCATATTGATACACTACCTTTCTCGTAGGGAACGGTTCTAGAAGGTGTTGTTGATCCCCCTACGGCGAATACCGAGTTAACTCGGCTTCTTGATCAAAATTTACCGTTGGTCTCGGAGGCTGTCCCTCTGATTACCCTGACAGAGCCTGTGAATGCTCCCGATAATTTTCACACCTAGCCTTCGCTTTTACCGGTTTACTTTTTTCTTCTTTCATTTTCATAGCTTTCCGCAGCTCCCACCTTCGGAACCTTGGGTACCATCAACCCGAGACCCAGGACTCCTGCCGTCAAGGACCCTATCAATCCTGCGACCGGCCTTCTCCTCTCGCCTAGGAGAATCGCTGACTTGTCTCCTGTTCTTGCACTGGACTCTTGCCTACCTGGCGTGGAGGACACTTCCCTTTCGTCTCCGGCCGAGACTCATTCGCCGGGGCAGACACCCTTCCCCCCGGGTAGGGAAAAAATGCACTGCCCACTCCTTGGGAAGCCTTTTGAAGGGCAACATGGAACTTCCCGCCAGCAATCAGGTAAACATTACTCCTTTTTGCGGTTTGATTATTCCTCCCGCCCCTGGATTGGTCCTAATACAATCCTTTCACCAGATCATCAGGAGCCTACGGAAGAGCCCGACGCATACGAGGAGGTGATCTCGTCGCTGTTGAAAGGGGGCCGACCCACTCATGTGAGTATCCCGGGCCGCCCCCAGCCAGGCTGCAGTCCACCGATCCCAACCCGCTCTCCACACAACCACGTGCGGTCAATCTCCCAAATCGGGCTGACCTCCCTTAAACTGGTTTGTGGCGGGTTGTTCAGGTCGGCGAGGCGTTGCGCTTTCCCGGCCTCGATCCCCCGACCTACTTTCAATGAGAAGTGATCTATTTAAGCGCCCCTACGGGACTTCCTAGGAGGTCACCAATCTCAGGACTACTCCCATACGAGCACGCTTAACTATAGAGTTCTTTCACTTCCTAACACCAATTTAGCTGCTGGATACGAGCGGGTGTGGTCATCACCTCACCGGAGACAAGTCGAAGTTCTCCTCGCTGCAAACTTACTCAGGTGAGTGAACAGTAAGTTGAGACTTGGTTAATTGCTGTGACCTCGATTTTCTTGTCCGCCCGGTTTTGAGAAGATTTAACTGGTTGCTGTTTGTAGGTTGTGAAGCTAGCACTGTGGAGCTAGGAGTTTGGTTCTGACTTCGGTCAGGTTCAGTGAAGCTTGTGGTTTGCAATCAGCGGTATCAGTAGGTCGCTCTGCGGCTTGTCAGTTTTATCGGCTTTAACTTTTCCAAGTTCAATAACCTGTCCGCCAGACTCGGCGGTTAGGCGTTTTGTTCTTCAGTTCGGCAGTAGATTGTAGCAGTCAGCGAATAACGGTGTGTCTGCGTGACCTCGCGGTCTCGGCGGACTCCTATTCGTCATCTAGCAGCAGTTCGAGCGGTCTCGGCGGTCTCTAATTCTATCCACTCTGATTGATACTTGTAATCCTTTCTGTTTTCCATTGTGTAATGGAAAAATCATGTCTCTCCACGTATACCTCGCCCTGTAAAGAAGATAATAAAAATATGATATGCTTGTTACTTTTGTTTGCATCTGGTGTTTGAGCTTGCTTTCCCAGTTTCCGCTTGATCAAGGTGTGATCTTGATAGCTCTGAAAATATTAATTTGGTGTCAGACTATCTTGTTATTCATCTTGAGTGAAAATTTAACATAGTATCAGAGGGAGGTTCAGTTGCTTGAGCAGTGGTCAACTTGTGTTGCGCTTTATGCTTCTGAAAGCTTTGACCAAGGTTGTTGCAATGGAAGGAGGCTATACAAGAGGTCTGAGAATTGAACTCTTAAATTCGACAAACTTTAAGAAGTGGAAGTCGTGCATGAAGAGTTATCTTGTTAGCTGCGATCAGAGGGCAGTCCGCGCAGTCCGCAGAAAAGCTCCAATCAAGAAAACCTCCCTCTGATACCATGTTAAATTTTCACTCAAGATGATCAACGAGATAGTCTGACACCAAATTAATATTTTCAGAGATATCAAGATCACAACTTGATCTAGTGGAAACTTGGAAAGCAAGCTCAAACACCAGATGCAAACAGAAGGAACAAGCAGATCATATTTTTATTATCTTCTTTACAGGGCGAGATATACGTGGCAAGACATGATTTTTCCAGTACACAATTGAAAACAAAAAAGATTACAAGTATCAATCCGAGTGGATAGAATCGAAGACCGCCAAGACTGCTCGAACTGCTGCTAGATGACGAATAGGAGTCCGCTGAGACCGTGAGGTCGTGCGGACACACCGTTATTCGCTGACTGCTGCAAGCTACCGCCGAACTGAAGAACAGAACGCCTAACCGCCGAGTCCGGCAGACAGGTTATTAAACTTGGAAAAGTTGAAGCCGAGAAAACTGACAAGCCGCAGAAGCGACCTACTGATACCGCCGATTGCAAACCACAAGCTTCACTGAACCTGACCGAAGTCAGAACCAAACTCCTGGCTCCACAATGCTAGCTGCGCAACCTGCAAACAAAAACCGGTTAACTCTTCTCAAAACCGCGCGGATAAGAAAACCGAGGCCGCAATAATTAAGCAAGTCTCAACTTACTGTTCACTCAGTTACCGATGAGGTGCCAGGGGGGGACCTATTTATAGGAGAGGGGTGGAGTGTGATCACCATCCTATGAGATAGGCTAACCGTCCTCTGATCGTAGCTAACAAGACAGTCTGCCGAGTCCGCATTGTCCGCACCAACAATGCCGGACTCGCGACCAGTCCGCCAATCATCAAGCATAGGACAGCGCAAGATCGCAACCACAGCTGACCTGCTAGCCAGATTCCTAGTTCGCATAAGGAAGCCCGCTCAGATCGCAAGGTGTGCCGAGCACCGTCCAAACCTCTAGGCATCAAGGCACGAAGTCAGTCTGCAAAAAACTGGCGGACACCGCATCAATCCGCAACATGTCCATGACTAGTGAACACCCTGGACTTGTCACAGATTGTGACCAAGTCCACCAAACAACCCAAGAGCCTGGCGCGAGCTCGGCGGCCAAGGCCCTAGTCCGCCAGCTCCCAAGGTAGATCGCCAATGCTCCACCAGAGCAAGGCAGACCTCACAAGCTCCAACTCGCACAGCAGCCAAGCCAGCAGCCAACTGCCGGACTCGCAACCAGTCCGCGCAGTCCGCAGAAAAGCTCCAATCCCGCAAACCAAACTGGCGATAAGCCAAATCACAGAAGCAGGCGGACTCCAATCCAAATCCGCCCAGCATGGCGAACTCCATTTCTATCCGCGCGACTACCTCCAGAACCACATTAGGCTGCCTTCACCAGATCACCAGCCTGCTCCATCAATCCGCATGGATAGTTCGTCCAGGCCGCCAGGTTTGCCCGATCACCCACTTCCACTTCATAAATTTCAACAGTCGTCGCCTTCCCCGAGTGAGATGCTGAGCTTTCTTGAGGCCTCCGAAAATGCCGAGAGACAGAGGGAGAGGATAGCGGAAGTCCTGTCAAAGCTTATATGGATGCGGCAAGAGGACTCTCTGTGGGAAACTACCCTCCTGACATCGATTGAGCGACGCTTAAGCGTGATCGAGCAGGACTATACACATCTTCTTGGCGAGACGGATCACATGAGAGGCAGAAGCGAGGATACCTCCCCCGGAAGGCATTTCGCGTGGGCTCGGGATCAACTGCGTCTGGTCCACCAGGAGCTCACTGCCGTAACAGCTTCCCATTATCCATGAGTGCCCCCGAGGACAGGGAGGCGAGGTCGGGGCCGCTGCGGTGGGAACAATACTGAAACTTATGGGTTCTCACCCCATCTTACCCCAGTCACTTGGCCTACCCTTCTCGCATGTACCTTTTTTTATTCATGTGATGAATATTTGAATATTTATTCTATTTTAACATGGCTCTTGCCCCGCGAGAGGCCTATTATATATAATTTATTATTCTTTCACTCCATTCTATCTCACCGAATGATTAGCTCTCGCACCATATTTTCTTTTTATACTTGCCGCTGCTTTTGTTCTTACCCGGGATCCCTCCCGGAGGCTTTCGCCATTTGTAGGTACAGGAAGCGCTAGCGAGGTCGAGCGGAATACAAAGCGTCAAATTATTAACAATTTCTATCCATACTTCTGTCATTAGAAAAAACGTCATGATTACCATACTTTTATATAAATAGGTCGGCTTACCAACCACACTTACTTTCACTTGCTTCCGGACCTTTGTCTTCTTTCTTCTCTTACGCTCTCGTCGTTCCCTGCTACCTCGAGCCACTCGCCCACCCATTACTCTCCCTTTCCGCCTTCATACACGATGTCGGGCGAGATTGAGGGTCGTCCCAAGTGTGCGCAAAACATCATTGAACACAACTTACCCCCTTACCACTTAACCGAGATGGAGTTTGCTTCCATAACCGGGAACTACATTCCTCCTGAGTTCGCCGCGCACAATCCCGGGAATGAAGACGGAGTCAACTTTCTGCCGGAAGGGGAGATGGCCATACCGCTGGAGCATTTTGAGGTAGGGCTCCACCTCCCCCTCTGGCCGGAAGTGCGCCGGGCCCTCCGGTACTATGGAGTGGAGTCGGCCCAGCTCAATCACAATTCTGTCGAGCTGCTAGTGGATTTCTCCTATTACATGCGTGGGGAAAGGATCGAGTTCTACCTTTCCATCTTCTAGAAGCTGTTCAACTTCCGGGCCAAAAGTGGAATCATCTTCTTCTCGGGGCAGACGATCAAGACCATCGGTCTTGCGAACAAGAACCACAACTGGGCCCAGAAGTTCGTCTTCGTGTCCGGGAACTTCGGCAATGTCCCCTGTTGGGTATTGTATCCACAACGTGCCTGATTTGAAGAAGCCCCTGAACAAGCTAAGGTAAATAGACAATGTATTTGATGAAACCTTTTAAGTCGTGCTTGCAGTTATTCCATGCTAAGTGCACACCAATGTCACTTGTCAGGGTGCAGTAGGTCAATATACACGGGTCTGCACGACGTAATCCCTCGTTGAGCAGATCAGTGTGTTGGTCTACGTGTACTCTCTCTATTGGAGTGTACTTATTTTCAAGTACAGGGCTGTGATAATGCAAGAGCAGTCAAGGAGCAAGGATGGGTCAAAGAGCAGCTCATGGGCGGAAAGACGAAAAATCGTCCAAGTATTAATCGACGAGAATCACCAAGTGATTCTCACCGAATCGTCGAGAATCGCTGGTTGATTCTCGCCGTCTCTATCCGGCTAAATCAGAGCATGCAAACAAGTCAAAATCGACGAGAATCACCTTTGATTCTCGCCGATTCGACGAGAATCACCTTTGATTCTCGCCGAATCGACGAGAATCACCTTCGATTCTCGATGATTTTGCCTTAGGCAAATTTCTAAAAGACGCTGGACCGGATCAAATGTTAAGGCGTTGTTTTGAACCGGTATTAGGGTTTCTTCTGGTGGGACCCACAACGGTCATAAAGGAGTATTCTACTGTATAAATACACATCTATTTTTGAACAGTAAAAAGACAGAAAAAACGAAGCCGAGCCGCCGACCTTGACCTAGATCGCGAATTCCGCTCCGCCGCCGCCGTCGCCGCTCGTGCCAGTAGATCGCCGGCTTTGATCGTGGTTGCTTCCAGATCTCCCGGCGACAGAAGCTCAGCCAAGCACAACGTCTCACGCGTCTAACCAGAGATCCCTTGTCTCTTGATTCGTTGATCGGGAAAACCTTCCCCTTCCGAATCGATCGAGATGATCGATCCTAGTGTGACCGTTGGAAGACCTTGCTAGCTTTGCTACGAAGATTGAATCTCCAAAGTACAGCGAACACTCACCGTTGTTGCTGCCGATCCCGAGAACCAAGCCGCCGCCCTTCTCACCGCCGCCGGTTTCGGGGAGATTCTCTCCAAGAGAGATCTAGGGTTGTGGACTCTTCATTGACGTCAAGAACACGTCATCGAACGAAGAGGGACACCATAGTCTCCAAAAGTTGTTTGTATTTCTTGTACATTCTATTTCCATTTTTATTGTAAGGGAACGTTGGTTCCTAGTTGTAAGGGTTGGGTGCAACCCGTGTTGTGGGAGTGTTGACTCCTACGTGTGGAAGGGTTCCTTCCGTTAGTGCAAGTATTGGATTTCAATCCTGTTGGTGAAGTGACCGAGTCGTACCTGGTTGGGAGATAGGTCGAAGGGGGAAAGTGGATGTACCCAAATCGGGGAACCACTATAATTTGCTTGTGTCCCTTCTGTGCTGTGCTGTTTTGTTTTTTTGTGCAGGTACAATTTTAATTCCGCTAAAACACTGCACGTCACCTATTCCCCCCCCATAGGTGAAGGTAGTTGACACTAGGTGGACTTTTAAGTGGTATCAGAGCGAGGTTACTCTTCAAAAAGGTTCACACCTTGAGTAGAATCCTGCCACTAGTGTCAAGAAGAAGGCAAACATCTACTATGGACGGACTCAAGTACACAAGCAAGATCCCAGTGTGCATCAGGCTCAACTTTCCTATCTGGAAGGAAAGGATCAGGTTCTACATGGAAGCGGTCGATCCCCGACTCTTCATGATCGTGGAGGAGGGGCCTTATGTCCCCACTAAGGTCTCCACCATTGATCCTACCAAGAAAGTGCCAAAAAAAATTTCTGAAATGGACAAAGACGAGATGGTGCTGGTGGCACTTGACAAGAAGGCGCAGAACATTCTGGTCAGCGCTGTCGATGAATCAATGATGCAGAACTTCTGCAACTACAGGACAGCAAAGGAGATCTGGTACTGCCTGATTATCCTAATGGAGGGCACTGATGAAGTGAGAGATGATCGGAGATCCCTCCTGAACCAGAAATATGAGGCCTTCAGATAAGGGCCTAAGGAAGAGATCGGAGTCACCTTCGAGAACTTCCTCAAGATTGTCAATGCCCTCAAAGGATATGGAAGAGTGTTCACTGATGGTGAACTTAATGATAAATTCCTTAGGTCCCTTACTAAGGAATGAGACACAAAGATCTGCGCCATCCGAGAGTTTGACAGACTAGCTGAAACAGACCCGCAAATTCTGTTTGGGAAGCTGATGTCCTATGAGCTTCAACTGAACACCAGGAAAGCAGAAGAAGAAGCAGAGAAGGCTGCAGCCAAGGAAAAGACTGTGGCCCTAAAAGCCATTCACTCCATGAAGGGCAAGTGTGCGGTTTCATACCGTGTCAGGAAAAAGGATGAGGAGGAGGACTCCGAGCCATGCTCCTCCAGCTCAGAGTTGTCTGAGGAGGATTTCTCCCACATCACCCGAGAATTCAAGAAGTTCCTCAAGATGAGGAATCAAAGAAAGAGAGACGGCTCCTTGAAAGATATGGTACCTAAACACCTAGAGGGGGGGGGGGGGGTGAATAGGTGACCTAAACCTTTTTAAAACTTTGTTGGCAGCACAACAATTATTACAGCTAATCAGCAATTTCAGAAATCAAACAAGTAATCCACAGCACAGCACAGCACAGCAGACACACTAATTTATAGTGGTTCCCCAATCTTTGGGTACATCCACTTTCCCCCCTTCGCCTATCTAGCAGTGTACTAGATTCGGCCAAACTTCTCCACTAACTCAGAACCAAACTAGGTTCCTACCTCAGGCCCAAAGCCTTACACTCAGCCAAAAGGCCTACACTCAGCCACCCAGGCCTACACTCAGCCAATTAAGGCCTACACTCAGAGTTCTTCAACTCCTACACTCAGGCAACCAAGCCCTACCCTCAGCCTTTATAAAATAGGCTTACAATTCTCTCAGATCCAATGGATCCTACAGGTTAAAATAGAAAGTACAATAGTTAACTCTACAACTCAGAAAATAGGAGAGGAGTTGAGAGATTCTTGAAGAGTTCTTGGAAGAACTCAGTTAGATCCACACTGACTTAGCTTCCTTCAAAGCTTCTTGATTAGAACTGAATTAGTCTGAATCTTCTGCAGTTGTTCCTTGACCTCTGCTTCTTGAAATCCAGAAGACTCTGAATTCTTCTTCTCAGCCTTAGTTCCAAAGACTGAAAACTTGGTAGGAGCTCTCTCTCTCCAACTTCTTAGATCTGCCGATGCACAGCAAGATCTTCTTGTGTTGATACCCAATATACCACTTTTACAAAGATCTGAACTCTCTCTGTAAAAACTTTTTCAACCACTTCTATATTATTTCAACAATCCTTAATCACTTGATCAATCTTAGTCTGTAAACTATGGGTGCCTATTTATAGGCTTCCTTCATGGTAACCGGCTGGTCCGGTTCATAACAGACTTCTGATATCACTAACAGTTGATGTAGACCGGCTGGATCGGCAGCTGTCTTGTCAACCAGTCACTTCTTGAAATTCCTCTAACTGTCAGATAGTGTCGAGACTTTCTGTTCTTAAGTGTCGACACTTATAGGCCAAGTGTCGACACATGTTGTGTAAGTGTCGACACAAGTCTACAAGGTGTCGACACAATTCCTTGTATGTCTCGACACAGTTTCTTCTGCATGTGTCGACACTGAAATTGAGTGTCGACACAAGTACTTGTACTTCATTCTGCAACTGTATTCTTCTAAGTGTCGACACATCTCCTTTGTGTCGACACAACTTTATGTGTTGAAACTGTCAAGTGTCGACACTGCTTCTTGGTGTCGACACAAGTCTTCACTTTTGTTTCTTCAGCTGAGTGTCGACACATTCCTTTAGTGTCGACACTTGTACTTAGAATATTTTGTAACTTTTCTGATCTTTGCTAAGTGTCGACACAGCTCCTTGTGTCGACACTTTCTTCAAGTGTAGAGTCTTCAACTAAGTGTCGACACATTGTGCTGGGTGTCGACACTTCCTTCAAGTGTTGACTCTTCTGGTTGTGTGTCGACACACTGTGCTGAGTGTCGACACTTCCTTCAAGTGTTGACTCCTTTGAGTGTGTGTCGACACATTGTGTTGAGTGTCGACACATTCTTCATATGTTGACTCTGCTGATTGAGTGTCGACACATTGTGTTGAGTGTCGACACTTGTACTTAGTCTCTGCAGAATTTTGCTGAGTGTCGACACAACTCCAAGTGTCGACACTTTCTGGTGTTGACTCAGCTCTTCTAGGTGTCGACACTTCTGCTAAGTGTCGACACAGCTTTTCTGCATTCTTCTACACTGAGTGTCGACACAGCTCCAAGTGTCGACACTTTCTGACTGGTGTCGACTCTTCTTCCCAGGTGTCGACACAATGACTCCAAGTGTCGACACTGCTTGTCTGGGTGTCGACACAAGCTTTCTCAAGTGTCGACACTTTCCCTCTGGGTGTCGACACATGGACTTAGAATTTTTAGCTTCAGTCCAGTGTATTCCTAACCTGCACAAGTAACTCAAACAAACATCAAATACACTATGATGCATATCATTGAGTTAGGTGAGGCTTCTTCAAATCAGGTACATTTGACCAATGTACCCAACAATCTCCCCCTATTTGGAGAAGTCATAACCCTTAGTCAATGATATACATCACTCATAATTAAAAATTATAAAATGAAGTAAAACAGATATATGACAACAGAGTTAAACTTTAACATGTAATAAAGCACACATGTATACTCATTCAGCATTACAGAACAAACAAGAATTAGACACATTCATCAGAACAATCATGAAATTTGTTTAACAAAAATTGTTCATACATTTAATACATTTTCAATGATTTACACAAAATGTTTGATGTAACAGATTACAACATTCTTCAGTTTAATCTTAATCTAATTCTGCTCTGGTTCCTTAATGACTATGCCTTTTCCAGCTTGTACTTTAGCTTTCACAGCAGCAGCAGCAGCAGGCTCAGCTTCAGCAGTCTTCTTCCCTTTGGAGTCCTTCTTCTTCTGTTCTTCAGCCTTGATCTTTTGCCTTTCAAAATAATGATAGGGCTTAGGAAAGTACTTGCTAGGCTCCACAGCTGTTGGAGGTAGCTTTCCTAACTTAGCCTTCCTTCTATGTTGGACAATGGCTTCCTGCCTACTCTCATGTTTCCTCCATTCAGCCTCTGAGAACCACTTGTTCCTCTCATGGGCATTGTCCTTGGCTGCTTTCCAGGCTGTGAGAATGATGTTCCTAGAAGTAGGGCTCCACTGTTCAAAATCTGGTTTTTGTTCAGCAAGTTCCCTGAACTTCTTCTTTGATAGCCTAGTCTCTTCTTCTTTGTCCAAAGCCTCTTGCATAGCAGCTGTGATAGGTTGAACAACCTTTTCCAGAATAACATTGGGCTTGCCAGCAGTTGGACTATACATTGTGCTTACATCAGCATGAACCATTTCAAAATCTGGAGGTGGATAGATTACATCAGCCACTGCCTGTTGCTCACCTCCAAGATATGTTCCTTGAATACCAGATTCAGCTACATTGTCATCATCACACAGGGGAGGATAGCCCAGTGTAGCCCTGATGGAATTGGATATCCATTTTGCATGGTCAGAACTGGCTTTGACTAACACCCTCTCCCCCTTTATGACTTCTTGTTCCACATGATCTCTCACATCATCTTTCTGGAACCTGATTTGGCTGTCCAAATACCTTATGCCCTCTTTAAAGAAAGGTCTTAGCTTGGTAAGCTGTTCAGAAATGACCTTCTGGGAATCCTTGATGGCAGTCTTGACAGCAGTTAGTTCAGCTTGAAAGAGTTTATCAAAATCAGCTTTGGCAGCAGCAGAGGAGGTTGATGGTTCAGTAGACTTATTCTTGATTTCAGTGACTATTGCATTGTGAGATGCAGTCAAATTATCATTCATCCTCAATTGATTTTCCAACACATATCCTTGCTTTAGTGCAATATCTTCGACCTTCTCTTTTATGGTTTCTTGATGTTTAGCCAGATAGACCACTGCATGAGCACCCTTTGTAAAACAATCAGTCATCTCCTTTTTATTAAGGTTCATTTCAAACCTTATTGACTTGATTTCCTGTCCCAGATCAGATTGTAGTGCCTTGTGCCCTTCATCAACATAAGTTTCTAAAGCCTTCCTTTGTTCATCCATCTTGATTTGCATGGCAAGCAGTAGAGCACTGTAATCAGTTGATGGAGCTTGTTGAACTAAGGAGTGTTGTGCAACAGTTTGTAGAGCTTTCTTATAGCTCTGACTCCTTTTGAAAACAAAGAACTTCTTCTTCTTATCTTCCTCAGCTTCATCATCTTCAGATTCTGATGTACTTGCAATATTCACCCTATCCTTAGGGCTTGATGGTTTTTCAGTGTGCACATCTTGTGCCTTCTCAGTATCTAGCCTTATAGGCTCTTTTTGAATATCCAAATTCTCCCCCTCAGCAGCAGCATCCTTCTCTGCATCAGCAGCATTCTTTTCCATATCAAAATCAGCTTGATCTAAATTTAGAAATAGATCTTCCATTGTGTATTCTGCTGGAGACTGTGCAGGAGATGTACTGGTTTCATCAGCTACAACAGATGTGTCTTGGAGAACAACATCTGGTTCTTGAGTTGCTGGCTGATTTTGCTGATGGTCATCAGACAAATTAGAATTTATTATAGAAAAATTCAAAGTATTAAGGTCAACAAGTACCTCTTGAATGAGGAGGGTGGCTTGCTCACTCTCCAGTGTAGATGGTTCTGCTACACCTGGAAGCTCCCCCTGGATGTCAGCTGGCTCCTGAGGAGCAGGTGACTTTTCTGCAGCCTTATCCATTGGACTATCAGGAGTGAAGACCACATGTTCTTCACTGCCTGAGCTGCTGGAGGACTCTTGAGGCACAGCAGCAGTCTTCCTCTTCTTCCTGGGAGGAGAGTCTTTCTTAGAAGCTTGTTTCTCAGGGGTGGTCAATTCCTTTGACAGCACCCTTTCCCATCGAGAGAATATCCTTGAGTCCATTCTCCTCATGTGATTGATTTTTGTTCCTGCAGCAGAGCTCATTACCTCTGGAATTGATCCAGCCAGGTAGAGACTTAGTATCCTGCCCAGATTGGGCTTCTTCAGACTTTCTTTTACTTTCTCAAAGACAATCATAGACCAGTCTGTTTTGATGTTGAAGATGATTCTGGTCATAATACTGAACATAGAGGCTGACACCCTGTCATGCCCTCCAGTTTTACTAAGAATGACCTTGCCTACTACTTCAGACAGGAATTTGCCTGAGTGTTCATGCCTTTTCTGTTGAAGACAGAACCTATTCTCATCTTAGAATCAAGACCACACCAAGTGAGTGCTTCTCTGGTCTTAGATGTGGTCACTTCCTCTTCTTCTTGAATCTTAGGTAGCTGAAGTACCTTTCTCAAGGACTTGGGTGAAACCTTGACCTTGGTTCCATGCACTCTGGATTTGATTCTGTATCCAGAGTCGTCCACAGTTGCTCCAGTAAGAAATTCAATCACTTCTTTCTTCCATATCTTGGTTGGCTCTGAAACCAAGTATTCCAGTCCTGAATCGCTGACTAGGGTTATCACTGATTTGATTTCCTGATCACCGTCGTCGAATGCGCCTCGCACGAGCTCATAGCCTTCGTTTACGTTCTCTTCCAGCTTGGGAGCCATTAGGGTGTTGAGAATTAGTCTTTAGAGAAGAGAAATGTCGACACAGGAGTTTAGTCTCGAAACTCTGAAAGCGTGTCGACAAACACAAACAGAACCCTATTTATACCTTTCTTGTTTGAAGACGAACAGGCGGGATGAATTT
The DNA here is from genome assembly GCA_039583875.1 of Platanthera guangdongensis. Lineage (NCBI taxonomy): Eukaryota > Viridiplantae > Streptophyta > Magnoliopsida > Asparagales > Orchidaceae > Platanthera > Platanthera guangdongensis. Next base: position 160,505,838 of record CM077154.1, read on the forward strand.
CTAAAGATGTGTCGACACTGTCAATAAGTGTCGACACTGACTTATAATGTCTCGACACACATGTGTCGACACAAGTTTAGTCAACAGATTTTATGTGTCGACACTTGGTTAAGTGTCGACACCACACTACTCGACATGTAGTCGAGACTTTACTTAGAAAAATTCTGAGTAAAACTTAAGTGTCGACACTTTATTGGATGTGTCGACACCTACTCGACATGTGTCGACACTAACATTCTGAAGTGTCGACACTAACTTCCTAGATGTGTCGACACCATTTTCCTGAAGTGTCGACACTTACTTATTCTGTGTCGACATAGACTTGTCTATGTGTCGACACCTTTTTACTTAGCCAATTTTTGTTCTGTATACTTAATCTAAGTTTATCATACCTAGTTCAATTTTGAACCTATTAAACTTAGCTTCATCTAAGGGCTTAGTGAACATATCAGCTATCTGATTATCAGTTCTAACATATTCAAGTGCAATATCATTTCTTTCTACATGCTCCCTAAGAAAGTGATATTTTATCTCAATATGTTTAGTTCTACTATGTGATACAGGGTTATTAGCTATGGAAATAGCACTTGTAGAATCACAATAAAGTGGAGTTCTACTTACCTGACATCCATAGTCTTCTAGCTGATGTTGAATCCACAGAAGTTGAGTACAGCAACTTCCTGCAGCTACATATTCTGACTCAGCTGTGGAGATGCCCACACTGGTTTGCTTCTTACTACTCCATGAAATAAGCCTTCCACCTAGGAATTGACAGGATCCAGTTGTGCTCTTTCTATCTTCTTTGCATCCTGCAAAGTCTGCATCTGAATAGCCTGTTAGATCAAAATCTCCATTCCTAGGGTACCAGAGGCCTAGATAGGGTGTGCCCTTTAGATATCTCAAGATTCTCTTGACTGCAGTCAAGTGAGATTCTTTGGGGCAGGCTTGATACCTGGCACAAACACATGTAACATACATAATGTCAGGCCTACTTGCAGTCAAGTATAGTAGGGAGCCAACTATCCCTCTATACAAGGTTTCATCTACAGGTTTCCCTGCATCATCCTTGCTTAGAGACATACTTGACCCCATAGGAGTCTTCATGGTACTGGATGAATCCATACCATATTTCCTTATGAGTTCCAGGGTGAACTTAGACTGACATATGGATAGACCACTTTCAGTCTGTTTAACTTGGAGACCCAAGAAAAACTTCAGTTCTCCCATACTACTCATTTCAAATTGACTCTGCATAAGCTTTGCAAACTTTTTGCAAAGGCTACTTTCAGTAGACCCAAATATAATGTCATCTACATATATTTGGACAAGTATTACTTTGCCTCTAGATTCCCTAAGGAATAGAGTCTTATCTATTTTCCCCCTTGTGAACTTGTTCTCAATGAGGAAACTAGATAGGGTTTCATACCAAGCTCTAGGAGCTTGCTTTAACCCATACAATGCTTTCCTAAGTCTATAGACATAATGTGGAAGAGTAGGATCAACAAAACCTGAAGGCTGCTCCACATATACTTCTTCTTTTAACTTACCATTAAGGAATGCTGACTTCACATCCATTTGGTATACTTTGAATCCTTGGTAGGTTGCATAGGCCAAGAACATCCTTATGGCTTCCAGTCTGGCTACTGGAGCAAAGGTTTGATCAAAATCAATACCTTCTTCTTGCCTATATCCTTTTGCAACCAGTCTTGCCTTATTCTTAATGATGACACCTTGTTCATCTAACTTGTTCTTGTAGATCCACTTTGTTCCTATCACATTGTGATCTTTAGGCTTAGGAACCAGATCCCACACCTTGCATCTTTTGAACTGATTAAGCTCCTCTTGCATTGCTTCAGTCCACTGTGGATCTTGTATAGCTTCTTCAAATTTCTTTGGTTCTATTTGAGACAGAAAACTTGAATATACTACAGCATTCTGATTTCTGCTCCTTGTCTGAACACCTTGTCTTGGATCTCCAATGATCAGCTCTACTGGATGATCTCTTAGATGCCTGTTGGCTGGAGGCATCCTTACTTCTGGTTGAACTTCTTCAGCATCTTCATCAAGCTGAGTTCCTTGTACTTCAACAGCTCCTTGTACATGTAGTTCTCCCCCTGGACATAAGCCATCTTCTTCTACTTGCTGTCTTGCAGCAGGTACATCTTCTATGGTTAGCTTGTCCATCTTCTTAGTAAGACCTGTAGGGCTGCACACACTACTAGACAACTCATTGTTAATTAGTTGTGTTTCATCAAAAACTACATGCACAGACTCCTCTACAACTTGTGTGGTCAAGTTGTAGACTCTATAAGCCTTACTATTATTGCTGTACCCAACAAACACTCCCTCTTGGGACTTGGCAGCAAACTTAGTTAAGTAAGACTTCCCATTGTTAAGTATGAAGCATTTACAACCAAAGATCCTAAAATAGGACAGATTTGGTTTCCTGCCTTTCACTACTTCATAGGGGGTCTTGTTTAACCTTTTAGTGATGGTAGCCCTATTTATCACATGGCATGCAGTGTTAACTGCTTCAGCCCAGAAATATTCTGGCAGTGATGAATCACTTAATAGGGTTCTACCAGCCTCTATCAAGGTCCTATTTTTCCTTTCAGCAATGCCATTTTGCTGAGGTGTTCTAGGTGAAGAGAATTCTTGAAATATCCCATAGTCTTCACACAGCTTTGTCATGCTTTCAGACTGAAACTCAGTACCATGGTCACTTCTAATTTTGACCACTGTACAGTTCAATTCATTCTGAATTTGCTTAACAAAACTATAGAAGACACTAGGTGTTTCAGATTTCTGCTTTAAGAAGAACACCCAGGAAAACCTTGAGTAGTCATCAACAACTACAAAGGTGTAGACCTTCCTACCTAAGCTGTGAACTGGCATTGGACCAAATAGATCCATATGCAAGAGGTATAAACATCTCACAGCATCTTTGTTGTCTAAGCTTCTAAAGGTGGATTTAGTCTGCTTGCCCTTTTGACAAGCTGAGCAAATGCCATCTTTGACACACTTAACTTGAGGACCATTCCTCACTAACTCTTTACTAAAGAGTTTGCCAATAGTCTTGTAATTAAGATGAGCAAGCCTCTTGTGCCATTTGACACATTGAGAGACTGTCTCATCAGCTACAAGACAGACTGGAGAACAATTGTTCTCAACCATAATGTCTAAGCAGTAGACATTTCTCTTTCTATATCCAGTCAAAATGATCTCTTGATCACTTGACCTCTTGATATGACAACCATTTTTAACAAATGAGATGTCATACCCTACATCACTTAATTGACTTATACTAATGAGGTTGTGTTTCAAACCTTTAACATAAGCCACTTGAGTAATGGTAACAAGGTTAGAAGAAATGTTAACAAACCCTTTGATGATTCCTTTTTCAGAACCACCAAAGGTCACCTTTGGACCATTTTTGATTGGGATGTAGTCCTTCAGTAGTCCCCTAGTTCCAGTCATGTGTCTGGAACAACCACTATCCAAGTACCATGTAGGGGTATGGTCACTTGGATTCACCTGCAAAACAAATTAATGAACCTTAGAACCCAAAGTAAACTTGGGTCCTTGGTGATTGTTAGTTTGTAATTTGACATAGCTACCTGCTGGCTTTCCAACAGGTAACTTGCTACTCAACTTGGCACTGGCATTGTGCCAACAATCCAAGGCAAAGTGGCCAACCTTGCCACAACACCAGCATTCAAACTTGTTGTACCTTTGCTTAGGTACAACCTTTGCTGTCTTGACCACAGCAGCCTTGTTGAATGTTGGGGCTTTGCCCTTGGACTTAGACTGATCCTGAACAGTCCTCACAGGCTTAACAAAACCCAATCCAGCCTTTCCTTTATGATGAACAAATTCATCAATCAAGGGTAGCACTGATTTAGGTTTTGAAAACCTAGCAACTAGCTCTTTTTCCTTCTGGAGATTGATCTCCAGCAACTTAATTTGATCATTTTTAAATGTAATAGTACCCATCTGAATCACAGTAATGTGTTTCAGCCTGGCTACTTCATTCAGTTTTTGATCATACTCCTTCTCAAAATCTGTTGCAGCTGCCTTGAGATCAGCAATCTCCTTTGCCTGACTTTTGGCTAAGATCTTGCTTTTCTTATAGGCTTGCAACAGTACTTGGTATTCATCTAAGAGCTGATGAATATCTCCCTCAGATTCAGAATCACTTCCATCACTTGATGAAGATGATTCTGACTCTGAACTAGAACTGGAATCTGAACTTGGAGTTGGACTTTGTACCTGACTAGGTCCTGGCTGCTCCAGGATTTTGGTACTTTCAGTCAATGCCATTAGTCCTTGGCACTGAACCTCTTCTTGTTCATAGATTGATTCCATGATCTGCATAAACTCTTCTTCTTCTTCAGCAAATAGCCCTATATAGGCTTCAGCATCTGTCTCAGTGTCTGAAGAAGAAATATCTGAAAGAGTCTTCTCATTCTTTGCAACAAAGGACTTCTCCTTCTTTCCTTTGAAGTGAGTCTTCTTTTTGTCACTGGATTCTTTCCTTCTTTCAGGACAATCTGCAATTACATGACCCTGTCTATTGCAGCAGTAACACACAATCTTAGACCCAGTTGCCTTGCTAGTCTTTGTCCTTTGCTTGTCCTTCTTTGAAGGCTTCTTCTCCTGATACTGAACTTCTTTCCCTTTGGAAAAAGAAGGTCTGGACTTCCACTGTTTCTTCTTCAGGAATTTCTGAAAATGTCTGGTAAATGCAGCAAAGTCTTCATCACTTTCACTGCTTGTAGATTTAGTGCTAACAGACTCATCAGAATCTGATTCAACTACCTCTGGAGGAGGAGTTGATGACTTAGTCCTGTTCTTTCTAGGTACTTCTGACTTAAAGGCAACAGTCCTTTCCCTGTGTTCAGTCCTTGTTGACTTTTCCTCCTCTTTTCTTACTGATAATTGCATCTCATAAGATAACAACTTGCCAAACAGTGTGGGAGGAGGAATTTCTCCCAACTTTGCCATTTCTCTGATGGCACAGATCTTAGTGTCCCAATCTTTGGTTAGGGACCTCAAGAACTTATCATTCAATTCATAGTTTGTGAACTCCCTTCCATAGGACATGAGTTCATTAACAATTCTGTAGAACTTTTTGTAGCATTCAGTGATGTTATCTCCTCTTCCTTGCCTAAAGCTCTCATATTCTTGATTAAGCAAGGATTTCCTATCTTGTCTTACTTCTTCAGAACCTTCCATGTAGACAATGAGGGTATCCCACATTTCTTTTGCTGTTTTACAGTGAATAAGGTTTTGGAAGGTGGCATCATCAATTGCACTAACTATGATGTTCTGTGCCCTTTTGTCCATTGTAGCTAGGACAATCTCATCCTTGGTCATCTCAGAAAAATCCTTTGGAGTTCTCTGTGTAGCATCCAAGACTGAAATCTTCATGGGCACATAAGGCCCTTCCTTGACTGTGATGTAGATCCTAGGGTCAGAGGCCTCCATGAACAGCCTTACCCTTTCTTTCCAGATTCCAAAAATCTCTTTTCTGCATATGGGCAGTTTCATTGAACCCAATTCCTTGTGATTCTCTGAAGATCCCATGTTTCTTGATTTTCTTGAAACTGTTTCCTGACTTATACTGAATCTGCCAAACTGAATCTCCTCAGACAGTTAGTCCTTTTTGAGGAACCTCGCTCTGATACCACTTGAAAGATATGGTACCTAAACACCTAGAGGGGGGGGGGGGGTGAATAGGTGACCTAAACCTTTTTAAAACTTTGTTGGCAGCACAACAATTATTACAGCTAATCAGCAATTTCAGAAATCAAACAAGTAATCCACAGCACAGCACAGCACAGCAGACACACTAATTTATAGTGGTTCCCCAATCTTTGGGTACATCCACTTTCCCCCCTTCGCCTATCTAGCAGTGTACTAGATTCGGCCAAACTTCTCCACTAACTCAGAACCAAACTAGGTTCCTACCTCAGGCCCAAAGCCTTACACTCAGCCAAAAGGCCTACACTCAGCCACCAAGGCCTACACTCAGCCAATTAAGGCCTACACTCAGAGTTCTTCAACTCCTACACTCAGGCAACCAAGCCCTACCCTCAGCCTTTATAAAATAGGCTTACAATTCTCTCAGATCCAATGGATCCTACAGGTTAAAATAGAAAGTACAATAGTTAACTCTACAACTCAGAAAATAGGAGAGGAGTTGAGAGATTCTTGAAGAGTTCTTGGAAGAACTCAGTTAGATCCACACTGACTTAGCTTCCTTCAAAGCTTCTTGATTAGAACTGAATTAGTCTGAATCTTCTGCAGTTGTTCCTTGACCTCTGCTTCTTGAAATCCAGAAGACTCTGAATTCTTCTTCTCAGCCTTAGTTCCAAAGACTGAAAACTTGGTAGGAGCTCTCTCTCTCCAACTTCTTAGATCTGCCGATGCACAGCAAGATCTTCTTGTGTTGATACCCAATATACCACTTTTACAAAGATCTGAACTCTCTCTGTAAAAACTTTTTCAACCACTTCTATATTATTTCAACAATCCTTAATCACTTGATCAATCTTAGTCTGTAAACTATGGGTGCCTATTTATAGGCTTCCTTCATGGTAACCGGCTGGTCCGGTTCATAACAGACTTCTGATATCACTAACAGTTGATGTAGACCGGCTGGATCGGCAGCTGTCTTGTCAACCAGTCACTTCTTGAAATTCCTCTAACTGTCAGATAGTGTCGAGACTTTCTGTTCTTAAGTGTCGACACTTATAGGCCAAGTGTCGACACATGTTGTGTAAGTGTCGACACAAGTCTACAAGGTGTCGACACAATTCCTTGTATGTCTCGACACAGTTTCTTCTGCATGTGTCGACACTGAAATTGAGTGTCGACACAAGTACTTGTACTTCATTCTGCAACTGTATTCTTCTAAGTGTCGACACATCTCCTTTGTGTCGACACAACTTTATGTGTTGAAACTGTCAAGTGTCGACACTGCTTCTTGGTGTCGACACAAGTCTTCACTTTTGTTTCTTCAGCTGAGTGTCGACACATTCCTTTAGTGTCGACATTTGTACTTAGAATATTTTGTAACTTTTCTGATCTTTGCTAAGTGTCGACACAGCTCCTTGTGTCGACACTTTCTTCAAGTGTAGAGTCTTCAACTAAGTGTCGACACATTGTGCTGGGTGTCGACACTTCCTTCAAGTGTTGAATCTTCTGGTTGTGTGTCGACACACTGTGCTGAGTGTCGACACTTCCTTCAAGTGTTGACTCCTTTGAGTGTGTGTCGACACATTGTGTTGAGTGTCGACACATTCTTCATATGTTGACTCTGCTGATTGAGTGTCGACACATTGTGTTGAGTGTCGACACTTGTACTTAGTCTCTGCAGAATTTTGCTGAGTGTCGACACAACTCCAAGTGTCGACACTTTCTGGTGTTGACTCAGCTCTTCTAGGTGTCGACACTTCTGCTAAGTGTCGACACAGCTTTTCTGCATTCTTCTACACTGAGTGTCGACACAGCTCCAAGTGTCGACACTTTCTGACTGGTGTCGACTCTTCTTCCCAGGTGTCGACACAATGACTCCAAGTGTCGACACTGCTTGTCTGGGTGTCGACACAAGCTTTCTCAAGTGTCGACACTTTCCCTCTGGGTGTCGACACATGGACTTAGAATTTTTAGCTTCAGTCCAGTGTATTCCTAACCTGCACAAGTAACTCAAACAAACATCAAATACACTATGATGCATATCATTGAGTTAGGTGAGGCTTCTTCAAATCAGGTACATTTGACCAATGTACCCAACACTCCTCCTCCAGGCATCAGAAGAAAAATTATTCTTCTGACAGGTATGCATCTAAACCGAACAAACATCGCTCCGCTGACATTATTTGTTTTGGATGCAATAAGCCAGGACACGTCGTGGCTAAATGCCACCAAGTCAAGAGAGAAAAGGGGAAGGGAGAGGAGCACAAGTCCTCTAGAGACAAGAAGAAAGAGAGGAGCTACATTGCCAAAAAGCCAAAGACACTGAGTGAATCTGATTCCTCAGACTCCAGTGATGATGAGGAAGCCTACTTCGGGCTGGTGGGTCGCTCCGACTCAGAAGGAGAATGCCCCCCCCATTTACTGGGAAGGTAAAAGTCACACCCCTCTCTCCGACTCTGACTCGGATCCTGAGTCTCAGGATGATGACCCTGAGGATAGCCTTTCGGCCCGCGAAGTGGAGCTCCTCGAGAAGTATGAACTTCTGCTCAACACTTTCGAGGAGTGCCGTAAGAGATTGAAGGCTGAGAAAAAGGAAGTGAAATTCCTTAAGGGTGAGAGTGTCTCCCTAAGGGAAGAGATCACCAGTTTGATCTCTCTCCGACAGGAGCACCTAGACCTGACTTCAAAACATTCAGAGTCTCTTAAGCTCCTTGATCTTAAGCAGGAGGAAGTCGACAATTTGGAAGAACAACTTGCGGCAGAAAGGAAGATCGTCAAGAGCTTCTCTTTGCCAAAAACAGTTCTTCCAGTTGTTGATACCTTCTCTGCTCAGGCCAAAGGAGCTGGCTTGGGGCATGTAGGGGTATCTGGTTCCTCATCCAGGAGAAACAGAAACCAGAGAAAGAATAAGGCCGCCAAGAAGGCCTCTGCTGCTGAAAAGGGAAAAGCTCCCCTCAGTCTTGTTGCGTTCAAAAAGCCTGGCTTTCCTTGCAACCAACATGACTTTGAGTCAACCTTTGGTCATCATTTCCGGCCCTCGGTTGCAAAGCCAAAGAGCCGATATGATGGTTGGACTTACCCCCACAACTACGGTGAGAGTGTCTTCAAGGCACCTTATGAGGAAATCCACATGGGAAATTATTGTCAATTCTCCAGCGGCCATAATGGAAAGCAGGCACCAAAAGCCAAGCCTGTTATACTGAAGGACCAGGAGGTGAAGAAGTCATGTGACTGCAACCACTATGATTCCGCCACCTCCAGATCCAAGGCCCCGGCTGTACCCACCATTCTCAGGGTAAAGCAGGAGCCTAGGAAGAGGTACAACAGATTTGACTGTTGGTGTTGTGGCAAAGTCGGTCACTTTGCCGTGGATTGTTGGTTTAATCCGAGGTATAACGAGACTCCCTATGTTAGCAATGCGAGGCCGACCACTCGTAGGGTTAACCACCAGAGGGGGAGTATGCTAACCAAGAATCTAGGACCCAAGTTTGATTGGGTTCCTAAGGGAAATTAATTTTGTTTTGCAGGAATGTCCAAAGGCCACCAAAACGCCAATATGGTACTTGGACAGTGGATGCTCCCGGCATATGACTGAGATAAGAAGCCTGCTGCGTGATTACACTCCCGTCGAGAATGGACCCAAAGTCATCTTGGGGGGTCAGATCGAGGAGTTACCAGAGGTTACAGTATGATTTCCAACGGTATAATCTCTATCAGCGACGTGGCTTATGTTGAAGGGTTAAACCATAACCTGATCAGTGTAAGTCAGTTATGTGATAAAGGTTATGACGTTAAGTTCTGAAAGGATAAATGTATGATAATATCATGTGCCTCTTTTGAGACGGTATTAACAGGCATTAGGAGCAGAAATATCTTCTGCCTAAATTTTCTTAGTTTATATTCATCTACCCCCGTATGCCTAGTGGCAACATGCAGTGCATCTCTTTGTGAACAATGACACAAGAGATTGACACATATTAATTTCAAAACAATTAGTATGCTGTTTTTTAAAAACTTAGTAAGGGATGCTCCCATTATCAAGTGCATCAAAGATAGCCCCTGTCCTGCATGCCAAATGGGCAAACAGACTCGGGCTACCTTTAAGAGCATTGCAGACAAAGACTCTTCCCGATGTCTTTATCTTCTGCATATGGACTTATTTGGTCCAATGCAAGTTCATAGCTTGGGAGGCAAGTCTTATACGCTGGTGATAGTTGATGATCACTCTCGGTTTACATGGGTGTTCTTCTTAAAACGAAAGTCAGATACGTTTGACATCTTCACTAGTTTTGTCAAGCAGGTTCAGAACGAATTTAACTGCTCAGTGGTCACAATCAGAAGTGACCATGGAACAAAATTCGAATCTGGTGCCATGACAGAGTTTTGTGAAGAACAAGATATCTTTCATGAGTTTTCCTCCCCGCGCACTCCTCAGCAAAATGGAGTTGCGGAGACGAGAAATAGAACTCTCATTGAAGCTTGCACGACAATGTTGAAAGACGCTTCTCTCCCAGAATACTTCTGGGCAGAGGCGGTCAATACAGCTTGTCATGTACAAAACCGAGCATTAATCAACAAGCTTCATCGTAAGATGCATTATGAGCTACTGAGAGGCAGGAAACCAACCATGTCCTACTTTGGGTGCAGATGTTACGTACTGAATAATGGGAAGTACTCGCGTACTAAATTTGGTGAAAAATGGTTCGAAGGCATATTCATGGGCTATAGTTCCCACAGTCGGGCATATAAGGTCTTCAATAAGAAAACCCTAGTGGTAGAGGAATCAATTAATGTTGTATTTGATGAAGGAAGCTTGCTTAACAGCAATTCTTCCAACGGTATTCTTGAAGATGCAGGTGCACGACTTGCACAGCTGTGTCTCGATGAGACCGCTAAAGATGAAACTCCTAAGTACGTTAAAGTTTTCACCTCAACGTCAACTGGGAATGTTGAAAATCAAAATGAAGAAAATCTCTTAGAAGAAGGAGAAGCCCAAGAAGTAGTCGAAGCTCCAGACGCCAGACTTCTAGAGCTCCGGCACGTGAGGGATCATCCTAGAGATCAGATCATTGGAGATCCTCGTGACGGTGTCAGAACTCGAAGAGGTACTATTAACGAGATTTTGCATCTTAGCTTCCTGTCACAGGTTGAGCCAAAGAAGTTCGACGAGGCGAACAAAGATGCAGCATGGATTTTGGCCATGCAAGATGAACTGCATCAATTCGAACGATGCAACGTTTGGACGCTGGTTCCCAGACCACAAAAGCAGAATGTGATTGGCACCAAGTGGATCTTCAGAAATAAACTGGATGAACATGGTGTCATCATAAAGAACAAGGCCAGGCTGGTGGCTCAAGGTTACAGACAGGAGGAGGGGATTGACTTCGACCAGACCTTTGCACCAGTGGCAAGGCTCGAGGCAATCAGATTGTTCCTGGCGTATGCTTCGCACAAAGGATTCACAGTCTATCAAATGGATGTGAAATCAGCATTCTTGAACGGAGACCTGAAAGAGGAAGTATACGTCGCTCAACCCTCAGGTTTTGTCAACCCTACTTATCCCAATCATGTATATTTTCTTAATAAAGCTCTATATGGTTTAAAACAAGCTCCTCGAGCTTGGTATGAGACCTTATCTAGTTTTCTTCTTGAGAACAAGTTCTCTAGAGGTAAAATAGATAAGACATTGTTTCTCAGGGAAGTCAAAGGCAAGATTTTGTTGGTGCAAATCTATGTCGATGACATTATATTCGGCTCAACAGACAACAATCTTTGCAAAACGTTTTCTAAACTTATGCAAGAAAAGTTTGAAATGAGCAGTATGAGAGAGCTAAAGTATTTCTTGGGACTTCAAGTGAAACAGTCTGAGGATGGAATCTTCATCTCTCAGACGAAGTTCACAAATAAACTCTTCAGGAAATTCGGTATGGAGAATGCAACCTCTATGAGGACTCCAATGGGATCCACGTTGTCTCTGGATAAGGATGAGAAAGGCAAACCTTTCGATGAAACCAAATACAGAAGCATCATTGGATTCCTGCTCTACCTTAATGCCAGTAGACCGGATATCATGTTCTCCACATGTGTCTGTGCTAGATATCAGGTGAACACTAAGGAATCCCACTATATCGCTGCAAAGCGAATTCTAAGATACCTTAAAGGTACTCCGAATCTTGGCTTGTGGTACCCGAGAAACAATGATATCGAGCTAATAGGTTTTTCAGATGCTGATTTTGCAGGGAGTAGGGATGACAGGAAAAGCACTTCCGGGACGTGTCAATTCCTCGAAAGAAGGCTTATTTCATGGAATAGCAAGAAACAAAATTGTGTAGCAACCTCCATAGCAGAGTCTGAGTACATCTCGGCAGGCAACTGTTGCGCACAACTCCTATGGATCAGAAACCAGTTAGCCGACTATGACCTTCAGTTCAAGGAAGTACCAATGTACTGCGACTCCTCCAGTGCAATTGCAATTGCCAACAATCCGGTATCACACAGCAGAATGAAGCATATTGAAGTGCGCTACCACTTCATTCGGGAGCACGTGGAGAACAAGGACATCTCTCTCTGTTATGTCCCCACGGACAAGTAGATTGCAGATATTTTCACAAAGCCCTTAGACGAAGCCAAGTTCAGTCTTTTCAAAACTGAATTGGGGATGCTAAACTATGAGGAATGAAGACTACAGAAGCTCCAGGCTCATGCATTTAGGGGGAGCCTCTGTCAGGAACTCAAGTGTGAGCACAAGTGCAAGAACTGAGGGGGAGCAAGGGGTCAAATGCAATAGACTCAGATTTGTAGAAGCCGAAAAGGGGGAGATATTACCCTCTCGGCTAAGGCTAAGGTGGCTCCAAGTTTGCTCTCATGAAATTGGTATTGTTAATGAATATCTCTCTCAACTCCATTTTAAGTTCATGCTTTTCACTTTTCATTCCCATTTGCTCTATTCACCTTAGCTTGTAAGGTTTAGGCTTCTTCAAATAGGGGGAGATTGTTGGGTATTGTATCCACAACGTGCCTGATTTGAAGAAGCCCCTGAACAAGCTAAGGTAAATAGACAATGTATTTGATGAAACCTTTTAAGTCGTGCTTGCAGTTATTCCACGCTAAGTGCACACCAATGTCAGGGTGCAGTAGGTCAATATACACGGGTCTGCACGACGTAATCCCTCGTTGAGCAGATCAGTGTGTTGGTCTACGTGTACTCTCTCTATTGGAGTGTACTTATTTTCAAGTACAGGGCTGTGATAATGCAAGAGCAGTCAAGGAGCAAGGATGGGTCAAAGAGCAGCTCATGGGCGGAAAGACGAAAAATCGTCCAAGTATTAATCGACGAGAATAACCAAGTGATTCTCGACGATTCGGTGAGAATCAATAGTGATTCTCGCTAGTGATTCTCGCCGAATCGTCGAGAATCGCTGGTTGATTCTCGCCGTCTCTATCCGGCTAAATCAGAGCGTGCAAACAAGTCAAAATCGACGAGAATCACCTTTGATTCTCGCCGATTCGACGAGAATCACCTTTGATTCTCGCCGAATCGACGAGAATCACCTTCGATTCTCGACGATTTTGCCTTAGGCAAATTTCTAAAAGACGCTGGACCGGATCAAATGTTAAGGCGCTGTTTTGAACCGGTATTAGGGTTTCTTCTGGTGGGACCCACAACAGTCATAAAGGAGTATTCTACTGTATAAATACACATGTATTTTTGAACAGTAAAAAGACAGAAAAAACGAAGCCGAGCCGCCGACCTTGACCTAGATCGCGAATTCCGCTCCGTCGCCGCCGTCGCCGCTCGTGCCAGTAGATCGCCGGCTTTGATCGTGGTTGCTTCTAGATCTCCCGGCGACAGAAGCTCAGCCAAGAACAGCGTCTCACGCGTCTAACCAGAGATCCCTTGTCTCTTGATTCGTTGATCGAGAAAACCTTCCCCTTCCGAATCGATCGAGACGATCGATCCTAGTGTGACTGTTGGAAGACCTTGCTAGCTTTGCTACGAAGATTGAATCTCCAAAGTACAACGGACACTCACCGTTGTTGCTGCCGATCCCGAGAACCAAGCCGCCGCCCTTCTCACCGCCGCCGGTTTCGGGGAGATTCTCTCCAAGAGAGATCTAGGGTTGTGGACTCTTCATTGACGTCAAGAACACGTCATCGAACGAAGAGGGACACCTTAGTCTCCAAAAGTTGTTTGTATTTCTTGTACATTCTATTTCCATTTTTATTTTAAGGGAACGTTGGTTCCTATTTGTAAGGGTTGAGTGCAACCCGTGTTGTGGGAGTGTTGACTCCTACGTGTGAAAGGGTTCCTTCCGTTAGTGCAAGGATTGGATTTCAATCCTGTTGGTGAAGTGACCGAGTCGTCCCTGGTTGGGAGATAGGTCGAAGGGGGAAAGTGGATGTACCCAAATCGGGGAACCACTATAATTTGCTTGTGTCCCTTCTGTGCTGTGCTGTTTTGTTTTCTTGTGCAGGTACAATTTTAATTCCGCTAAAACGCTGCACGTCACCTATTCCCCCCCATAGGTGAAGGTAGTTGACACTAGGTGGACTTTAATCCCCATCTCGCCGGTCCAATATGACGCAGTGACTTACTGACCTCCAGCACTTGGGTGACGGGAGAGGCCCTCCTATCCTTCTTCAGTACCAAGGGCTTCGACGTCAAGTTCTTGCGATGAGATGTCGACTCTCTTCCGCCAGTTCCCGCCGATGAAGGTACCATTCCGCCTTGCCCATTTGATCTTACTTCGAACTTTAAGACTAACCTTTATGGCTTTCAATAGGGTTGGGCATATTATTCGAAACTCGAAAGTCGCTCGAAAATCGTTCGAAAATTGAGACGAATCGGAATCGGTTAAAATTGATTCGACTCAACTTGAGTCGATTCAATTTGACTCGAATCTGATTTCAAGTCGAATTCGAGCCAGTCCTGAATCGCTCGAAATATGATTCGAATCAACTCGAATTAATTAAAAAAATATGTATTTATTAATATATTCATATTTTAAGATTAAAAATAACAAAATTTAAACCTAAATAAGAAGAATGAAGACTTTAAATGTTTTATTTTCTAAATTTATAGGATGTCTTATTTAATTTTGAGCAAACTATGAATAAAATGAAAAATTGCTCAATTTCGAGCCGATTTAATTCGATTTCGAGCCAACCTGATTCGATTTCGAGCCGGCTCGATTCGATTTCGAGCAGACTCGGAATCGAGTCATTTCGAGTCGAGCTAACTCGACTCGAAATCAATTTCGATTTCGAGTCGATTTCGAGCCGAGTTCGAGTCAAAATTTTTGATTTCGAGCCGAGTCAAAATCGCTCGAACTCGACTCAATATCAGCCCTAGCTTTCATAGGTGAGCGGTAGATCCCCCTCCAGCAATCGTTCGACAAGGCTAGGGGTTCCGCCGCCACCCTGGCTCTCGCCTAGTCTGCAGCTCTCGCTTGCCAGAATGAGTCTAGCTCCTCCCAGCCGACCGCCCGGAAGCGGAAGCCTGACGCTCCATCTTTCGTCTCATCCAAGAAGTCCAAGCCATCTGCGACGGATAAGGACAAGTCCGTCGCCGAAATCCCAGCCGAAGCCCCGCTTGCCACAGGTGAAAAAGATGTCGCTACGTAGGTTACTACTGCCTCGAAGGTGGTTCCCGCCAAACCGGTGTCGAGAGGGCATCAAAATTTTGGCCTGGACGGGAAGCACCTGGATGAAGAGGGCCAACCCCTCCTGCAATGGGGCCCGGAGGCTAACCGAGTCTCCATATCGCCGCTCCTTCCCTCTTTGATGGAGCAGAAAACAAGTAGCGGCGAGGTCTTCGCTCTCGGCTTCGGGCTCTACAGCCGAGTGGATGCAACCGTATATGACCAGGAGTCTACAAAGGTTCTCGCCTATGAAGCCGTTCGAGCCCAACTGCGCATGTTTGAGCTTGCACACATGTCTGCACGTCATAGCCTCAGCATCGAGCGCAACCTGGGCGAGGCGCACAATACGCGGGATCTCGCAGCTGCTGAGGTCGTCACCCTGAAGGTTGACCTGGAGGCCTAGCAGAAACTTCTCTCCATCCGCCCAGCGATTGAGGTATGTAAAACTTTAGACGCCTTCCGCCTCATGACTTCCCGCTATTTACTCCTATTCAGTTCTAACCACTTTCTCACAGGATTTCGCCTAAGCCCAGCTATTGCGTGCGCTAGAGGCTGCTCTTAGGGGCGAGATCATGCTGCTGAAGTCTGAGCTCAAACAAGCGCGGGAGGCCAAGGCACTGGTTCCTCCGCCGCCGGTTGAGAAGGCCCAACGTCACCAATACTCAAACCATGAGATAAAGGTGATGATGCAGGAGAACGCACAGGTGGCGGCCAAGTGCGTGATCCAGGTGTTGCAGGAATCCGGATTTCTGAACGAGGGTGGCGATACGCTCAATCCGCATGGGATCCTCCCATGGCTGTTTGATCCCATCCCTAAGCCCGCGGGAGAGGACGACTCCCCAGGTGAGGATGACGAAATAATCCTCGGTGAGAGCGACAGGTTTACTGATGAATCATCCAGCGAGATGTCCGACGACTCTTCCTGAGGACCTTCCGCCCCCTTTTTGGTTTTAACTTGTATTTTTTTCTTTTATGAATGTGTAAGGGGCGAGATCCCCCAAGCAAATATAACAGCTTCAGTAATATATGAATGATCATATTTTTTGCCGAAATGGCTACTGTTTTTTATACTTTTCTCTACATCTCGTATTTTATTATTTGCGCACCAATCCACACATTTGCGTAAGCCTTAGGCTCCTAGGTGATGACCGCCGCCCTTTCGATGAATAGACTAAATAAATTCTGCTGAGAGGGTCATGCCGTAAGGGACATGCCGAGAGCCCCTTGCTCAGAGAAGTGTGCCGAGAGGACGGTGCCGAGATGGGTTTGGATTACCTCATCCCTACTCAGGATAGGTGTTAGCTATTTGAAAACCTGCTATCGAAGAGCCCCGTAATACTCATCATGAGTCTAACGGCCCTGTGAACTAGGTGAGAGCCTGACAGTGGGAGCGGCTCTAGATCTAATCATTCCAAGCATTTTATGTCGTGACATCGAGCGAGCCGTCGGCCCTGCTAGCTTGATGGGAGACTGGTCAGCGGATCTACTCGGGGTCGTTCAAACCAAGAACCTCTTTACTTCCCCCCACCCAAGCGAGCCTACGGTCCTACCAGCTGGTGAGAGCCTGACAACGGGTCTACTCGGGGGCGAGCGCACCTTCCAGCCCTGCCAGCTGATGGGAGCCTGGACAGCGGGATCTACTCAGGGTCTTTCAAACCACAATCTCTTCCCATTGCCCCCCAAGCGAGCCTATGGCCCTGCCAGCTAGTGAGAGCCTAACAGCGGCTCTACTAGGGGCCGAGTGCGCCTTCTAGCCCTGCCAGTTGATTGGAGCCTGGACAACGAGATCTACTTGGGGTCTTTCATACCAAAATCTCTTTCACTTACCCCCCAAGCAAGCTTACGACCCTGCCAGCTAGTGAAAGCCTGACATCGGGTCTCCTCGGGGTAAGCCTGACACAACAGGATCTACTCAGGGTCTACTCTCTTTCCGGGGCCTCAACCCTACCAGAGTGCCTGACCTTCCGGGGTCGAGCCTTGTTAGCTGATGGAGCTTGGATAACGAGATCTACTCGGGGTCTTTCAAACCACAATCTCTTTCCCTTACCCCCAAGCAAACCTACGGCCCTGCCAGCCAGTGAGAGCCTAACAACAAGTCTACTCGAGGATGAGTGTGCCTTCCAGCCCTGCTAGCTGATAGGAGCCTGGACAGCGTGATCTACTCTGGGTCTTTCAAACCACAATCTCTTTCCCTTACCCCCTAAGCGAGCCTACGACCCTGCCAGCTAGTGAGAGCCTAACAGCGGGTCTACTCGGGGCCGAGTGCGCCTTCCAGCCCTGCCAGCTGATGGGAGCTTGGATAGTGGGATATACTCGGGGTCTTTCATACCACAATCTCTTTCCCTTACCCCCAAGCGAGCCTACATCCCTGACAGTTAGTGAGAGCCTGACAGCGGGTCTACTTGGGTCCGAGTGCGCTTTCCAGCACTGCCAATACATAGGAGCCTGGACAGTGGGATCTACTCAGGGTCTTTCACACCACAATCTCTTTCCCTTACCCCCCAAGCGAGCCTACGACCCAGCCATCTAGTGAGAGCCTGACAGCGGGTATACTCGGGGCTGAGTGCACCTTCCAGCCCTGCCAATTGATGGGAGCCTAGACAGCTGGATCTACTCGGGGTCTTTCAAACTACAATATCTTTCCCTTACCCCCCAAGCGAACCTACGACCCTGCCAGCTAGTGAGAGCCTGACAGCGGGTCTACTCGGGGCCGAGTGCGCCTTCCAGCCCTGTCAGCTGAGTGGAGCCTGGACAGCGGGATCTACTCGGGGTCTTTCATACCACAATCTATTTCCATTACCCCCCAAAGCGAGCCTACGACCCTGCCTGCTAGTGAGAGCCTGATAGCGGGTCTACTCGAGGCTGAGTGCGTCTTCCAGCCTACCGGCTGATGAGAGCCGGGACAACGGGAACTACTCGGGGTCTTTCAAACCACAATCTCTTTCCCTTACCCCCCAAGTGAGCCTACGACCCTACTAGCTAGTGAGTGTCGGATAGCGGGTCTACTCGGGGTCGAGTGCTCCTTCCAGCCCAGCCAGCTGATGGGAGCCTGGACAGCGAGATCTACTGGGGCTCTTTCAAATCACAATCTCTTTCCCTTACCCCCCAAGCGAGCCTACGACCCTGCTAGCTAGTTAGAGCCTGACATCGGGAATACTCGGGGCCGAGTGCGCCTTCCAGCCCTGCCAGCTGATGGGAGCCTGGACAACGGGATCTACTCGGGGGTTTTCAAACCACAAAATCTTTTCCTTACCCCCAAGCTAGCCTACGACCCTGCCAGCCAGTGAGAGCTAGACAACGAGTCTACTCGTGGACGAGTGCGCCTTCCAGCCCTGCCAGCTGATGAGAGCTGGACATCGGGATCTACTCTGGGTCTTTCAAACCACAATCTCTTTCCCTTGCCCACCAAGAGAGCTTACGGCCCTACAAGCCAGTGAGAGCCTGATAGCGGGTCTACTCGGGGCCGAGTGCGCCTTCTAGCCCTGCTAGCTGATGGGAGCATGGACAGCGACATCTACTCAGGGTCTTTCAAACTACAGACACATTCCAACCCGAAGAGAAGCAATTTTTAAAATATCATATCACAGTGAAATATATAATTTTATCCACCCTAAGGGTAGAAGTGTTTCAGTTCGTCTCCACTCCATGCATGGCTGATGGACACCCCTTCCATATTCTGGAGGAGGTATCCCCCCGACCCCAGGGCCTTCTCAACTATGTAAGGACCCTCCCAGTTAGGATTGAGCTTTCCAACGGCCGTTGACCTTTCGGGGGCATCAACCTTCTTCAAAACCAGATTTCCCTCTTTGAACTGCTTTAATCTGACATGCTTATCGAAGTACTTGGCCATCCTTCGTTTGATCTCCTCATACCTGACGGCGGCCATGTCGTGAAGTTCCTCTATCATGTCTAGTGAGATCCGTAGCTCCCCTTCATTTTCTTCCTTGCATTCCTCATCTTCTTTGCTAGTGGACGTGACTCGCGGCGACTGAACCTCAAACTCCACGGGCAAGACCTCCTCGCACCCATGAGAAAGTTTGAAGGGGTCCCTCTAGTGGTCGTGTTGAGGGGAGCTGCTCTACCCAACTCCCCCTCAAGTTCGCCATCTTCTTATTGAGTAGGTTCACGATGATTTTGTTTGCCGCCTCCACCTGGCCATTGCTTCTTGGGTGGTGTACGGAGGCAAACTTGAGGTCAATCCCCAGCTGGGTGCAGAACTTGATGAATTCTTCGTTGGCAAACTGGGGCCTATTATCCATAACTATGGCTTGAGGCAACCCATGTTGCCAGATGATCTCCCCCCATACAAAATTTTTGATGATTTGGTAGGTCACCATGGCCAATGCCTTGATCTCCAATCACTTTGAGAAATAATCAATCATGACTAGGAGGAACCTTCACTGCCCGCTTGCCGGGGGAAAAGGTCCAACCAAATCCATTCCCCAGATGGCGAAAGGCCATGACGCCGTGATGCTTCGGAGCTTTTGGTCTAGCAAGAGTTGGAGGGGGGCATATAGATGACACTTTTGGCACCTCATTGCAAACTCCGTCGTATCCTTCCTTAGCGATGGACAAAAGTACCCCTGCTTGACCACCACCCTTGCTTCCTAGGTTCTGCCTCCTGACTGACTGCCACATTCGTCGGAGTGCATTTATTCCAGGATCCGTGCGATCTCTTCTTCTACCACGCATCGTGCCAGGAGCCCCGACAACATCTTCCGATGTAGTCCCCCTTCATGCATTAAGTGGTGGGATGATTTGTGCCTGAAGCCTTTTGCATCTTTGGTCCCTTCAGATAGTTTACCCGTAGTTAGCAAAGTTACAAAGGGATCTACCCACAAGGGCCGCCGATCCACTTCCATCAACTCCCCCCTCGATCATCGACCGGAACAGCTTAGTCAAAGTCCCTCCACCCAGGGCCCAAACTTAGCCAACCGATCGGCTGCTGCACTCTCCTCCCTGGGGACATGTTGGATTGAAAATGTCCGGAACCCGCCAACGATCACCCTTATCTTGGACAAGTACTTCATGAGGGTAGTCTCACTAGCCTCACACTCACCCTTGATTTGCGACGCCACTACCAACGAGTCTGTGAATACTTCCACATCATGTACCCCGAGCTCTTTGGCCAATTGCAGCCCTGCTATGATAGATTCGTACTCCGCCTGATTGATGGTGATGGGGAAAAGCAAGACCACAGCCTGTTCTATGGTGACCCCCTGAGGGCTTATTAGTACTACCCCTCCCCCTAGAGAATGCTTCCCCGAGGCTCCGTCAACCAACATCTTACAAGCATCCTGCGATGGTGGCTTCTCACCTTCTACCCCAATGACGTAGTCCGCCAAGAAATCGTCCACTACTTGCGCCTTGATGGAGAGCCGCGGTACAAAAGTGATATCAAACTCACTTAATTCGATAGACCACTTGGCCAACCGCCCCGAGTGCTCTACTCCTTCGAAGATATTACGCAGGGGGTGGTGCGTCACTACCTTGATCGAATGGGCCTGACAGTACAGCCTAAGCTTCCTGGCCGAGATGATCAAGGAGAAGGACAAGTTCTCCAGGATGGGGTAGCGGAGCTCCGCCTTCTTTAGGATTCTGCTGACATAGTAGATGGGCAACTACTTCTTCCCTTCTTCCCTGACCAACACGGAACTCACAGCTTTTGCCCCAACTCCGAGATACAAAGCTAGGTCCTCCCCCTCCTTCGGGCTCTGGAGAAGCGACGCTTGGGAGATTTGACCCTTTAGTGCCTGAAAAGCCTCCTCGCATTCCTTTGTCCATTTGAACTTTTGGTTCCCCTGCAACACCTTGAAGAAAGGTGAGCATTTCTCCCCAGCTCTAGAGATAAACCTACTTAGCCTAGCGAGCTTGCCCGTCAAGTGCTGAATCTCTTTGGCATTACGCGGCGACTCCAAATCCATGATAGCCTTCACCTTTTCCGGGTTAGGCTCTACCCCCTAAGGGGTAAGAAGATGTACAAGGAACTTGCCTCAGCTTGCCCTAAAGACGCACTTTTGGAGGTTTAGGCACATCGTGAACTTCCGTAGGGTGGCGAATGTTTCTTCCAAGTCGAGTAGATGTGAACCCACATACCTACTCTTCACCATGAGATCATCAACATAAACTTCCAGATTCCTACCCCTCTGATTTTTGAAAACCTGGTCCATCATATGCTGGTACGTGGCTCCCGCATTTTTTAGCCCAAAAGACATTATTTTATTGCTGAATCATCCCCCCTTGTGATGAGGAGACATCTTTGACATCAAGGGGTGTATTCGAATCTGATGGTAACCTGAAAAAGCATCCAAAAAACTCATAATAGAAAAACCGACGACCGAATCAACCAGCGCGTCGATCAGAGGCAGGGGGTAGCAATACTTAGAGCATGATTTATTTAATAAAGAAAAGTCCCAACACATTCTCCATCTCTCATCCCCCTTCGTTACCATTACCACGTTGGAGACCCAGCCAGGGTACTGGATCTCCGAGACGAAACGTGCATCGAGAAGCTTTTTGACCTCCTCGCGGATGGGCTCCTCCAGCTTGGTGGCGATTGTTCTTATCTTCTGGCAGATGGGACACGTCTTGGGGTCCAGATTTAGACAGTGGCACGCCGCATCCACGTCGATGCCCAGCATGTCTTCCGCGCTCCAAGCGAAGATGTCAATGTTCATTTTGATGCACTCTCACATCCTCTCTTGATCTTCAGGGCTCAAGCTGCCGCTGATTCGCACCCTCTAAGCATTTCTTGCCCTGGCGAAGACCTCCATCTCCACAACTTCCTCTGCTGGCTCCAACCTGGACTGCTCTCTGCCGCTCCTCGGCTCCTCCTCATGCCTGAACTCTTCCTCCCTGCCTAATTCTTCAACCTCCATTTCCTCCAACGGGCTCTCCCGCGGGTCCACCTATCCGCCTCCCAGGGCCTTCACCCCAGCTTTTCCTTCTCCCTGCTCCTCCGTAGCCTTCACTCCAGCCTCACCTTTGCTCACTTCTACCTCCTTGGCAACCTCCTCCTGCATCGCCAACTCCTTCTTCAACTCCTCCACCTCTGCCATCTAGGATATGGTGTTGACTGCAGTCACATAGCACTGCATTGCCACCTTCGGATCCCCCTTCATCCTGACCTGAACTCCTCCATTGCTAAACTTGAGACATTGATGGAATGAGGAGGGGATGCAACGAAAGGAGCTGATGAGGGGGAGCCCAAAGATGACATTGTAGCTGCTCGGAGCGTCTACAATAACGAACCGATAATTCCTCGACACCCCCAGCATTATATGCAGTCCCACCCCTCCCACAACTTCCTTCTTTTCTCCCGAGAACCCGAACAACGGTCCATCCGAGGCCAAAATCCTCCGGGCCTCTACCTTCATCTCATCGAATGCCTTTTTGAAGATTATGTTCACAGAGCTCCCATTATCCACAAGAATCCCGAAGATTGTGAAGTTCTCCACGTCCGTCTGGATCACCCAGGCGTCACAGAACAGGTCTTCATAGTCGGGCATATCCTTCGACGAGAAGGTGATTTTTTTTCTCTAGGGGGGGAGTCAGGGAGGTCGAGGCGACGCTCCTTCTGTACATAGTTTTAAAGCTACCCTTACGGATGGCCTCAATTCCCACTCCCCCGTGGATCACTCTGATCTATCCTCGGGCTCCCACATCCACCCAGTCCTCGCACCTATCCTCTCCTCCTCCCAGCAGAAATTCCTCAATCCTCACATGCGGTTGCTACTGCACTTGACCCCTGACTTCTCTCATCTCCAGAAACTCTGGGCAGGTGGTCGTCGCGTGACCCTCCTCTTAATGAAAGTCACAGAATGAAAACACCACCTTGCCTTCTATTCTTCTTCCTCCTCCCCTAGCTCCTCCTCTCTCTCTCCTTACTCGGGCGATCGCCATTGGCTCTTGCTGCTGTGGGAGAAGGGCCCTCTGCCCCTGCCTCCAAGCTGGTGGATTAAACCTTCCCTGATCGCGAAAGTTCTCTCCACCTTGGAATCCTCCTCCCCCCCCGGGGGGGGGGGGGGACCTTCTTGAGGCCTCCAAGACAACCAGTTGTTTGTCTCCCTATGACCCCAACCTTGGTGCTACCCTCGGTGCCCCTGGCCTCGGGGCTCTTCTCTTATCCTATCCTTTCTCTACTCCCTCTGCTTCCTTGCTCCTGGCTCCTTCACATCCTCCTCCACCAACTTGTCCAACTTACTGGCAAATGTCGGGTTGGCCGCTTCAATCTCTATTTACTTCACCGCCCTCTCCATCAGCTCTTCAAAAGAGAGGGGGGCACTCTTTTCAGCTCCATGCCGAAGAACCCAGATCTCAACCCTAGGGTAAACACGAGCATCAGTGTGTACCTCGGGACCGCCAAAATAAGAAGGATCTCCTCTTGGAACCGGTCGACATAGTACCCCAGCATCTCCTCCGGCTTCTGCTTGATGGCGAACAAGCTCTCTGCCCCTTCTTCCTCTTCTTCGATATGGAGAACCTCAACAGGAACCCACGATGCAGATCTTCAAAGAAGTAAATGGAACTTGCAGGCAACTGGTGAAACCAGTCCCTAGCCTTTTCCTTCAGAGTGATGACAAAGAGCCAACATTTGAAGGCATCTGACATCTGCCTTATAGAAATGACATCCTATAACCATTGCACATATTGCATGGGGTCATCCCTGCTGAAAGAATTGGTTTCAAGATCACCTAAACACCTAGAGGGGGGAGGGGTGAATAGGTGCAATTATTTTTTACTCTAAGGCAGAATATTAATTCAGATAATCAAATAGAATCAATCAGATCTACAGCTACCACATCACAGAAATCACAAAATCACACACAATCACAGATGGCACACGGTTTTATAGTGGTTCCCCAAATGATGGGTACATCCACTTTCCCCCTTCGTCTATCTAGTAGTGTGCTAGATTCGGCCTAACTTCTTCCTACCTTCTCAGATCTACAGATCTTACAGCTCAGAACCCAGTCAAGGTTCCTACAACTCAGAGTGAGTCCACACTCCTACAACTCAAGCAATTAAGCCCTACCTCAGCCTACACCCAGGCCTACAACTCAGAGAATCAAATCTCCTACTTCAGGCACACAACCCTACCTTAGCCTTCCCAAGGCCTACAACTCGGAGATGAAAATCTCCTACCTCAGGCACTCAGCCCTACCTCAGCCTTTATAAACTAGGCTTACAACTCAGATCAATAATGATCTTACAGAACAAAAATATTAAATATGTTTTATTTTTCACCCAAGTTGAGAGAGAATGGATATAAAATTTTCTTGATCGGTTCTTGAAGAATCTGATTACTCAGAAATCAACCTGTCTTTGGCTTTCTTCAAAGCTTCGTGAATCTGAACACAATAAGGTTGAATTTCTTGTAGATGATCTTCAATCAGCTTCCTTTTTAAATCCTGAAATCAATCTGAATTCTTCTTTGCAGATAATTCAGGATCTGCTCTTAAGAGACTAGTTGATGATAGTCTCTTTCTTCACTTGAATTGTTGGAGCTCTCTCTCTCTACAAAATTCTTCTGAAGAACTTTTGAAATTCTTCACTTAGATCCACTTGAAATCTCTGACTGGATTTCCTTGTATATGTTGGATCTTCTGTTGTAATTGTGATTTCGTGTACTTCATTTTTTCGTTCTTCTTCTTCTCTCATTCGTTGATAGAATCTGTCTTTATATAGACTTCATCCAAGGTTACCAGCTGATCCGGTTGCTAACTAACTTCTGACAGATCTGACAGTTGCAGTAGACCTGTTGGTTATGACAGCTGTCAAGTCTTCTAGTCACTTCTTGAAACTTTGTCTCTGTCAGCAAAATGTCGAGTCTGAACTTCACATGTGTCGACATAAGTAGACTAAGTGTCGACACAATTCTTGGTGGTGTTGACCCAGCTCTCATGGTGTCGACATTGCTTCTTGACATAGCTTCTATAAGAATATGTCGACACAAGTCCACAGTCACTTCTTGTCTTGACACAATTAACTTTGAAGAATTCTGATGTATGTGTCGACACAAGTCCCGTGTGTCGACGCAGTTGATGTCGACTGAACTTTCTGTGTGTCGACACAAGTCCTGTGTGTCGACATAGTTGATGTCGACTGAACTTTCTGTGTGTCGACACAAGTCCTGTGTGTCGACACAGTTGATGTCGACTGAGCATTCTGTGTGTCGACACAAGTCCTGTGTGTCGACACAGTTGATGTCGACTGAGCTTTCTGAGTGTCGACTGAACTTTCTGTGTGTCGACACTGCTTCTCCAAGTGTCGACACAATTGACTCCAGGTGTCAACACAGCTTTTCCCAAGTGTCGACACAAGTCTTCACAAGTGTCGACACAGCTTCTTCTGGTGTCGACTCATGGACTTAGAAACTTTTCCTGCATATTCTTAACCTGCACATATAATCTCAAAACAACATCAAATACACCCTGATGAATATCATTGAGCTATGTTAGACTTCTCCAAATCTGGTACACATTTTCCAAAGTACCGAACAATCTCCCCCTATTTGGAGAAGTCATAACCCTTAATCAATAATATACACAATTTATAATAAACACACATTATGATGTATATAAACATTACATGACAGGGTAACATATAAACAAAACATGTATAATATGTCATTACAGAATAATGCAAATACAGTGAGCATGAATCATTGTTTTGTTTAAACTATCGAAAGTTTTTCAAGAATCAGTTTACATAGATTTTTATAGCAACTAAAGATTACATTGTTGTAAAATCTAGTTAATCTATTCTAAGGCTGATCTGGCTCCTTGATGACTATGCCTTTTCCTGGCTGGATCTTGGCTTGTACTGGAGCTTTAGTATCTTCAGTTGGCTTCTTGCCTTTTAGATCTTTCTTCTTTTGTTCTTCAACCCTTATCCTTTGTCTTTCAAAATAATGAAAAGGATTTGGAAAGTACTTGATAGGATCCAGAGCATTTGCAGGTAACTTCCCAGCTTTTGCTTTCCTTCTATATTGAAGAATGACTTCTTGCCTGGCTTCATACTTGTTCCATTCTTGCTCAGTGTACCATTTTCCCCTTTTATAGGTCTGGTCCTTTACAGCTTTCCAGGCAGTCAAGATAATATTCCTGGAAGTAGGACTCCATTGCTCAAAATCAGGCTTTAACTTTACCTGTTCTCTAAACCTTTTCTTTGAGAGCTGAGCTTCTTGCTCTTTATTTAAAGCTGCCACTGACTCTACTTTCTTAATAATAATATTTTTAGTACCCTCTTGAGTGTTGTACATCTGATCAACCAAGTGTTGAATTTCCTCAAAGTTAGAAGGGGGAAATATGATTTGAGCTACTTCCTGCTGACCCCCTTCAATTTCTGCAGCCTGAATTCCTGACTCAGCTGTGTTGTCATCATCACATAGGGGTGGATAGCCCAGAGTTGCTCTAAAAACATTTGTTATCCATTTGGCATGCTCTGATCATATTGAAAGAGAAGTCATAAAGGGGGAGAGGTTGATAGTCAATGCTAGCTCAATCCTACGTGACTCGCGGCGACTGAACCTCAAACTCCACGGGCAAGACCTCGTCGTACCCATGAGAAAGTTTGAAGGGGTCCCTCTAGTGGTCGTGTTGAGGGGAGCTGCTCTACCCAACTCCCCCTCAAGTTCGCCATCTTCTTCTTGAGTAGGTTCACGATGATTTTGTTTGCCGCCTCTACCTGGCCATTGCTTCTTGCATGGCTGATGGACACCCCTTCCATATTCTGGAGGAGGTATCCCCCCGACCCCAGGGCCTTCTCAACTATGTAAGGACCCTCCCAGTTAGGATTGAGCTTTCCAACGGCCGTTGACCTTTCGGCGGCATCAACCTTCTTCAAAACCAGATTTCCCTCTTAGAACTGCTTTAATCTGACATGCTTATCGAAGTACTTGGCCATCCTTCGTTTGATCTCCTCATACCTGACGGCGGCCATGTCATGAAGTTCCTTTATCATGTCTAGTGAGATCCGTAGCTCCCCTACATTTTCTTCCTTCCATTCCTCATCTTCTCTGCTAGTGGACGTGACTCGCGGCGACTGAACCTCAAACTCCACGGGCAAGACCTCCTCGCACCCATGAGAAAGTTTGAAGGGGTCCCTCTAGTGGTCGTGTTGAGGGGAGCTGCTCTACCCAACTCCCCCTCAAGTTCGCCATCTTCTTCTTGAGTAGGTTCACGATGATTTTGTTTGCCGCCTCCACCTGGCCATTGCTTCTTGGGTGGTGTACGGAGGCAAACTTGAGGTCAATCCCCAGCTGGGTGCAGAACCTGATGAATTCTTCGTTGGCAAACTGGGGCCTATTATCCATAACTATGGCTTGAGGCAACCCATGTTGGCAGATGATCTCCCCCCATACAAAATTTTTGATGATTTGGTAGGTCACCTTGGCCAATGCCTTGATCTCCAATCACTTTGAGAAATAATCAATCATGACTAGGAGGAACCTTCACTGCCCGCTTGCCGGGGGAAAAGGTCCAACCAAATCCATCCCCCAGATGGCGAAAGGCTATGACGTCGTGATGCTTCAGAGCTTTTGGTCTAGCAAGAGTTGGAGGGGGCATATAGATGACAATTTTGGCACCTCCTTGCAAACTACGTCATATCCTTCCTTAGCGATGGACAAAAGTACCCCTGCTTGACCACCACCCTTGCTTCCTAGGTTCTGCCTCCTGACTAACTGCCACATTCGTCGGAGTGCATTTCTTCCAGGATCCGTGCGATCTCTTCTTCTACCACGCATCGCGCCAGGAGCACCGACAACATCTTCCGATGTAGTCCCCCTTCATGCATTAAGTGGTGGGTTGATTTGTGCCTGAAGCCTTTTGCATCTTTGGTCCCTTCAGATAGTTTACCCGTAGTTAGCAAAGTTACAAAGGGATCCACCCACAAGGGCCGCCGATCCACTTCCATCAACTCCCCCCTCGATCATCGGCCGGAATAGCTTAGTCAAAGTCCCCCCACCCAGGGCCCAAACTTAGCCAACCGATCGGCTGCTGCACTCTCCTCCTTGGGGACATGTTGGATTGAAAATGTTCGGAACCCGCCAACGATCACCCTTATCTTGGACAAGTACTTCATGAGGGTAGTCTCACTAGCCTCATACTCACCCTTGATTTGCGACGCCACTACCAACGAGTCTGTGAATACTTCCACATCATGTACCCCGAGCTCTTTGGCTAATTGCAGCCCTACTATGATAGATTCGTACTCCGCCTGATTGATGGTGATGGGGAACAGCAAGACCACGACCTGTTCTATGGTGACCCCCTGAGGGCTTATTAGTACTACCCCTCCCCCTAGAGAATGCTTCCCCGAGGCTCCGTCAACCAACATCTTACAAGCATCCTGCGATGGTGGCTTCTCACCTTCTACCCCAATGACGTAGTCCGCCAAGAAATTGTCCACTACTTGCGCCTTGATGGAGAGCCGCGGTACAAAAGTGATATCAAACTCACTTAATTCGATAGACCACTTGGCCAACCGCCCCGAGTGCTCTACCCCTTCGAAAATCTTACGCAGGGGGTGGTGCGTCACTACCTTGATCGAATGGGCCTGACAGTACAGCCTAAGATTCCTGGCCGAGATGATCAAGGAGAAGGACAAGTTCTCCAGGATGGGGTAGCGGAGCTACGCCTTCTTTAGGATTCTGCTGAGATAGTAGATGGGCAACTACTTCTTCCCTTCTTCCCTGACCAACACGGAACTCATAGCTTTAGCCCCAACTCCGAGATACAAAGCTAGGTCCTCCCCCTCCTTCGGGCTCTGGAGAAGCGACGCTTGGGAGATTTGACCCTTTAGTGCCTGAAAAGCCTCCTCGCGTTCCTTTGTCCATTTGAACTTTTGGTTCCCCTGCAACACCTTGAAGAAAGGTGAGCCTTTCTCCCCAGCTCTAGAGAGAAACCTACTTAGCCTAGCGAGCTTGACCGTCAAGTGCTGAATCTCTTTGGCATTACGCGGCGACTCCAACTCCATGATAGCCTTCACCTTTTCTGGGTTAGGCTCTACCCCCTAAGGGGTAAGAAGATGTACAAGGAACTTGCCTCAGCTTGCCCTAAAGACACACTTCTGGAGGTTTAGGCACATCTTGAACTTCCGTAGGGTGGCGAATGTTTCTTCCAAGTCGAGTAGATGTGAACCCACATACCTACTCTTCACCATGAGATCATCAACATAAACTTCCAGATTCCTACCCCTCTGATTTTTGAAAACCTGGTCCATCATATGCTGGTACGTGGCTCCCGCATTTTTTAGCCCAAAAGACATCATTTTATTGCTGAATCATCCCCCCTTGTGATGAGGAGACATCTTTGACATCAAGGGGTGCATTCGAATCTGATGGTAACCTGAAAAAGCATCCAAAAAACTCATAATAGAAAAACCGACGACTAAATCAACCAGCGCGTCGATCTGAGGCAGGGGGTAGCAATCCTTAGAGCATGATTTATTTAATAAAGAAAAGTCCCCACACATTCTCCATCTCTCATCCCCCTTCGTTACCATTACCACGTTGGAGACCCAGCCAGGGTACTGGATTTCCGAGACGAAACGTGCATCGAGAAGATTTTTGACCTCCTCGCGAATGGGCTCCTCCAGCTTGGTGGCGATGGTTCTTATCTTCTGGAGGATGGGACACGTCTTGGGGTCCAGATTTAGACAGTGGCACGCCATATCCACGTCGATGCCCAGCATGTCTTCCGCGCTCCAAGCGAAGATGTCAATGTTACTTTTGATGCACTCTCACATCCTCTCTTGATCTTCAGGGCTCAAGCTGCCGCTGATTCTCACCCTCTACGCATTTCTTGCCCTGGTGAAGACCTCCATCTCCACAACCTCCTCTGCCGGCTCCAACCTGGACTGCTCTCTGCCGCTCCTCGGCTCCTCCTCATGCCTGAACTCTTCCTCCCTGCCTAATTCTTCAACCTCCATTTCCTCCAACGGGCTCTCCCACGGGTCCACCTCTCCGCCTCCCAGGGCCTTCACCCCAGCTTTTCCTTCTCCCTGCTCCTCCGTAGCCTTCACTCCAGCCTCACCTTTACTCACTTCTACCTCCTTGGCAACCTCCTCCTGCATAGCCAACTCCTTCTTCAACTCCTCCACCTCTGCCATCTAGGATATGGTGTTGACTGCAGTCACATAGCACTGCATTGCCACCTTCGGATCCCCCTTCATCCTGACCTGAACTCCTCCATTGCTAAACTTGAGACATTGATGGAATGAGGAGGGGATGCAACGAAAGGAGCTGATGAGGGGGAGCCCAAATATGGCATTGTAGCTGCTCGGAGCGTCTACAATAACAAATTGACAATTCCTCGACACCCCCCAGCATTACATGCAATCCCACCCCTCCCACAACTTCCTTCCTTTCTCCCGAGAACCCGAACAACGGTCCATCCGAGGCCAAAATCCTCCGGGCCTCTACCTTCATCTCATCGAATGCCTTTTTGAAGATTATGTCCACAGAGCTCCCATTGTCCACCAGAATCCCGGAGATTGTGAAGTTCTCCACGTCCGTCTGGATCACCCAGGTGTCACAGAACAGGTCTTCATAGTCGGGCATATCCTTCGACGAGAAGGTGATTTTTTTCCTCTAGGGGGGAGTCAGGGAGGTCGAGGCGACGCTCCTTCTGTACATGGTTTTAAAGCTACCCTTGCGGATGGCCTCAATTCCCACTCCACCGTGGATCACTCTGATCCATCCTCGGGCTCCCACATCCACCCAGTCCTCGCACCTATCCTCTCCTCCTCCCAGCAGAACTTCCTCAATTCTCACAGGCGGCTGCTACTGCACTTGACCCCTGGCTTCTCTCATCTCCAGAAACTCTGGGCAGGTGGTCGTCGCGTGACCCTCCTCTTAATGAAAGTCATAGAATGAAAACGCCACCTTGCCTTCTCTTCTCCTTCCTCCTCCCCTAGCTCCTCCTCTCTATCTCCTTACTCGGGCGATCGCCATCGGCTCTTGCTGCTGTGGGAGAAGGGCCCTCTGCCCCTGCCTCCAAGCTGGTGGATTAAACCTTCCCTGATCGCGAAAGTTCTCTCCACCTTGGAATCCTCCTCCCCCTCGGGGGGGGGGGGACCTTCTTGAGGCCTCCAAGATAACCAGTTGTTTGTCTCCCTATGACCCCAACCTTGGTGCTACCCTTGGTGCCCCTGGCCTCGGGGCTCTTCTCTCATCCTCTCCTCTCTCTACTCACTCTGATTCCTTGCTCCTGGCTCCTTCACATCCTCCTCCACCAACTTGTCTAACTTACTGGCAAATGTCGGGTTGGCCGCTTCAATCTCTATTTCCTTCGCCGCCCTATCCATCAGCTCTTCGAAAGAGAGGGGGCACTCTTTTCAGCTCCATGTCGAAGAACCCAGATCTCAACCCTAGGATAAACGCGAGCATCAGTGTGTACCCCGGGACCTCCAAAATAAGAAGGATCTCCTCTTGGAACCGGTCGACATAGTACCCCAGCATCTCCTCTGGCTTCTGCTTGATGGCGAACAAGCTCTCTGCCCCTTCTTCCTCTTCTTCGATATTGAGAACCTCAACAGGAACCCACGATGCAGATCTTCAAAGAAGTAAATGGAACTTGCAGGCAACTGGTGAAACCAGTCCCTAGCCTTTCCTTCAGAGTGATGACAAAGAGCCAACATTTGAAGGCATCTGACATCTGCCTTATAGAAATGACATCCTATAACCATTGCACATGTTGCATGGGGTCATCCCTGCTGAAAGAATTGGTTTCAAGATCACCTAAACACCTAGAGGGGGGGGGGGGGTGAATAGGTGTAATAATTTTTTACTCTAAGGCAGAATATTAATTCAGATAATCAAATAGAATCAATCAGATCTACAACTACCACATCACAGAAATCACAAAATCACACACAATCACAGATGGCACACAGTTTTATAGTGGTTCCCCAAATGATGGGTACATCCACTTTCCCCCTTCGCCTATCTAGCAGTGTGCTAGATTCATCCTAACTTCTTCCTACCTTCTCAGATCTACAGATCTTACAGCTCAGAACCCAGTCAAGGTTCCTACAACTCAGAGTGAGTCCACACTCCTACAACTCAGGCAATTAAGCCCTACCTCAGCCTACACCCAGGCCTACAACTCAGAGAATCAAATCTCCTACCTCAGGCACACAACCCTACCTTAGCCTTCCCAAGGCCTACAACTCGGAGATGAAAATCTCCTACCTCAGGCACTCAGCCCTACCTCAACCTTTATAAACTAGGCTTACAACTCAGATCAATAATGATCTTACAGAACAAAAATATAAAATATGTTTTATCTTCCACCCAAGTTGAGAGAGAATGGATATAAAATTTTCTTGATCGGTTCTTGAAGAATCTGATTACCCAGAAATCAACCTGTCTTTGGCTTTCTTCAAAGCTTCTTGAATCTGAACATAATAAGGTTGAATTTCTTGAAGATGATCCTCAATCAGCTTCCTTTTTAAATCCAGAAATCAATCTGAATTCTTCTTTGCAAATAGTTCAGGATCTGCTCTTAAAAGACTAGTTGATGATAGTCTCTTTCTTCACTTGAATTGTTGGAGCTCTCTCTCTCTACAAAATTCTTCTGAAGAACTTTTGAAATTCTTCACTTAGATCCACTTGAAATCTCTGACTGGATTTCCTTGTATATGTTGGATCTTCTGTTGTAATTGTGATTTCGTGTACTTCATTTTTTCGTTCGTTCTTCTTCTCTCATTCGTTGATAGAATCTGTCTTTATATAGACTTCATCTAAGGTTACCAACTGATCCGGTTGCTAACTAACTTCTGACAGATCTGACAGTTGCAGTAGACCTGTTGGTTATGATAGCTGTCAAGTCTTCCAGTCACTTCTTGAAACTTTGTCTCTGTCAGCAAAATGTCAAGTCTGAACTTCACATGCGTCGACATAAGTAGACTAAGTGTCGACACAATCCTTGGTGGTGTTGACCCAGCTCTCATGGTGTCGACATTGCTTCTTGACATAGATTCTATAAGAATGTGTCGACACAAGTCCATAGTCACTTCTTGTCTTGACACAATTAACTTTGAAGAATTCTGATGTGTGTGTCGACACAAGTCCTATATGTCGACACAGTTGATGTCGACTGAACTTTCTGTGTGTCGACACAAGTCCTGTGTGTCGACACAGTTGATGTCGACTGAACTTTCTGTGTGTCGACACAAGTCCTGTGTGTCGACACAGTTGATGTCGACTAAGCATTCTGTGTGTCGACACAAGTCCTGTGTGTCGACACAGTTGATGTCGACTGAGCTTTCTGAGTGTCGACTGAACTTTCTGTGTGTCGACACTGCTTCTCCAAGTGTCGACACAATTGACTCCAGGTGTCAACACAACTTTTCCCAAGTGTCGACACAAGTCTTCACAAGTGTCAACACAGCTTCTTCTGGTGTCGACTCATGGACTTAAAAACTTTTCCTGCATATTCTTAACCTGCACATATAATCTCAAAACAACATCAAATACACCCTGATGAATATCATTGAGCTATGTTAGACTTCTCCAAATCTGGTACACATTTTCCAAAGTACCGAACAATCTCCCCATATTTGGAGAAGTCATAACCCTTAATCAATGATATACATTATTTATAATAAACACACATTATGATGTATATAAACATTACATGACAGGGTAACATATAAACAAAACATGTATAATATGTCATTACAGAATAATGCAAACACAGTGAGCATGAATCATTGTTTTGTTTAAACTATCGAAAGTTTTTCAAGAATCAATTTACATAGATTTTTATAGCAACTAAAGATTACATTGTTGTAAAATCTAGTTAATCTATTCTAAGGCTGATCTGGCTCCTTGATGACTATGCCTTTTCCTGGTTGGATCTTGGCTTGTACTGGAGCTTCAGTATCTTCAGCTGGCTTCTTGACTTTTAGATCTTTCTTCTTTTGTTCTTCAACCCTTATCCTTTGCCTTTCAAAATAATGAAAAGGCTTTGGAAAGTACTTGCTAGGATCCAGAGCATTTGCAGGTAACTTCCCAGCTTTTGCTTTCCTTCTATATTGAAGAATGACTTCTTGCCTGGCTTTATACCTTTTCCATTCTTGCTCAGTGTACCATTTTCCCCTTTCATAGGTCTGGTCCTTTACAGCTTTCCAGGCAGTCAAGATAATATTCCTGGAAGTAGGACTCCATTGCTCAAAATCAGGCTTCAACTCTACCTGTTCTCTAAACCTTTTCTTTGAGAGCTGAGCTTCTTGCTCTTTATTCAAAGCTGCCACTGACTATACTTTCTCAATAATAATATTTTTAGTACCCTCTGGAGGGTTGTACATCTGATCAACCAAGTGTTGAATTTCCTCAAAGTTAGAAGGGGGGAATATGATTGGAGCTACTTCCTGCTGACCCCCTTCAATTTCTACAGCCTGAATTCCTGACTCAGCTGTGTTGTCATCATCACATAGGGGTGGATAGCCCAGAGTTGCTCTAACAACATTTGTTATCCATTTGGCATGCTCTGAGCTAGCATTGACTATCAACCTCTCCCCCTTTATGACTTCTCTTTCAATATGATCCCTGAGATCATTCTTTTGGAACCTGATTTGATTTGCTAGATAATTGGTTCCCTCTGTATAATAAGCTTTAAACTTTAGGAGCTGAGAAAATATAAGCTTCTGAGAGGCTTGAATGGCAGATTGGAAAGTGGCTAAATCCTCTTGAAGTTTCTTATCAAACTCTAATTTCTCTTTAGCCCTTGCCTCTGTCAGTGCAGTTGCAGTATTCTTTAATTCTGTAACAATCACATTATGTGATTCTGTAAGATTATCATTCATCCTTAGTTGATTTTCCAGGACATAGCCTTGCTTGACCACTAAATCATCAACTTTAGTCTTTATGCCTTCTTGTTGTTTTGCTAAGAAAACCACATCATTACCTCCTTTGTGAAAGCAATCTGTCATCTCCTTTTTATTCCGGTTTACCTCAAATCTAATTGATTTTATATCTTGAGGCAAGGAGAATTGCAAATCTTTATGTGTTTCATCCATATATTTTTTCATGGCTATCCTTTGTTCATCTAACTTTACTTGTAAAGATACCAATAAGGAACTATAATCATGTGCAAGAACTGGTTATGGAGCCGTTTGCAATGCCCTTTTGTAGCTTTGGCTTCTTCTTTTGAAAACCATCAGATTTCTCTTCTTTGCTTAAGTTTCTGCTTCATCTTCAGAAGCTGAGAAACTTGCTATATCAACTCTTCCCTGAGGACTAGGAGGCAGTTCCTTTTCAGTCCTAGGTTGCTCCCCCTCAATTCCAGCTTGCTCCCCCTTAGTCCTGGCTTGCTCCCCCTCAGTTTCAGCTTGCTCCCCCTCAGTTCTGACTTGATCCCACTCAGTTCTTGGTAAGTCTATATCAGGGAACAACTCTTCAAGGGTAAACTCTTGTTAAGTTTGGACTGGAGGCACTCTTAACTCTGGAGCATCAGCAGCTGTAGATGTATCCTCCATGATAACATCCTGTGCTAGATTGTTGAGTTGACTGGTCTGGTCAACATCAATCAAGGGCACAGTTAGTGTTTCATCCTCATTATTGAAAATTGTTTGATTAACTTCTTGGATTACCTCAAGAATAGTTTGAGTAGCCATGTCACTTTCTAAGTGTGTTGGCTCTTCCTCAAGATGAGGCTCCCCCTGCATCTGATCATTATGTCTAATATCTTGAGCAGGTGATTTCTCAGTATTCTCTGGCCTCTCTTCATCACCCATGTCTTTTATCAGCACTCTATCCCATCTAGAGATTATCCTTAGATCCATTCTCCTCATGTGATTGATCTTAGATCTAACAGCCTGTTGCATCACTTCTGGAATTGCTTCAGCCAAGTATAAGCTTAATATCCTTCCCAGATTAGGTTTCTTGATGCTTTCTCTAATCTTTTCATATATGACTGCAGACCAATTGGTGTTGATTTTGTAGATGATCCTGGTCATGAGGCTGAACATGTAAGCTGAAACCCTATCATGTCCACCTGGTTTGCATATAATGACTTTGCCAACTACTTCAGAGAGGAAGTTTCCTTGAACATCCATTCTTTTTCGATTCATGGATGATCCAATTTTCATGGTGGAATCTAATCCACACCACTAGAGTGCTTCCCTGGTCTTGGAAGATGTTACTTCTTCATCTTCTTGAGTTTTGGGCAGATGAAGAGTTTTTCGTAAGCTCTTCATGGTGAGTTTGACTTTATTACCCTGGACTGAAGACCTAATTTTTAGTCTAGTTGAATCCTGAGTTGCAGCTCCATAGAACTCAATGATTTCCTTCTTCCATATCTTTGTAGGTTCTGATGTCAAATACTCCAATCCATTTTCAGCAATTAGAGCTATCACAGCTTTAATCGCTGGTTCAACATCGTCAAAGGCATTCCGTACCAGTTCATATCCCTCGTTCACGTTTTCGTCAAGTTTTGGCGCCATTGGGATGGTGAGAAATCTTGAAGGGAGAAGAGAGAGTTTGTCGACACAAGAATCTGGTCTCAAAAATCTAGAGAGAGTGTCGACAGGGTTTGTTCTTGACCTATTTATATGTGTCTAAACATTGAAGGTCAAAAGACGCGACAAAATTTACTTAGTGTGTCGACACTAGTGAGATGGTGTCGACACAGACTACTAAAGTCTCGACAGAAGTGTTGACTTCTATGTGTCGACACCAATTGAGATGTGTCGACACAAACATACTTATTATTTCAACAGAAATTCTGTGTCGACTCTAATTCTAAGTGTCGACACAACTTCTGGATGTGTCGACACTACTTCTCTGAAGTGTCGACACCAATTTTCTAGATGTGTCGACACAACTTCTCTGAAGTGTCGACACCAATTTTCTAGATGTCACGACACAACTTCTCTGTGTCAACATAGACCTCTTTTTGTCGACACAAAATTACTTAGACAAATTTGTCAATCTAATCTATGTTCAGCATACCTAATTCAATTTTAAAATTATTGAATTTAGTTTCATCCAATGGCTTAGTGAACATATCAGCAATTTGAAAACTTGTATTGACAAATTCTAAACATATATCCTCTTTTTCTACATGATCCATAAGAAAATGATATCTTATTTCTATATGCTTTGTTCTACTATGAGAAACAAGATTATTTACAATAGAAATAGCACTTGTAGAATCACATAATAAAGGGGTTCTACTTACCTGGATACCATAATCTGTAAGATGATGTTGTATCCACAACAGCTATGCACAGCAGCTCCCTGCAGCCACATACTCAGACTCAGCTGTGGAGATTGCCACACTAGTCTGCTTCTTACAGCTCCATGACACCAATCTTCCTCCTAGAAATTGACAGATGCCAGTTGTGCTTTTCCTATCTTCTTTGCATCCTGCAAAGTCTGCATCTGAATATCCAGTCAGTAGAAAATCTCTATTCTTAGGGTACCAAAGGCCTAGATTAGGTGTGCCCTTAAGATATCTCAAAATCCCCTTAACAACAGTATAATGAGATTCTTTAGGGCAGGATTGGTACCTAGCACAGACACATGTAGCATACATGATGTCAGGTCTACTAGCAGTCAAATAAAGGAGGGATCCAACTATCCCTCTATACAAAGATTCATCTACATGTTTTCCTGCATCATCTTTGCTTAAAGGCATACTTGTCCCCATTGGAGTTCTCATGGTAGTGGATGATTCCATACCATACTTCTTAATTAACTCATGGGTGAACTTAGACTGAGATATGGACAGAACATCATCAGTTTGTCTTACTTGGAGTCCCAAGAAGAACTTAAGTTCTCTCATACTGCTCATCTCAAACCTCCCTTGCATAAGTTTAGCAAACTTCCTACAAAGGTTGTTTTCAGTAGAACCAAATATTATGTTATCAACATATATTGGACTAGGATTATCTTTCCTTTAGATTCCCTAAGGAATAAAGTTTTGTCTATTTTCCCCCTTGAGAATTTGTTCTCAATGAGAAAAGTAGACAAGGTTTCATACCAAGCCCTTGGGGCTTGTTTCAAACCATATATGGCTTTCCTAAGCCTATACACATAATTAGGATAGAGTGGATCAATAAAACTGATGGGTGTTCTACATAGACTTCCTCCATTAAGTCTCCATTCAGGAAGGCTGACTTAACATTCATTTGGAACACTTTGAAACTCTGATAGGCTGCATAGGTTAGGAATAGCCTTATTGCTTCCAACCTTGCCACATGGGCAAATGTTTGATCAAAGTCTATGCCCTCTTCTTGCCTGTATCCTTTGGCTACAAGCCTTGCCTTATTCTTAATTATGATCCCACTCTCATCTAGCTTGTTCCTATATATCCACTTAGTCCTTATGACATTGTGGTCTTTTGGTTTAGGAACTAACTTCCAGACCTTGCATCTCCTGAATTGATTTAACTACTCCTGTATAGCATCAATCTAGTGTGGATATTGTATAGCTTCTTCAAATCTTTTAGGTTCCTATTGAGACAAGAAGCTTGAGCACAGTATAGTGTTCAAGCTCCTACTTCTAGTTTGAACTCCTTGTCTATGATCACCAATAATCTGGTGTACAAGATAATCCTTTAAATGTCTAACTGCTGGAGAAGTCTGTCTACAGTTTGACTTTCTCCATTTTCTTCATTCTGCTGTTCTTCATGGTCTTCATCAGCATCTTGTGAGTCTTGTACTCCCCTTGGACAGCAATCATCATTTTCATCTACCTGTCTTGCAAGTTGATCTTTTTTGATAGTCAGCATGTCCATCTTCTCTTTTATACCTGTAGAGCTACAAGAACTACTTGGCAACTCACAGTTAATAAGTCTAGATTCATCAAATATAACATGAACAGACTCTTCTACAACTTGAGTTGTCAAGTTATAGACTCTATATGCCTTACTATTGTTGTTGTACCCAACAAATATCCCATCCTGGGATTTGACAGCAAACTTTGTTAGGTAAGACTTGCCATTGTTAAGCACATAACACTTGCAACCAAAGATCCTGAAATAGGATAAGTTTGGTTTTCTGCCTTTCATTACCTCATAGGGTGTTTTTTTGTGGCTCTTAGTGATGAAAGCTCTATTGAGCACATGACATGCAATGTTTACTGCCTCAGCCCAGAAATATTCTGGGAGAGAAGTGTCACTCAATAGAGTTCTACCAGCCTCAATGAGAGTCCTATTCTTTCTTTCAACAATTCCATTTTGCTGAGGAGTTCTTGGTGAGGAGAATTCCTGATGAATCCCAAATTCTTCACACAACTTTGTCAAAGTTTCAGATTGAAATTCAGTTTCATGGTCACTTCTAATTTTGACCACTGAATTGTTCAGTTCATTCTGAATTTGCTTAACAAAGTTGCAGAAAACAGTTGGGGTTTCAGATTTCCGCCTTAGAAAGAAAACCCATGAAAATCTAGAATAGTCATCTACAACCACAAATATATAGACTTTCCTACCTAGACTCTGAACTGGCATTGGACCAAATAAATCCATATGCAAGAGGTATAAACACCTCACTGAGTCTTTGGTTTCAAGGCTATGAAAGGAGGATCTGGTCTGCTTGTCTTTTTGACAAGCTGAGCATATTCCATCCTTTATGCACTTAACTTGAGGACCATTCCTCACTAACTCTTTATTAAAGAGTTGACCAATAGTCTTGTAGTTTAGATGACCTAGCCTCTTGCGCCATTTGACACAATGAGAGGATTTCTCATCAGCTACAAGACAAATAAGAGAATCTTTATTCTCACTCACAAAGTTTAGGCAATACACATTTCCTTTCCTATAACCAGTCAACATGATTTTCTGATCACTTGACCTTTTAATATGACAACCATTCTTAATGAATGAAATGTCATATCCAAGATCACTCAGTTGACTTATGCTTATCAAGTTATGTTTCAAACCCTTCACATAAGCCACTTGAGTGATAGTAATGGAGCTGTTAGAAATGTTACCAAACCCTTTGATGACTTCTTTTTCAGAACCACCAAAGATTACTTTAGGTCCATTCAATATGGGTGAGTAGTCCTTCAGCAATCCTCTTGTTCCAGTCATATGTCTGGAACATCCACTGTCCAAGTACCATAAAGGGGTATGACCACTTGGACTTATCTGCAACAAATAATTACTTAACCTTAGAACCCAAATTATTATTGGGTCCTTGGTTCAGGTTAGACTGAAATTTAGCATAATTTGTAACAACCCTCCTTCCAGGTAAGATGACATTCATCCTGACACTAGTGTTATGCCAACAGTCAATGGCAAAGTGTCTCACCTTGCCACAACACCAGCACTCATATCTATTATACCGCTTTTTAGGTACAGTTTTAACAGCTTTGCTGTCAGCTGTTCTTAATGCTGTAGGTACAGTGTTTCTTTGCTTGAGTGCTGGATACCACTTGTCATTCAGAATGTCAGGCTTACCATGACCATGTATGATATCATGATCATTACAATTGGTAGGCTGTTGCACTTTTCTGAGAGCAATAGGGGGATTAAAGACAAGTGGCTTAACTGGGGCTTTCCTTTTCCTTTTGGAATTAGCTGCCCTAGTATTTCCCTTAAAACCCAATCCTGCTTTACCCTTTTGAGACATAAAGTCATCAATTAAGGGAAGGACAAATTTTGGCTTAGAGAAATTAGCCACTAGATCTTTTTCCTTCTGAAGTCTGACTTCCAGACTTTTGATTTTATCACTCTTGAATGTGATTGTACCCATCTGAATAACAGTTATGTTTTTCAGCTTGGCAATCTCATTCATCTTCTGATCCAGCAACTTTTCTGAATCAGTTGCAGCCAGCTTAAGAGCTGCAATTTCCTTAGCTTGAATTTTAGTCAGGTTTTTGCATCTCTTAAATGTAAGCAGCAAATCACCATATTCATCTATAAGTTGATGAATATCTCATTCATATTCAGATCCATCCACATCTATTGATGCAGATGCTTCTGATTCTGAGCCAGTGAAATAATCAGAGTCTTCAGATAAACCTTTTACCTTACTTGGACCAGGCTGATCCTGGCAGTGATCTTCATCAGTCAGAGCCATCAACACTTTGCACTGATGATCTTCAGTTTCATTTATTGAGTCCAGCAATTGCAAGAACTCATTCTCTTCTTCTGTTGCAAACAGACCAATATAAGCTTCAGCATCAGATTCAGAATCTGAAGATGATGGATCTGTCCAGCTTTTCTCTTTCTTTGCTATAAAGGATTTCTCCTTCTTGTTCTTATTCTGAGACTTCTTCTTATCTGCAGATTCTTTTTTTTGTCTGAACAATCAGCTACTACATGTCCAGGTCTGTTGCAGCAATAGCACACAATCTTTGTTGGTGTTGATTTGCTAGGTTTTGAACTACTCTTGTCCTTTCTAGATGACTTTCTTTTCTGATAATACTCATCCTTGGACTGAGAAGAGGATGGCTTAGTTCTCCACTGCTTCTTCTTCAAAATCTCTGAAACTGCATTGTGAAGGCAGCAAAGTCCTCATCAGAATGATTGCTGTCTGAGGTGTGCCTATCTGAACTTTCAGAGATCACTTCTGCAGCTTTCTTAGGAGGAGATGGAGACATCATCCTGTCCTTTCTTGTGGCTTCTGCCTTGAAGGCCACTGACTTTTCTCTATGGTCAACTTTAGTACTTTTCTCTTCCTCCTTTCTGGCCATGAGTTGCATTTCATAAGAAAGCAATTTACCAAATAGTGTTGGAGGAGAGATTTTCACCAGTCTGGCCACTTCCCTGATAGCACAGATCTTGGTGTCCCAATCCTTAGTCAAAGATCTAAGGAATTTATCATTCAACTCATATGTACTAAATACCCTTCCATATGACATTAGTTCATTCACAATTCTGAAGAACTTCTTGTAACATTCAGTGATGCTGTCTGATTTGCTTTGTCTGAAGCTCTCATATTCCTGATTAAGCATTGATTTTCTATCTTGTCTAACTTCTTCTGATCCCTCCATGTAGACTATCAATGTGTCCCACATCTCCTTGTAGGTTTTACAGTGAATCAGATTTTGGAATATTGAGTCATCTATGACACTCACTATAATATTCTGAGCTCTCTTGTCTATAGTAGCCAAGATAATCTCATCCTTAATCATTTCTGAAAAGTCTTTTGGTGTCCTCTGATTAGCATTTAGAACTGAGACTTTCATTGGAATATAAGGCCCTTCCTTAACAGTTATATATATTCTTGGATCAGATGCTTGCATAAACAATCTGACCATTTCTTTCCATATTCCAAAGATTTCCTTCCTGCATATGAGCAACTTCATGGAACCAAGTTCCTTATGATTTTCTCCTGAACCCATCTGTTCAAATTTAATCTGCCTCACAGATCTTACTCAGACTGTTAAGTCT
This sequence comes from Platanthera guangdongensis, assembly GCA_039583875.1. Classification (NCBI taxonomy): domain Eukaryota; kingdom Viridiplantae; phylum Streptophyta; class Magnoliopsida; order Asparagales; family Orchidaceae; genus Platanthera; species Platanthera guangdongensis. The sequence continues at coordinate 160,548,529 of CM077154.1, forward strand.
ATCTTTGAGTAACCTCCCTCTGATACCACTTGAAAGAATTGGTTTCAAGATCACCTAAACACCTAGAGGGGGGGGGGGGTGTGAATATGTGCAATTCCTTTTTACTCTAAGTCAGAATATTAATTCAGATAATCAAATAGAATCAATCAGATCTACTTCTACCACATCATAGAAATCACAAAATCACACACAATCACAGATGTCACACAATTTTATAGTGGTTCCCCAAATGATGGGTACATCCACTTTTCCCCTTCGCCTATCTAGCAGTGTGCTAGATTCGGCCTAACTTCTTCCTTCCTTCTCAGATCTACAGATCTTACAACTCAAAACCCAGTCAAGGTTCCTACAACTCAGAGTGAGTCAACACTCCTACAACTCAGGCAATTAAGCCTTACCTCAGCCTACACCCAGGCCTACAACTCAGAGAATCAAATCTCCTACCTCAGGCACACAGCCCTACCTTAGCCTTCCCAAGACCTACAACTCAGAGATGAAAATCTCCTACCTCAGGCACTCAACCATTCCTCAGCCTTTATAAACTAGGCTTACAACTTAGATCAATAATGATCTTACAGAACAAAAATATAAAATATGTTTTATCTTACACCCAAGTTGAGAGAGAATGGATAAAAAATTTTCTTGATCAGTTCTTGAAGAATCTGATTACCCAGAAATCAACCTGTCTTTGGCTTTCTTCAAAGCTTCTTGAATCTGAACACAATAATGTTGAATTTCTTGAAGATGATCTTCAATCAGCTTCCTTCTTAAATCCAGAAATCAATCTGAATTCTTCTTTGCAGATAGTTCAGGATCTGCTCTTAAGAGACTAGTTGATGATAGTCTCTTTCTTCACTTGAATTGTTGGAGCGCTCTCTCTCTCTATAAAAAATTCTTCTGAAGAAATTTTGAAATTCTTCACTTAGATCAACTTGAAATCTCTGACTGGATTTCCTTGTATATGTTGGATCTTCTGTTGTAATTGTGATTTCGTGTACTTCGTTTTTTCGTTCTTCTTCTTCTCTCATTCTTTGATAGAATCTATCTTTATATAGACTTCAATCAAGGTTACCGGCCGATCCGGGTGCTAACTAACTTCTGACAGATCTGATAGTTGTAGTAGACCTGTTGGTTATGGTAGCTGTCAAGTCTTCCAGTCACTTCTTGAAACTTTGTCTCTGTCAGCAAAATATCGAGTCTGAACTTCACATGTGTCGACATAAGTAGACTAAGTGTCGACACAATCCTTGGTGGTGTTGACGCAGCTCTTATAGTGTCGACACTGCTTCTTGACATAGCTTATATAAGAATGTGTCGACACAAGTCTTGTGTGTCGACACAGTCACTTCTTATCTTGACACAATTAACTTTGAAGAATTCTGATGTGTATGTCGACACAAGTCCTGTGTGTCGACACAGTTGATGTCGACTGAACTTTCTGTGTGTCGACACAAGTCCTGTGTGTCGACACAAGTCCTGTGTATCGACACAGTTGATGTCGACTGAGCTTTCTGTGTGTCGACACAAGTCCTGTGTGTCGACACAGTTGATGTCGACTGAGATTTCTGTGTGTCGACACAAGTTCTGTGTGTCGACACAGTTGATGTCGACTGAGATTTCTGAGTGTCGACTGAACTTTCAGTGTGTCGACACTGCTTCTCCAAGTGTCGACACAATTCACTCCAGGTGTCAACACAGCTTTTCCCAATTGTCGACACAAGTCTTCACAAGTGTCGACACAGCTTCTTTTGGTGTCGACTCATGGACTTAGAAACTTTTCCTGCATATTCTTAACCTGCACATATAATCTCAAAACAACATCAAATACACCTTGATGAATATCATTGAGCTATGTTAGGCTTCTCCAAATCTGGTACACATTTTCCAAAGTACCCAACACCTGCCCATGTAGTAAGACATATCCGGCTCTCTGAACCCGTCAGGGACCAGGGCAGAGACAATCAACTCACTGAAATGGCTTCCGCACACAACCTGGCCAGAGGGCACGTCTCGCGGCCTCGGCTCGCTAACCATGTCAGCGCTAGCCTACCCGGGGAAGATTTCCCGCCCAGTGACATCCTCTTGGTACACTCCGCCGGAATCTCCTTCCCGGGACGCTGTCCGGGAGCATTGACACCCAAAGAAGGAGCCGCAACCACCGGAACCGAAGGCATTGCCCACTCGCTTCTCGCAGTGAAGTCCAACTGGATGGTCTGAAATACCTCCCGCCCGAAGTCTTCCAGCATCCCCATCGTCACCCCACTCACTGTAGGTGGAGAATCTCCTGAGCCTGCTCCTTCCTCCTTGCCTATAGCCATGAGACTTAGTTTGATATTTTCTTGTATCAGCAACGGTCCAGCTTACCGCACCCGAAATGTTGGAACCAAAAACTGCCCCAACGAGAGTTCAGACCCTGGGGGTGTAGCTAACACCTACTTCTCCCAAACCCAGACCCTTGACCAACTGCTGAGAGCTAAAGAACTCACCCTGGGCTATAACACAGAAGTCCCTCCACTAACCCGGAAGATCTCAGAGCACTTTCTCTCCTTAGCCAAGTGCTGAGCTAAGGATACCTCAGAAAGAGATACAAGAATTCTACAAAATGAGAAAGGCTTGCCTTCTGAGGTACCTGTGGGCTTATTTATAGATTTCCAGTATCTGGTCTGCCAACAACATAACTCCACTGTCCCAAAAGGATATATGCAGCCCAGACCAGCCAAACTCCACTATTCTGAGGAGCTAAATGTTGACCTCCAAGGGAAACCAGGTAAATTTATCTCTAAACCAAACTGGGCGGGAGGCTTCTCGCACCCCTAGGAAGAAGCTCTACCGCATGCCCTGCCGAAAGGCCAATATCCGGTCGAATATGGATTTGCCTACCCTACTCGCTTGATCTTATAAAAGACATGGACAAGTCCAAAAGCGTTGAGAGAGTTGAGTGGAAAGGCTTCACTCAACGCCAGAGTAAAAAAGGCATTGAGAGCGTTGAGAGTGAGAGATCCACTCAACGCCTTAGGTCTAGAGAGTTCTGCTCACCCCGGGGACTTTTTGCCTACCCAGGCAGAAGCCTTCTCGCCTATCCTGGCGAAAGGCTCTTGAATCACCTCCCCCGGGGGAAAAACCCACTCAGTGAATATGGGGTTGTACAGCGCACACACCGCAGGCATTCACAGCCACATAAAAGACCATATGTTAACATAATATGGAGCACTTCTCTTCAAGCAGGGTAGCGAGTCAGGCAGGCCTCACTGATGTGGCCATCAGTGGCAGTGGCTAGTCCTGCCACTTTTGTGGGTGATCTTACCGCATAACCCAGGCCCTAACGTAAAACCTCGTGTACTCTTGGATGTGAGCGACATTTGCTTATTCAACATGTAACATCCTAATTCGCGTTAGGCCCCTTGCGCGCACTTTTAAGTCAGGATACCTAACTTGGGCTCAGGGTGTGCTAGCAGATAGGCTTGCACCTAAGTTGGGGAGGAGTGTTTAGACACTATCGCTGGGCGATAGTAGCTATCGCCCGGCGGTAGTGGAATAGTCGAGGCGTTGAGAGCGGTGAATGGATTCAACTGCGTTGAGTGCTACCGCGCAGCGGTAGTGGGATACCGCGCGGCAGTAGCGGAATATTCAAGGAGTTGAGAGCGTTGAATGGATTCAGCAGCGTTGAGTGCTACCGCGTAGCAGTAGCGGGATACCACGTAGAGGTAGTGGAATAGTCGAGGTGTTGAGAGCATTGAATGGATTCAGCAGCGTTGAGTGCTACCGCGCGGCGGTAGCAGAATACCTTGTGGCGGTAGTGGAATAGTCGAGGTGTTGAGAGTGTCGAATGGGTTCAATGATCGTCAAACGGTGCTACCGCGCGGCGGTAGCGTGGTAACGCGCGGCGGTAGCCGAGCGATCGTAGAACGCCGCTACTGCGCCTGGCGTTAGTGTTACCGCGGGCGATAGGCCACTGATTTATTTTGACAAGGAGCTCGGGAAGTTATCGCGAGGCGGAAGGAGGTTATCGCCCGGCGATATGGGTACATGTGGCGACACCTGAGTGGGCAGTTCGGGCGGTGGCTTGCGAAAGAAGTCATTCTTGGGGATACCGCCCGACGGTAGCATACCATCACGCGACGGTAGCTCCCTTATCAGAAAACCTTAACTCTATTTTGTTGCCCCTATATATAATCTACAAAGTCTTAACCGCCTGTTACTTTCTCCGGGATTTTCTAGGAGAACGACTACGACATAGCTTTTCTTAGAGACAAGGAATGAAAGGAGAACGAGAGCCAAGGTCGACTCCAACGAGAGAGAGGGAGCCATGCCGCAAAGAAGGGTGACAAGATCCATGGCCCGAAATGGTGGAAACGCCGGAGATGAGGTGAGCTTTCTACCATCTCCCTTGGTGCTAGATCTGTAGTTATTTCTAGGAGAGATGTCAACTCAAAGGAGTCTTGACTTGCGAGATGATGATTTCCTAGGAAGAGACCATTATAGGGCTTGTGCCCTATGGATAGTGATGTCTTCAACCTCTCCTCTCTTCTTGAGTAGAAGGTGGACTTGGTTCGTGAAGAGAAAATGGTCTAGTGAGGGTGAATAGGGTGGAGGAATTTCTGGATATAATTTTGAATATATGCCTTGCTGAAGGAGATGAACCGATGTCGTTCACCATGCTTTAAGATGTGTGCAGAAATCTCTTTTCTGCACGCAACAGTCTTTAAGGCCTATTTTGAGTATGTTGCGGCTAGATCTGGGTTTTGGTCTGAATACAAAAGTTGTAGCCCTTGTAAAGATCTTTCCAACGGGTGGTTACTCGTTTTTGTACAAGGCCTGTAGCCTTGGGAAAGTCCAATCGAAGTTGTTGTACAGTAATCATTCCTTTTATATAGTTCTCGTATTTGTTTTGTATCGACTTTAGGTTTGGTAGAGAGATTGTAGTACATTAACGTTAATGTTTTGATTGTGATAAAATATGTTAATGAGATTTGTTGGATAGATCCCTAATGAACAAATGGTGTAGTAAAATGTACTTGATCAAGGTGATTTGGTGGAGGTTAGTGAACGAATTGATTGATGAGTTTGGATGGTAGGAATGACTTAAATATGTGGATCGATAGGGATGTACTTGATAATGGTAATACATTGAATAATGATGAGGTTGACTTGAAGTTTGTTGTACATAACTTGTAGTAATTGCGATGAACAAATGGTTGATGACTTTTAGTTGGTAGATCCACATATACACGAATAGTTCAAACTTGGTAAAAAAATTGTAGCCAGTGATGTTAAAGTCATGTGATCATGGTATACATATAATTATGATAACCAAATAGTTGATGAATATGTGTGGAGTACCACTATGCTGATGGTGAACCCTTGGTGTGCTTCGATTTACGAAAATGTGGAAGGGTTGAAAGTGCGCGTGTGTTGCCGCACTGGAATTATGTATTGGTAAGAGACTCGGTGTGGAGCTCTTGCGTGCTGTTGAGCATGAAATGTGAATAATGAAAAGGGGGCTCAATGTGGAGCCCGTATATGAAATGCATATGGTGTGACTCGACACGCGGTGTCGTAATCCCGGGTTAAGGATAGTGTAGCAAGACTACGGGCTCGCCAGTCGTCACACCGACGGGAGTTGACAGATAGACTTTGGGCGGTTGGGCTTGGTCCTCGGTGCTCATTACCGAGGCTCCTTCCGTGCCAAGTGGACAGTTGGGCTTGGTCCTCGTGCTTTTTCTGAGGCTCCTTCTGGATCACAAGATAGGCCAATTCAGGGCTTGGTTCTCAGTGCACATCTACCCAAGACTCCTGCTGAGCCGTAGTACGCATGTGAGCTCCGCTGTTGTGTCCTTATCATTGAGGCGTACGAAGGCCTAGGCCAGGTAGTGTGGATGCCAGCCTAGTACAAGTCTGTGTCGACATAGCAGTTGCATGTGCGTGATCATGGGTGAGTCATTGCGTAGCTGTGCAACCTTGGGCTCGTGGGAGGCGGCTCAAGCAGTAGGGCAAAGAAGCTGGTGAGAGGAATCGAAGAGGCGAGTGGGACCATGTGGTCCACTCGCAGAAGGCGAGACGGGGCTCGACGCTGTAGGCAAGACGTCCTCTAGGGCGCGAGCTAGCCCTTGAGGGTGAGAGGGCTCCCATAAGGCGGGAGGCCAGCAAGACGAGCAGGTGGGCTCGTCTCGCCCGCTGGTCATTTCCCCACTCACCACGTAGAAGGAAGGATGTTTTTACCTTCTTACCCCCAAAGTGAATTTTACTCTTCTACCCCAGGTAATCTTGCCCTTTTGCCCTTGGTGGTCTGCGTATAACCCTTCAGAACATCGGAGTTTGGCTGTTGCCAGACCCAACCCAGGCTATTTTGGTAATTTCAGGTCGGTTCAGTATGGTTATTTGCAGATCAAACTCAGAGGCCTATAAATAGACCGATAAGGTGCCTGGAACAGGTTGTTGAACCTGTCCATATTCTTCCTCAGATACACCTAGCTCAGTATTGGCTAGAGAGGGGGAGAACTTCAGATTCTTCCGGGTAAGAGGTGGGACCTCCGAGCTGAGACCTTCGGTCTGTTTCTGGTCCTGTGACTCACGTCGAGAGGGTGGTTCGAGAAGAGTAAGTGTGTACTGCAGCTTCGGGTCCGAACTCTAGGTGGAACCGGGTGACTGGTTTCAACAATAACTCCGATGTTCTGAGGAGCTAAATGCAAACCTCTAAGGGTATTCAGGTAATTTTACCTCTGGACCCTACTATGGTGTTGAGTGAAGAAGCATCGCTCAATGCTAAGGGCTGCGACATCGAATGGAGAAGCACTACTCAACGCCAAGAACTGCAGCGTCAAGTGGAGAAGCATCACCCAACGCCAAGGGCCAAGGACCACGTCGTTGAGTGGAGAAGCATCACACATCACCAACTTTGAGGGCCTCCGGCTGACCCGGGCGCAAGCCTTCCCGCAAGCCTCGGTCGGATGCGTCTTGGCTCACGCAGCTCGCCTTCTAACTCTAGGCGAGTGCGAGTTGAGCTGCTGTGGCTCGCCTGCCCCTAGGGCTGTAAGTACGAACCAACCAAACCACATAACAAAACTGAACTGAACCCAATCACATGGTTCGGTTCGGTTTTAGTAGTTGCGGTTCGGTCATGGTTCCGTTTTTTTAAAACCAGGTGGTTCGGTTCTGTTCGCAGTTTGGAATGTCAAACCGAATCGAGTCAAACCGAACCGTATTAGCTTTAATAAAATTTTAATATATTATCAATATAGTCAGGTCTTCACTCTTGTTAGTTGTTACAACTTACTAGAACTAGAAGTCACTATTTTTGGATTCATAATTACTTATATTAGAACATAATTTATTAAAGAACATGACTTATTATAGAACACGATTTATTATAGTTGGGTAAATTATTAAAGAAATCTTTCATAAGAATAAATTTTCCTAAATTTGTTTATCTATTTTTATGTTCATGCGTTATTTATCTCCATGTCCCAATTATTTTTTCATATTTTTAAACCACTCATACCGAACTAAAGCATACGGTTCGGTTCAGTTCAGTTCCAATGGTGTGCATAGTTTGGTTTGGTTCCAAATTTTTGGAACCACATGGAGGTGGTTCGGTTAATAGTTTTAATAAAAAACCGAACCATACCGAACTATTATAGTTCTACTTGCCCCTATACGGAAGCGAGCCGTCGATAAGGTCGCCTAGGCAGGCATGGGCTGGGTCTTGCTCGCACGACTCGCTCTCCTTCTTGGCGGGAGTCAGCCGGCCATCTGGGTTCGCTCACCTACTGCATTGATGCGGGCCGTTAGTTCTGGCTCGCTCGCCTAGCCTAGTGGACCCACTCGGCTAACACGAGGTTGTACATCCAGGAAATTAAAGATAAGTTTTTGGAGAAAAAGCTTTTGGTCATCTTCTTCCTCTCGACAAAGTTGAAGCCTACCAAGAACTTGCTCAAAAGTTAGTCCATGAATTACAGACAGTGTTTTAGTCGTTAAATAAATATTTTACTGAAGATCAAATCATTTTCAACAGCAAGGTCAGAACATTTTTCTTTTTGAGTAAGCATAAACAACGCTATGCAGTTACTTCTCAGCACAGGCAGAACAACCTTGAAGATCTATTTTTGGTGTTGTGAAGAAGGAAGAGCTGAGTTTACTCAGTTCATCAAGTAGGCTCAGATAACACTTTCTCTAGACCAAGGCAACAACAAGAAATTTACTCATTTCACTCTATAGGATCATTCTTGATCTGAGCTGTAAGCCTGAAATATAAAGGCTGAGTTATAGGGTCCTTCAATGGATTTGAGGTAGGGCTTGTGTGGCCGAGGTAGAAGATTTATTTTTGAGGTAGGATTCAATTGTGAATCTGAGTATAGGGCTATCCTCCTAGCTTGAGGTGTAGGACTTTGATTAAAGTCTAAGGTAGGTAATCTATGGATCACTGAGCTATAAGAGTATCATTTACTTTGAGTGGTAGGGCCTTGGGCCTGAGCTAGGACTTGGAGTCTGAGAGATCCTGAGGGATCTGAGTTGTAAGCTCTTTGAGCTGAGATTGGATAAGTTTGCCTTGTTGAAAGAAATTGTACCTAATCACTTAGAGAGGGGGTGAATAGGTGACTTAATCTTTTTAAAACCTTTTAGGCATATTGCAGGTTATATCACAGATTTATAACTAATTCTACACAGCAGTCAATCAGCAATCACATCAATCAAACAATCACACAGTGAACACACAAATTTATAGTGTTTCCCCAAGGTTTGGGTACATCCACTTTCCCCCTTCGCCTATCTAGTAGTGTACTAGATTCAGCCAAACTCCTCCACTATCTCAGATCCTCATATCTTACACTCAGAACCTCAACCAGGTTCCTACATCTCAGGCCCCTTGGCCCTACAACTCAGCTTCTTCACAAAGCCTACACTCAGCTTCTTCACAAAGCCTACACTCAGCCACAACAGGCCTACACTCAGAGAATTAGATCTCCTACACTCAGGCACTCAGGCCCTACACTCAGCCTTTATAATTACAGGCTTACAACTCAGATCCCTAAGGATCCTACAAGAAATTAGAATACAAAGTTTATACCTACAACTCAGAGAAAAGAGAGATGAGTTGAAAGGTTCTTGATGAGTTCTTGGAAGAACTCTGCTGAGAACAATCTCACTTGGCTTTTCTTCAAAGCTTCTTGAATGTATAACACAATAGGATTGATTCTCTGCAGCTGATCTTCAATCACTGCAACTTAAGATTCAGAACTAGGTCTGAACCCTTCTTCACAGCTTGGTTCCAACGGCTGTCTTCTTGGATGGAGCTCTCTCTCTCCAACTACTCAGATCTTCAGATCACTTCAACTGATTTATGTTAATCTGTGTTCAATCATCTCTATCTGTTGATAGTATAAGCCTATATATAGGCCTTCTTCATGGTGACCGGCTGATCCGGTTCCTAACAGCTTTCTGACAACTCTGACAGGTGCAGTAGACCGGCTAGAATGGCAGCTGTCAAGTCATCCAGTCAGTTCTTGAAATTTCTGTAACTGTCTGAAAGTGTCGAGACAGTCTGTCTTTAAGTGTCGACACTTATAGACCAAGTGTCGACACAAGTTGACTAAGTGTCGACACTAGCCTTCAAGGTGTCGACACAACTCCTTGTGTTGTAGAATTCACTTCTCGACACAACTTCTTCATCATGTTTCGACACTGATAATGTGTGTCGACACAAGTCCTTGTTCTTTAGTACTTTGTTGAATTCTTGTAAGTGTCGACACAACTCCTTTGTGTCGACACATCTTCATGTGTTGAACTTGTTCAGTGTCAACACTTCTTCTTTGTACAACCCCGTGTCCGACGAGCAAGGTCACAGGGAGCTCGGCAGCAGCAGGCGAGCTCGGCATCAGCAGGGGCGAGCCCGAGCTCGGCGTCCGTCGGCCAGAGATCGTCGATCGGCGACCCCGAGCTCGGCATTCGCCGAGCGGGCTGCAACTCGCGCCCTCGCAGTGGAGCTCAGCAGCAGCGGGCGAGCAGAGCATGCCGAGGTGGCCAGGGGTCCCAGCTCGCCTGGGGGTCATAGGTACTTTTTACTGTTTTACCCCTGCTGGTCTGCCCATAGCCCTTCAAAACAGCGGAGTTTGGCTGTTGGCAGGCCCAGCCAAGGGTTTCCTGGTAATTTCAGGTCAGTTATTTTGGTTATTGGCAGTCCGGATTTCAAAAGCTATAAATAGGACCCAAGGGGTACCCCAGAAAGCAGGTTCTCCCTGTGCTCTTCTCCCCAAAATCTTTAAGTGCTTTCTGAGGGTACCTTAGCTCGGCTTCAGGATAAGGAGGGGAAGCGCTCTGAGATCTTCCGGGTTTGTGGTGGGACCTCCCTGCCGAGCCCTTGGGTCTGTTTTCTCCTTGTCTTGTTGTTTTTCCTTGCAGGAGCGAAGTAGGCGCGAGACCACCCCCTTTCCCCAAGGGCGAGCTCCACAGGAAGCCGGGTTCCGGTTTCAACATTTTGGTGCGGTGAGCGTGGACAATGGTCAGCGCAGAAAAGTTTCCGCGAGCTCAATGACGGGACAAGGATCCGACAGGCCGAGCTCGCCCCCCCCCCCCCCCCCGCCTCTCGCAATGGTGGGAATGTTCGAAGACTTCAGAAGCGAGGTGCTGAATCTGGTCAAGTTCGCACTCGGCATGCGGGCCGAGTGCTCGACTCCGACAAACCAGATCGCGGTCGCCCCCTCATTGGGCGAGGACGCTCCCGGCAGGCGAGCTGGGAAGGAAGTGGCCGAGGAAGGTCGAGGGTGCGAGCTCCCCGGGCGCGAGCTCTTCCCCGGTTCGGTAGGCCGAGGTCGCTTCGGCGAGCTGGGCTCGCGAGACTCGCCAGCTTGCCCAGTGGGAGGAGGGAGCCCTTTCAGCGAGCTGGTCTCTTCAGCTCCAGTTCCAGATGGGTTCAGGGAGCCCGAGATGTCCTATTACACTGGGAATGGAGACCCGGTCCAGCATGTCCAATGGTTCGAGGACGTGGTCTCCATCCGTCAGATGTCGGACGGATTCAAGTGCCGGCTCTTCGCCATCACCCTCCGGGAGAAGGCAAGGGAGTGGTTCCACCAGCTACCGGCCAGCTCCAATTACTGCTTCGAGGACTTGCGCCGAGGATTCATGCTGAGATTCACCACTTCGAAGAAGAGGAAGAAGGAGTCCGAGTCTTTGTTTCACATTAAGCAGGGGGTGAACGAGACGTTGGGAAGCTATGTGGACCGATTCCAGGAGGAAGTTACTCAAGTCCAGGAGATGCCGGGCCATAGTCTGATGATGGCCTTTACCCTGGACCTGCAACAGGGTTTCTTTTGGATGGAGCTGAAGAGAGTTCCCCCCTCTCCTACGAGGAGTTGATGGAGAGGGCGGCGAGAGAGGTCGACGGGGAGGCGTCGAACCCAGAATTTGCAAGGAAACTGGCCAGGTGGGCCATGAAGGAAGAGAAAGAGTCGAGGGGAGTGAAGGCACAAGAGGAGAGAAGAGGGGAACCAAGGCAGAGGGAGCAGAGGCAGCTCCAAGGGCCGCAGCAGCCGGGGTGGGGGCGTCAGGAGCCCGACCGTCGGTTAGGTTGGAGGCCAGAGTGGCAGGGGCATGGGCCGCAGAGGGGGAACTTCGGAAGGGGTCACTTTCAGGGGAGGCAAGACCAATTCCACCCCCCAGGCTGGAGGCAGGGCTAGAGGCCCCGGCTCCCCGATCAAGAGGAGGCCATGGCCATAGCCCTGGGAGCAAGGAGGGGAGCGTGGAGGAGGAGAAGAAGAGAGGTTAGGGTGGAGCTGCCCTATTGCGACTTCCATCAGGAAGAGGGGCACGCAACAGCTACGTGCCCGGAATTCTTGGAGATGAGAGGGAACAAGGAGCGGCAGCGGCAGCAGCAGGAGGTGCGGCAGGAAGTGAGGATCGAGGAGGTCCTGCCTCGGGCGGAGGAAGATCGCTGTGAAGACCGGGTGGATGTGGGGACCCGAGGGGGAATCAGGATGATCCACGGGGGAGCAGGGATCGAGGCCTCCCGCAAGGCCAGTCTCCACACCATGTACCGGCGGAACGTCGCCTCTATATCCCAAACCCCACCACCGGAGGAGAGGATCACCTTCTCCAGGAGTGATATGCCAGACCACGAGGATCCGTTCTGCGATGCGCTGGTCATCAAGACGGCCATCGAGAACTTCACTGTCTCTCGAATCCTCGTGGACAACGGGAGCTCCGTCAACGTCGTCTTCAAAAAGGCATTCGACGCGATGAAGGTGGAGGCAAAGAGGGTGCTGGCCTCAGATGGCCCCTTGTTCGGATTTTCAGGAGAAAGGAAGGAAGTAGAGGGAGGAGTTGGCCTCCATGTCACCTTGGGGGGGGGGGGGAGTCCTGAAACTGCAAGTTCGTCATTGTGGACGCCCCCAGCAGCTACAGCGCCATCTTTGGGAGGCCCCTGATCAGCGCCTTCCGCTGCATCCCCTCATCTTTTCATCAATGCTTGAAGTTCAACGCCGAGGGGATCCAAGTCAGGGTTAGGGGAGACCCAAAGGTGGCGCGGGAGTGTTATGTCACTGCGGTGAATACCATCTCCTGGCAGGATGGAGCCGAGGAGATGGGGCGAAGGATGGAGGAGGTCGACCAGGAAGCAGGAAGGGAGGAGCTGGGAGAGAAGAGCTGCCAGAGGAGGCGACAGGAGGAGATCTGGAGGAGGTGGCCGAAGTGAGGGCCGTTGGAGGAGAGCTGGAGGTAGAGGTCCCCGTTCCGGAGGAAGGGGATGCCGAAGGATGGGCAGAGCAATCTAGGCTGGAGGCAGCAGAGGAGGTCGTGGAGCTGGAGGTGCTCACCCGAGGAGGAAGGGTGGAGAAGATCCGCGTCAGCGGGGGGCTGACCCCGGAGGACCAGGGCAGGATGCTGGAGTGCATCCAGAAGAACGTGGACATCTTCGCCTGGAACGCCGCGGAGATGCCGGGGGTTGACGCGGATGTGGCTTGCCACCGCCTCAACCTGGACCCGGGAACACGCCCCGTTCAGCAGAAGAAGAGGTCCACCGCGGACAAGCTGGCGGAACCCATCCGGGAGGAGGTGGCGAAACTCCTCAAGGCAGGCTTCGTGTCTGAGATTCAGTACCCCGGCTGGGTCTCCAACGTGGTTATGGTTAAAAAAGGGGGTGGCCGATGGAGGATGTGTATCGACTTTTCCTTACTTAATAAAGCTTGTCCTAAGGATTGTTACCCCTTGCCTCGGATCGACGCGCTGGTTGACTCAGCCGTCGGTTTTTCTGTAATGAGTTTTTTGGATGCTTTTTCAGGTTACCATCAGATCAGGATGCACCCCCAGACATCAAGGATGTCTCATTCATCACCGGGGATGGATGCTACTGCTACAAGATGATGCCCTTTGGGCTGAAAAATGCTGGGACTACCTACCAGAAGATGATGGACAGGGTCTTCAAGGAGCAAAGGGGAAGGAACTTAGAGGTGTACGTGGACGACCTCATGATCAAAAGCCGGGATGTGGATGCCCACCTTCGGGACCTGGAGGAAACCTTCGCCACCCTGCGCAGATACAAAATGCGGTTGAACCCCCTTAAGTGTGTCTTCGGGGCCAGCCGAGGAACGTTCTTAGGGCATCTCCTCACCCCCGCAGGGATCGAGCCGAATCCAGACAAGGTCAAAGCTATCCTAGAGCTGGGGTCCCCGCGGAATGCAAAGGAGGTCCAGGGGCTGACAGGGAAGCTGGCAGGGCTGAGTCGCTTCTTTTCATGGGCAGGAGAAAAGTGCTCCCCCTTCTTCAAGACGCTAAGGGGGGGCAGAGGTTTGAATGGAGCAAGTAGTGTGAAGAGGCATTCCAGGCCCTCAAGGTGCAGTTGACACAGGCTCCGCTGCTCCAAGGGCCGAAGGAGGGGGAGGACCTGTTCTTGTATCTCGAGGTCGGGGCAGAGGCCCTGAGCTCCGTCTTGGTTCGTGAAGAAGGGAAGAGACAGCTCCCTATTTACTACGTGAGCCGGGTCCTGAGGAAGGCCGAGCTCCGGTATCCGATCTTGGAGAAGCTTGCGTTCGCCCTAATCATCTCGGCTCGGAGGCTACGGCCTTACTTCCAGGCACACTCAATCCGAGTGGTAACCGACCACCCCCTCCATAACATCTTTGAGGGGGTGGAGCATTCAGGCAGGTTGGCTAAGTGGTCGGTGGAGATGAGCGAGTTCGACGTCTCCTTCGTTCCGCGGCTCTCGATCAAAGCCCAGGCGATGGCTGACTTTCTTGCTGACTACGTGGTTGAAGTGGCGGAGGAAGAACTCACTCGCCCGGCTCCTTGGAAGGTGAGGGTGGATGGAGCCTCGGGAAGACATTCCTTAGGAGTAGGGGTGATCCTAGAAAGCCCTCAAGGGACTCGAATCGAGCAGACGGTGGTGGTGCACTTTCCCATTACCAACAACCAGACCGAGTACGAGGCCGTGATAGCAGGGCTGCGCCTGGCCAGGGAGCTGGGGGTATTAGATGTGGAGGTCCTTACCGACTCCATGGTAGTGGCTTCTCAGATTAACGGGGAGTTTGAGGCAAGGGAGCCCACCCTGCGATCGTACTTGGCCAAGGTGAAGGGGGTCATTGGCACTTTTCAAACTTTCACCATCCGACACGTGCCCAGGGAAGAGAATGAACAAGCCGATCAATTGGCTAAGCATGGTCCCCAGGTGGGGGGCACCATCACCGACCTGTTTCGCCCCTCCATCGAAGAAGGAGAGCTCATGGAAATCGATCAGCAAGCTTCATGGATGGATCCAGTGATTGTTTTTCTCTCCACAGGAGAGTATCCGGAGGGGGTGGACAAGAAGAAGCTGAGGCACAAGTCAGCATACTACCTCCTCCAGGACGGGCAGCTATACAGAAAGACCCTCTCAGGGATGCTGGCCCGCTGCGTAACCGAGGGAGAAGCGCGAAGGATCTTGGAGGAGGTCCACTCCGGGGAATGTGGGAGTCACTCCGGGAGTCGGACCCTGGAAGGGAGGATAGTCAGGCAAGGTTATTTCTGGCCCACCCTAGGCCGGGACGCTGCAGAATTCGCAAGAAGATGTCACAAGTGCCAGCTGTTTGCCCCTCTCCAGCTGCAGCCGGCCCAGCGGCTCCGAAGTATCACGGCCCCGTGGCCCTTCGCAATTTGGGGAATGGATTTGGTTGGGCCGTTTCCCCAAGCCAGCGGCCAGAGAAGGTTCCTCCTGGTGATGATAGACTACTTCTCAAAATGGATGGAGGTGAAGGCATTGGCCAAGGTGACCTCCCAGGTGATCAGGAACTTTGTTTGGGGGGAGATCATCTGTCGCCATGGGCTGCCCCAGGCCATCGTCACAGACAATGGGCCCCAGTTCGCCAGTGCCGAGTTCACCAGCTTCTGCGAACAGCTTGGGATCGATCTCAGGTTCGCCTCGGTCCATCACCCTAGGAGTAACGGGCAGGTGGGGGCCGCAAACAAGATCATCGTCAACCTCCTCAAAAAGAAGGTGGAGAACCTGAAAGGGAGTTGGGTGGAGCAGCTTCCCGCGGTTCTTTGGGCCCTGAGAACCACCCCCAACACAGCTACAAGAGAGACCCCCTTCAAACTCTCCCACGGGTGCGAGGCCGTGCTCCCCATTGAATTCGAAGTCCAAACACCACGAGTCGTGGCAACAAAAGAAGGCCGTGAGGAATGGCAAGCAGAGAATGAGGAGGAACTAAGGCTTTCCCTTGACATGGTGGAAGAGGTAAGAGACCTTTCCGATATCAGGCAGGAGGAGGTAAAAAGAAGAATGGCCAAGTACTTTGACAAGCACGTCAGGGTCAAGCAGTTCGTGGAAGGGGACTTGGTGCTGAAGAAAGTAGATGCGGCAGGGAGGTCAGCATCCGTAGGAAAGCTCAATCCCAGCTGGGAGGGACCATTCATTGTAAAGGTAGCCTTGGGGTCAGGGGGCTACCGACTCCAAAATGTAGAGGGCGAGACCCTGAGTCTCACCTGGAGTGGTGACGACCTCAAGCGATTTTTCCCCTAAAACATGTAAGCAGCACTTTGATTATAATAAATTCCTTCAAGCTCTCTGATAATGTTGTAACTAGCCTGCATGGTAGAATAAGATGTGTAACGGACCCCGAGCAGATCCCGCTGTCAGGTTCTCACCTAGCTGGCAGGGCTGGAAGTCACTCGGTGTCATCCTTGGCCTCGAGCAGATCCCGCTGTCAGGCTCTCACCTAGCTGGCAGGGCTGGAAGTCACTCGATGGTGGTAGTAACGGACCCCGAGCAGATCCCGCTGTCAGGTTCTTACCTAGCTGGCAGGGCTGGAAGTCACTCGGTGTCATCCTTGGCCTCGAGCAGATCCCACTGTCAGGCTCTCACCTAGCTGGCAGGGCTGGAAGTCACTCGATGGTGGTAGTAACAGACCCCGAGCAGATCCCACTGTCAGGCTCTCACCTAGCTGGCAGGGCTGGAAGTCACTCGGTGTCATCCTTGGCCTCGAGCAGATCCCGCTGTCAGGCTCTCACCTAGCTGGCAGGGCTGGAAGTCACTCGATGGTGGTAGTAACGGACCCCGAGCAGATCCCGCTGTCAGGCTCTCACCTAGCTGGCAGGGCTGGAAGTCACTCGGTGTCATCCTTGGCCTCGAGCAGATCCCGCTGTCAGGCTCTCAACTAGCTGGCAGGGCTGGAAGTCACTCGATGGTGGTAGTAACGGACCCCGAGCAGATCCCGCTGTCAGGCTCTCACCTAGCTGGCAGGGCTGGAAGTCACTCGGTGTCATCCTTGGCCTCGAGCAGATCCCGCTGTCAGGCTCTCACCTAGCTGGCAGGGCTGGAAGTCACTCGATGGTGGTAGTAACGGACCCCGAGCAGATCCCGCTGTCAGGCTCTCACCTAGCTGGCAGGGCTGGAAGTCACTCGGTGTCATCCTTAGCCTCGAGCAGATCCCGCTGTCAGGCTCTCAACTAGCTGGCAGGGCTGGAAGTCACTCGATGGTGGTAGTAACGGACCCCGAGCAGATCCCGCTGTCAGGCTCTCACCTAGCTGGCAGGGCTGGAAGTCACTCGGTGTCATCCTTGGCCTCGAGCAGATCCCGCTGTCAGGCTCTCACCTAGCTGGCAGGGCTGGAAGTCACTCGATGGTGGTAGTAACAGACCCCGAGCAGATCCCGCTGTCAGGCTCTCACTTAGCTGGCAGGGCTGGAAGTCACTCGGTGTCATCCTTGGCCTCGAGCAGATCCCGCTGTCAGGCTCTCAACTAGCTGGCAGGGCTGGAAGTCACTCGATGGTGGTAGTAACGGACCCCAAGCAGATCCCGTTGTCAGGCTCTCACCTAGCTGGCAGGGCTGGAAGTCACTCGGTGTCATCCTTAGCCTCGAGCAGATCCCGCTGTCAGGCTCTCACCTAGCTAGCAGGGCCGGAGGTCACTCGATGGTGCCGACCTTGAAGTCGTCAGGTGCAGGTCAAAGTCTGTGGCAGGAAGCAAAGGGGAAGGATTCTGTCAGGGCGAGCTCGGGCTCGGCGAACTCAGCTCGGCATAATCAAGAAGGCAAGCCGGGCTGGAGGGCTCTGCACGGGCTAGTTCGAGCTCGTCACCCCCGGCTCGGCATTGGCGAGTAGGCCGCAAGCCCGGGCCTCGCCAAAGGGAGGCAAGCCGGACCAGGGAATCTCGCCCCCCCCCCCCGCCCATTACACTTCAAAATTTATTCTTCGACGGGCACGACCTGGATGGCTGGCATGCGAGTAAAGGTAGACGGATAGAAGGGTGGAGGCCGCGTGCGAGTAATAGTGGCGTGATAAGGTCAGAGAGCAACTCGCCGCGAAATCGTTTGGGGCTCGGCAAACACCCCAAGCGCGTCTCGCTCGCGTGCGCGCTCTCATAATCACTCTACTCACGGAACCTGTCTCTGCGAGGTCGTGGGGGAAAGCACTCGCATGCATCCAGAGCACAACAAGCATAGTAAAAAGGAAGTGACACCGGTATGATCAAAAAACCTTCATTAATTATTTACAAAGTTACAGGGAGCTCGCCACGGCGAGTTGTCAAAAAAGGAAAGAGAAAAAAGAAAAAATACAAGGCTGTCAGCTGGCCTCGCCCCCTCCGCCGGACTGGTCCTCGCCGTCGCCCGAACGGTCCTGGAAGCTCTTCCCGAACATCGCGTCCAGGCTATCTTCCTTCTCGCTAGGCGGCGTCGCCGGAAACAGACTCGGCATCAGGTCCCGAGCAGAAATCTCCCTGCATCCTTCCACCAGCACCCCAGAGTCCTTCATCATCGCGAGGGTGCACTCGGCGGTCTGGATTGAGTTGATCCGCAGTCTCTCGACGAGGTCGGCCTCGCCGAAGATGCGCGGGCTCTTGTAGGGGAGTGTGGGAACGATGTCGTGCGACGGGAAGAAGATCTCCGCCTGGCGACGCACCTCGCCGAGGAGGTGCTGGTTCTCCCCCTTCAGCTTCGCGTTCGCACCCTCCAGCTCGCCAAGGCGTGCGCGCAGTCGGCCGTTCTCCTCCCCTTGCTCGGCGTTGCGAGCCTGGAGCTCCCCAGCAGCGTCGGCATCCGCGGCCAGTTGCGCGCGCAGCCGGCTAACCTCCTCCCCCAGCTCAGTGTTGCGAGCCTGGAGCTCGCCCGCCGCCTTGGCATCCTGGAAAAAAAAGAGGAAGCCCATTTAGCGGCAGCAAAGCTTTCTAAGTAAAAGAGAGCGGTGCGTAACACTTACCAGCCCGCCAGCAGTCTGAGCGAGAAGACTATCCGCGATGCCGAGCCGCCTCGCCTGATCGGCGACCTGCTCCTTGGCGAGGTCGCGAGCCTGCTCGGCCTTTTCGAGCTGGTGGCTGATGGCGAAGCTACGACGCGCCAGCATGTGGTGCAGCTCCAGAGTCCGCAGGTGGGACTGCAGACCCTCATGGCCGAGTTGCTGGAGGGTCGTCCTCTTGTAGGCCTCGGCATCCTCCCGGCCATAAAGGCCGAAGCCGAGGGCGTAGGCGTGACCAGTGGCGGGCTCGCGGTCGTGCCAGGATGGGTGCAGAGTGGAGACGGAGACTCGATGAGCGAGCTCGTCCCACTGCAGCATGGGCTCGCCCGCGGAATCCTTCCAGCGCGCGCCGAAGTTGAAGAGGGGGTGCTGCTTCGGCGGCGCACGCTCGCGGGCAGCCCTCTTCGCCGAAGGAGGAGGGGAGATCGCGGCCGAGTTAGAAGGGCCCTTGTCGCCCTTTCGGCCCTTGCTGGTCGTCTCCTTCAGCGGGCTCTCCGGTGACGCATCGGGAGGAGTCTCCGACGAGCTGATATACTTGGGGCTGAACTGATGTTGTTGTTGTTGCCCCCGCGGAGCCAGCAGGGCTCTCAGCATCTTTTTCATCTGACGGGGGCCGGATGGCTGGTTCGGCCCCGCGTCCCCAGATTGCCTCTTGCTGGAAGAGGGCTGCGAGAGGGCCGCCTCATCTCGGCAGGCCGCCGCCGCCGCCCTCTCGCGAGCAAGAGGGTCTGTATCAAGCCCCGGGTCCGCAAATGGCGGGTTCGCGGGGATTATTCGCTCCCCTGCAGGAAAATACCTGGAAAGGTTAGAAAATTCAGATATGATGATGTGCCGAGCTCGGCAAGATGAGGAGAGCATACCTTCGCCGGGCAGAACCGGGGGGAGCGCGTCGAGGCCCCTCCGCAGGAAGGCGACCTCGAAATCTTTGTGGAGGAAGAATTTGTGGAGCTCGGCGTCGTTGCCGGACACGGCCGGCGGGCGGTACACCTCCTCGCCTTTTTGTTGCGGCGAGTAGGGGATGTTGCCGAGATCGCCCTTGATGAATGCGATCTTGGTCATCCAGGTATGGTGCTTGTTCGCGATCTCGCGAACTTTGATCAAGGAGCCGCCGAAGTAGGCAACCCCGTCCGTCGTCGCCTTATAGGAGATGAGTTTCCTGAACACCGTCAGGTTGAACTCGATCCTCTCCCGCCGGAGGTAGCTCGCGAACGCCACCATCATGGCGATGGCGTTTGAGTTCAGCTGCGCGGGGACGGCCCCGTAGTATTTCAGGATCTGCCGGATCTCCGGTCACAAGGGAAGTCGCAGCCCCACCTCGAAGTGCGAGATGGGGAATGCGAGCTCGTTCTCATAGAACGTGTTGATGGCCTCGCCCGGCCCCGACCTGCGCGCCTCAAAGCCCGGCGGCACATACAGGGCTATGAATTCTGCGAGCTCCTCCTCGCTGGTGTGGCCTTCGAAGAAGCAGTAATCCGCGAAGTGTTGCGCGCATTTGGAGCGGCCATCGGCGTTCGGGTTGGTCTTGCCCATGATCGCAGAGAAGAAGCGAAGCGCTGCGCGAGCAGAGAAAGGAAAAAAGCAAGGAAGGGAAAGCAAAGCAATAAAGACAGTACGGGGGTAGGTGAGGGGGGGGGGGGGGCTATTTATTGGAAAAGGAATCTGAGGCAGGCTGTCACATCGGCGCAGCTCGCCGCCCCAGCTCGCCACCCCAGCTCGCCACCCCAGCTCGCCGACTTCCGGCGCATCCCAACTGAAGCTAAGTCAAACATTACAGCTTTTTATTTAAATAACATAATTAAGAATGTTCTAAGAGTTGTTCATCACAGAAGGGGAAAGTTCAGAACAGAAAAGGAGGCGCGCGAACAGGGAGGGCATCGGGACGCGAGCGACGGTCGGCTCGGCAGAGGAGCCCGCAAACTTACCTACCCCGGCCTCGCGACCCCCGCCCCCCAAGCTGCCGCGCGCGGAGTAGCTCGCGGATCCTTCCAGAATTCCTTTGCGCGACCAAGAGACCGTCGTCTATCTCATCCAGGAGTCGGGAGGGAGACATCAACTCGCCAGGTCGGCCGAGGCGCACCTCCTCAGCAAGACGCGCATAGTCGCGCTGCAGCGTCTCGTTTACTCCTTGTACCTCGCGCAGTCCGCACACCAGCTTCTTGAGGAGCTTGACCTCCCTCCTCGACAGCTCGCCCTGATCCACCTCCGGACCCAAGTAAGAGTCCAGTGAGCTGGGAGATGGGAGGGGAGAATGGTGGGCTGCCCGCGAGGACTCCTCGGCAGCCGATTGACTGGGAAGGGCTGTAAAGGCAAACGTCAGCGAAGCAAAAGCTAGTGAAGCACAGAGTTGAGCGAGGAAGACCTGAAGAGCTCAGCGGCTCAAAGGAAACGCGAGGAGGGATGAACCTCAGGTCCTTCCCGCGACCTGGGCCGCGAGCCCCCGACGAGATGAGCTCGAAGCCCGGGACAGGAATGGACCCCAGGCCTCCCCCGGCGGCCGCATCAATTTGCCGAGGAGGGGAGCCCTGTGGTGAAGCTGGCCTCTGCGAGCTCACAGGCAGGATCCCGAAGAGGAGCGGCGGATCCCGGGGATGGCTGTCCGGTGCCGAGAGTCGCGAAGTGGCGAGCGTGACCTCGCCTCGCAGCGTAGGGACCCGCGGCGCGGTGCCCTCGTCATCTGGTAGGCCGCCCTGATCGTCGCCGACAACAACGACCTCCCTATCATTCTCCAGAATAGTTCGAGTAGAAGAGCCGGTCTCGCGAGCCAGCGTGGCCCTCAGGTCGTGGAAGATGGGCTCGGCCGCCTCGGGAAACGGCTTTGTCCTCTTGGAGCTCGGCTCGGCGGGGTCAATTTGAGGAACTTTCGCGGGGACCGCCGTTAGCGCGGCAACGCGAGCCGCGGAAGCCTGTCGAGCTCGGTCTATGCGCTCTTGAATCTCCTTGGGAAGGGGCATCTTGGCAAGGCAGCAGGGGGAATGGCAAGAGCCAGGCAGCATAGCAGGTGCATATATATAGCCGCAGGTGGCCCCCACCAGAAGATTCCCTCCAACTCGCCAGCCAGAGCTCGCCGCACACTTCGGGTTGGATGTTTCTTTCCGAGCTTTTTGACAAGCTCGAAAAGAGCGGGGATTGTGTACAACCCCGTGTCCGGCGAGCAAGGTCACAGGGGAGCTCGGCAGCAGCAGGAGAGCTCGGCATCAGCAGGGGCGAGCCCGAGCTCGGCGTCCGTCGGCCAGAGATCGTCGATCGGCGACCCCGAGCTCGGCATTCGCCGAGCGGGCTGCAACTCGCGCCCTCGCAGTGGAGCTCAGCAGCAGCGGGTGAGCAGAGCATGCCGAGGTGGCCAGGGGTCCCATCTCGCCTGGGGGTCAGAGGTACTTTTTACTGTTTTACCCCTGCTGGTCTGCCCATAGCCCTTCAAAACAGCGGAGTTTGGCTGTTGGCAGGCCCAGCCAAGGGTTTCCTGGTAATTTCAGGTCAGTTATTTTGGTTATTGGCAGTCCGGATTTCAAAAGCTATAAATAGGACCCAAGGGGTACCCCAGAAAGCAGGTTCTCCCTGTGCTCTTCTCCCCAAAATCTTTAAGTGCTTTCTGAGGGTACCTTAGCTCGGCTTCAGGCTAAGGAGGGGAAGCGCTCTGAGATCTTCCGGGTTTGTGGTGGGACCTCTCTGCCGAGCCCTTGGGTCTGTTTTCTCCTTGTCTTGTTGTTTTTCCTTGCAGGAGCGAAGTAGGCGCGAGACTACCCCCTTTCCCTAGGGGCGAGCTCCACAGGAATTCGGGTTCCGGTTTCAACATTCTTGGTGTCGACACATGCCTTCTGTAACAGCCCAAAGTTCAGAAACAGGAAATATTTGGGTGACACGGCCTGGGACACGGGCGTGTCCCAGGGCGTGTCAGGTGACACGGCCTGCGACACGGGCGTGTCGCAGGGCGTGTCGGGTTGTGTCGACGATTGGGCTTTGTCTCGACGATTTTTTGGTCTCGATGATTCGTCGAGAAAGGCACACGGCCCATGACACGGGCGTGTCTAAGGCCGTGTCGCATGCTCGACGATTTTTACTCGACGATCGTCGAGTGTCGAGAAGTGCGTGACGAGTGTTGAACACGGCCTGTGACACGGGCGTGTCACAGGGCGTGTCCAATCAGGCGACGAACTCAGCCCGCCGAGAATTCGACAGGGCGTGTCTGGGTGCCGTGTCTGGGCACACGGCCGGGGACACGGGCGTGTCCCAGGCCGTGTGAAGTCTCGGGATGATTTGGGATTTTTTCACCCAGGTACACGGCCACAGACACGGGCGTGTCTGAAGGCGTGTTGGTGACACGGCCCATGACACGGGCGTGTCCCGTGGGCGTGTCACTGGTTTGGATAAGTCGGTTGACCACCGCTTGAGGCACACGGCCAGGCACACGGCCGTGTTCGAGGCCGTGTCGGGTCAAATTGTGTGTTTTTGGCAGAATCGTGGCCGTCCATTCCTTCAGTCTGGATCCAAGGGCTGAAAGCTCTTCTTCTTTTTCCTTAAGGGCCGAAGTCAGAGATTGATTTCTCATTGACTTTGGCCTTCACCTTTCTTCAAGAGAGAGAGAAAGGAGGAGGAAGAAGGGAAGGGGGCTGCTGGTTGGTGGTGCTGCGGTTTACCGGCGAGAGATCCGAAGCCAGCGTTGCGGAGGAAACGCTCTTGCGAGTCTTGCAAGCAAGCTTTCAAGCCATGTCACCGAAGCGATCGTCAAGGGTAACGACCTTTCTTCCTAAGCCATGTGAAGGCTTCCTTTTAGCATATCTTTGTGAGTTCCCCCACCAAGAGGTGGCTGGTTTTGGGACTCTTTGGGTGGATGTGTGAAATCCCCCTTGTTAGCATATAGATCCGGAAATGGAGTACGGAATAGGCATGCTGTGTGAAGCCCATCTGGACAGGTTGGTCTAGATTGGTGATGTTGCATACGAACCGGAGAAAACTCCGTGGGAAACGTGTAGTATACGGAGTCTACGAGTTAGGCCTGCGAAAAGGAGTAGCAGGAAGTACTGGGGTGGTAGCCCAGGAAAATAGCCTTGTGATGGTTTTGGGTCCAACCTGTGAATGATGCACAGGTAGTCCTGGTGGGACCAGGAAAGGCCCTTTTTGTGATGCTTGATGTCATAGGGTGTCCACCTGTGAAGCGAGTCACAGGAAGTACTGGTGTGCCCAGGAAAGACCCCTGACACTTGTGCTTATGCGGTGTCCACCTGTGGAGAGAATCACAGGAAGTACTGGTGCGCCCAGGAAAGACCCGCTGTTGCTGTGAGGAAATGGGTATAGTGAAATACCCAGGCTTGAATGCCAGGAACAGGATTGGTGAGACCGACCCGCGCCTTTGATATAGCCATGAGTACGCTGCACGCGGAAAGGGCAAGGCGATTTGAGCAACGGGGGGGTGGAGGATCCGACCTGCGCTATGTCCGTCTGACGTGAGACCAAAAGTGCGGTCTGTCGGAGCGCATAGCAAGAGTCTTCGGCCTGCGCGCCATGACACAAAGGGGGGCTACGGGCCATCCCGGTGTCCGAGGACTAACTCCGGCTGCACGCCATGGAGTAAATGCTCAAGAGTGTTACCGTTGGGTGTTAACCCTGATACGGTGGTGGGCAAGAGGTTGCCAGAACACCAAGAATGTGCCCTGAGTGCACGGACCGTTGGGCCGGGCGACGAACGGTTGTGATGGCTTGTGTGCGTGAAAGCACCTTTGATGATATAGCTTGCCATACTTGTGATATGATATGCCTGCAGGGAAGATACCGCTGCCCCGAGAGGAGGGGTAGGATCGTTATAATTTGGTCAGCTGAACGCTGACCGTTGCTTTTGTTTGCCACCGTTGGGTGGATTGTCCTTGCACAGGTGCTGGAGAGCCGAGCGGGTCGCATAGAGGTTGATGCTCCTGCTGGTGCTGTTGCTACTGCTAGCCCTCGAAGGCTAATGTTCTTTTGAGTGTTTTCTTTTTGTGGCCGGCCTGCGCGCCAATATGTTTAGGCCACTGCATGAAAGCCCTGTAAGGCCATAAGGCCAATACTTTATACATGTTGTAAGACATTCCTATCTCTATATAAAATGTGGGGTTTATATTTGGACATTCATGAGGAGTTCTAGTAGTTCAGGCTTCCGCTAGAATGTTTATGATAGGTGCGATGCGCTGCTCTGGTATCATCCTGTACCTTCACCGACTGTTTTGTGGTATATCCTGTGGGGCCCCGGCCGGACCTTCTAGAATATATCATATGAACGGATGGGGTTGTTACATTTTTGGTATCAGTTGTCTTGGTCTTTCCCTCTCGAAGTCGTGGCCGCCTTCTTTTGTGGGGTGGCGAGCACGTGGTTGTGCACACCAAAGTCTACGATTGAACTCCTGAATGTCCATGATAGGAATGCATTTTGTATGTTTGAGGAACCTGCGTGTTCCTATTTCGTGTTGTTTGCTTGGGTACGACCGCTAATGTGTGTGTCTTGTCCACCTTTAGGTGACTCGGAGTGGAGCTGGGCAGTCTGAGCCCCAGCGTTCTGATGAAAGTACGGCACCAGCCGCGGTGCCTACACCTCCACCGTCTGCGGAACATGTCCGTTTAGTTGCGGAGGCCTTGTTTACCATGATCCAAGGCCAGCCACTTAGGCAAGAGCAAGCGGCTGTGGGGCCAGAACAGGTGGCGGCAAGGCCTGAACCTGTCGTAGATGTGGTACCTCGAGCGGCTGAGAAGCAGCTAACACGGTTTATGAGTTTCCATCCGCCTACGTTTTCGGGAGCGGGAACCCCGACGCAGGCTGAGGATTGGTTGTCGCGCGTCAAGCGAGTGATGACGGCGATAGGCACGGCGGAACATCAGAAGGTTACCTTAGCCACCTTCTTGCTTGAAGGAGAAGCACGTTTATGGTGGGATGAGGTGGAGCTGCATCATTTGGCGGGTCGTCCGTTAACCCAAGTGTCGATGGAAGAATTCTCCCGGCTCTTCCTAGCGAAGCACCTTCCTGTGGCTCAACGGATAGCCATGGAAAATGAATTCCAACGGTTAACTCAAGGTGATGGCAGTGTTGACGCGTACCTGCATGAGTTTACTCGCTTAGGGCGGTATGCGGGTTCGATATTTGCTGATGAGCAAAGGAAGACCAATAGGTTCTATGAAGGCCTGAGGGACGAGTTGAGGTTCCTTGTGTCAAGTTCTGTGAACCAAGGTTTCCAAGCTTTGGTAGACACTGCAAGTGCGCTGGAGAAGGATATGAAGAGGGTGCAAGGGAAGAGAGCGTTGGCGATGACGCAACCGGAGTGGAAGGCGCCCCGATCTGGAAAATCGTTTTATAAGAAGAGATGGGGTAAGAGGTCCAAGCCGAGTGGACAAGCTCCTTCATCAGTTGCAACGGGAGCAACATCAGGGGCAACCTCCAAGCCAGAAACTCGTACCTGCTTCAATTGTGGTAGGATGGGGCACATTGCGCGAGACTGTCGGCTGCCGCCAAAAAGTGAAAAGAAGGCGGGAGCATCTTATGCGGAGAAAGGAAAAGCGGTGGTGGATTCTTCTGCCTCGCAAGCGCAACCCCGGGTCTACAATCTTGGCCTACAGGAGGCCATCAAGCAGAGTGACGTGGTCACAGGTATGAGTTTAGTTTTGCATATGCTATTGTTTGTATGCTTAGCTTAGTACCCCTATGTTTGTGGTTTGTGTGTGTGACATGTTTGTCATAGGTTTTGTAATGATTCGGGACACGCTGGCGCGAGCACTGTTTGAGACAGGTGCATCGCATTCTTTTCTGTCTAGTGAATTTCTGACGCGGCTTGGAATATCCAGTCGTGCAAAGACAGATAGCGTCATAGTAGTGTTGCCGAATGGATGTTGGATGCTTGCGGATCAAGCTTGCGATGTGGCGGTCCAAGTCGGGAATCGGGATTTTGGTTTATCTGCGTCTGTACTGCCAATATCGGAATTTGACGTGATTTTTGGGATGGATTGGCTTGCGGAACAGCATGCTCTGATCGATTGCCAGTCCAAAGAAATCACGTTGGGCCAGAATACCGAACAGGAGACCAAGTTCGCGGGTATGCGAGGAGGAGGCGGGACGTTGATGTCTGCACTCCAGGTAGTCAAAGCTGTTCGGAAGGGTGCGGAGTGTTACTTTGCACTAATTCAGGCTGGTGAGCCTAAGGCCACTTTGTGCGAGGTTCCGATTGTGGCAGAATTTACAGATGTGTTTCCCGCAGATCTCCCTGGGCTACCACCCCAGCGGGAGATTGACTTTACGATCGAGTTGGTGCCAGGTGCGAAACCTGTGGCCCGCTCGCCATATCGCGTCGCGCCAAAAGAGATGGCTGAGTTGAAGGTTCAACTCCAAGAAATGTTAGAGCAAGGTTATATACGCCCAAGTATGTCACCTTGGAGCGCGCCTGTGCTTTTTGTAAAGAAGAAAGACGGTGGATTGCGATTGTGCATCGACTACCGAGAACTAAATAAGCTGACCGAGAAGAATAAATATCCGATCCCCCGGATTGATGAATTATTTGATCAGCTAGTTGGTTCTACCGTCTATTCAAAGTTGGACCTGAAGTCTGGTTATTACCAGTTAAGGATTCGGGAAGGTGACATTCCCAAAACCGCATTTGGAACGCGTTATGGGCACTATGAGTTCACAGTCATGCCCTTTGGATTGTGTAATGCGCCCTCGGTGTTTATGGATTTGATGCACCGTATTTTTCGTGAGTACCTGGATCTGTTTGTGATAGTGTTCATTGATGATATCCTGGTGTACTCGAAGTCCAAAGCGGAGCATGAGATTCATTTGCGGTTAGTGTTGAATACGTTGAGGCAAAATCAGCTCTATGCCAAGTTCTCGAAGTGTGAGTTTTGGCTATCGTCAGTAGCATTTTTGGGCCATGTGGTGAGTGGAGCGGGCATTGCAGTGGATCCAGCGAAGATAAGAGCCATACAAGAATGGCCAATATTGTCTTCCGTGGCCGAGGTCAGGAGTTTCCTTGGACTTGCGGGCTACTATAGAAGATTTGTGGAGAACTTCTCGCGGATCGCTTTGCCGCTAACCACACTGACGCGAAAGGATCAGAAGTTCGTTTGGACGCCAGAGTGCGCACGAGCTTTTGAAGAGCTGAAGGTTCGGTTGACCACGGCGCCGGTGTTGTCTTCGCCATGTGGCACCGATGGGTTTGTAATATATAGTGATGCTTCAGGAAGCGGTTTAGGCTGCGTTCTTCTGCAGAGCGGAAAGGTGATTGCTTATGGCTCACGCCAGCTGAAGGTGCACGAGCGAAACTATCCCGTCCATGATTTGGAACTAGCGGCGGTGATTTTTGCACTTAAGTTGTGGCGGCACTACCTTTATGGAGTGAAGGTGGAGATCTATACCGATCATAAGAGCCTAAAGTATCTATTGGAGCAGAAAGAGTTGAACATGCGACAACGAAGGTGGTTGGAGTTCCTTGGGGACTACACTTTCGAGATTCACTATACACCCGGGAAGGGAAATGTTGTCGCGGATGCGTTGAGTCGGCGAGTTCCGGCTAGAGCAAATTGGTTACAAAGGCATGATGAACGTCTTATCCAGGAGTTGGAAGCATTGGAGATCTATTGTGTTGACAAGAAGTCCACTGCCACTACATGTTTGAACTGGATCGAGGTGCAATGTGACCTTGCGGATCGAGTTCGACGGGCAACGGAGTTGGATGAAGATCTCTTACGCTATGTGAATGAAGGGCCAGAGGGCAAATTCACCTGGAATGACGGTCTTGTACGAAAAGATGGCCGTTTGTGCGTCCCGAATGTGGGGAAGTTGAGGGAAGAACTGATGTATGAAGCACATTATACAAAGTATTCCATTCACCCCGGGAGCACAAAGATGTTCAATGATATGAAGAAGCTTTTCTGGTGGCCAGGGCTCAAGAAAGATGTTGCCCTGTATGTAGCACAATGCCAAACATGTGCGATGGTGAAGGCGGAATGCCAAAAGCCAGGCGGTTATTTGAAGTCACTACCGATCCCAGTGTGGAAATTTGATGATATTTCCATGGATTTTGTGCATGGATTGCCAAGATCGCAGCGAGGAAATGATTCCATTTGGGTGATAGTTGACCGGTTAACAAAAGTAGCACATTTTCTCCCGAACAGGCGGGATGATTCGGTTGAAAGTTTGGCAAAATTATATGTTGACCAGATTGTGCGTCTTCACGGTGTTCCTCGGAGCATCGTAAGTGATCGAGATGGGCGATTCACGTCAAATGATTGGAGGCTAGTTCACCGACTGTTGGGCACGAAGTTAACTTTCAGTACGGCCTTTCATCCCCAAACGGCTGGCCAGACGGAACGTACCAACAGAACAATGGAGGACATGCTCCGAATGTGCGCCCTTGACTTCGGAAAGAGATGGGAAGAGCATCTCTATATGGTCGAGTTTGCATATAATAACAGCTACCAGGCAAGCATTGGGATGGCACCATATGAAGCACTATATGGAAGGAAGTGTCGTACTCCCTTGGCTTGGGTAGAAGCGGGTGAAGCCCGGGTTGTTAAACCAAATGAGGTGGATGAAGCAAACTCAACCATTCGGACTATTCGAGAGAAATTGCTGATTGCTCAAGATCGACAAGCAAAGTACCACAACGCCAAGCACCGGAACGTTGAATTTGCGGTTGGCGATTGGGTCTACTTGAAGATCAAGCCATTCAAAGGTGTCTCCAGGATTCGACGATTGAAAAAGTTGAGTCCCAGATATTTGGGTCCTTTTGAAGTGGTTGAGCGAATTGGCGAAGCAGCTTATCGGCTAGCTCTGTCGGCGGACTTGGGTGGGTTACATGATGTCTTTCACATCTCGGTGCTGCGGAAAGCCGTGAAAGATCCAGCTCAAGTGATCGCGGATGATCGTGTGCCGGTGGAGTATGGGCTAACAACGAGAGTTAGACCCATTCGAATTGAAGATCGAGCCGAGAAACAGTTGCGGAACAAGACGGTCGGTATGGTGAAAGTCCGGTGGGACAACTGCGGCCGTGACGAACTGACGTGGGAACGCGAGCAGACCATGCGAGAAGAGTTCCCTGAGTTGTTTCTGTAATTGGTAGCGAGACTGTTGTAACATAAAAAGTGCTATATTGTTACATTTTTCTTGCTGTCTTTTTTGTTACTTTCCTGTCTCTAAATTTCGAGGACGAAATTCTTGTAGGAGGGGAGGATTGTAACAGCCCAAAGTTCAGAAACAGGAAACATTTGGGTGACACGGCCTGGGACACGGGCGTGTCCCAGGGCGTGTCAGGTGACACGGCCTGCGACACGGGCGTGTCGCAGGGCGTGTCGGGTTGTGTCGACGATTGGGCTTTGTCTCGACGATTTTTTGGTCTCGACGATTCGTCGAGAAAGGCACACGGCCCATGACACGGGCGTGTCTAAGGCCGTGTCGCATGCTCGACGATTTTTACTCGACGATCGTCGAGTGTCGAGAAGTGCGTGGCGAGTGTTGAACACGGCCTGTGACACGGGCGTGTCACAGGGCGTGTCCAATCAGGCGACGAACTCAGCCCGCCGAGAATTCGACAGGGCGTGTCTGGGTGCCGTGTCTGGGCACACGGCCGGGGACACGGGCGTGTCCCAGGCCGTGTGAAGTCTCGGGATGATTTGGGATTTTTTCACCCAGGTACACGGCCACAGACACGGGCGTGTCTGAAGGCGTGTTGGTGACACGGCCCATGACACGGGCGTGTCCCGTGGGCGTGTCACTGGTTTGGATAAGTCGGTTGACCACCGCTTGAGGCACACGGCCAGGCACACGGCCGTGTTCGAGGCCGTGTCGGGTCAAATTGTGTGTTTTTGGCAGAATCGTGGCCGTCCATTCCTTCAGTCTGGATCCAAGGGCTGAAAGCTCTTCTTCTTTTTCCTTAAGGGCCGAAGTCAGAGATTGATTTCTCATTGACTTTGGCCTTCACCTTTCTTCAAGAGAGAGAGAAAGGAGGAGGAAGAAGGGAAGGGGGCTGCTGGTTGGTGGTGCTGCGGTTTACCGGCGAGAGATCCGAAGCCAGCGTTGCGGAGGAAACGCTCTTGCGAGTCTTGCAAGCAAGCTTTCAAGCCATGGCACCGAAGCGATCGTCAAGGGTAACGACCTTTCTTCCTAAGCCATGTGAAGGCTTCCTTTTAGCATATCTTTGTGAGTTCCCCCACCAAGAGGTGGCTGATTTTGGGACTCTTTGGGTGGATGTGTGAAATCCCCCTTGTTAGCATATAGATCCGGAAATGGAGTACGGAATAGGCATGCTGTGTGAAGCCCATCTGGACAGGTTGGTCTAGATTGGTGATGTTGCATACGAACCGGAGAAAACTCCGTGGGAAACGTGTAGTATACGGAGTCTACGGGTTAGGCCTGCGAAAAGGAGTAGCAGGAAGTACTGGGGTGGTAGCCCAGGAAAATAGCCTTGTGATGGTTTTGGGTCCAACCTGTGAATGATGCACAGGTAGTCCTGGTGGGACCAGGAAAGGCCCTTTTTGTGATGCTTGATGTCATAGGGTGTCCACCTGTGAAGCGAGTCACAGGAAGTACTGGTGTGCCCAGGAAAGACCCCTGACACTTGTGCTTATGCGGTGTCCACCTGTGGAGAGAATCACAGGAAGTACTGGTGCGCCCAGGAAAGACCCGCTGTTGCTGTGAGGAAATGGGTATAGTGAAATACCCAGGCTTGAATGCCAGGAACAGGATTGGTGAGACCGACCCGCGCCTTTGATATAGCCATGAGTACGCTGCACGCGGAAAGGGCAAGGCGATTTGAGCAACGGGGGGGTGGAGGATCCGACCTGCGCTATGTCCGTCTGACGTGAGACCAAAAGTGCGGTCTGTCGGAGCGCATAGCAAGAGTCTTCGGCCTGCGCGCCATGACACAAAGGGGGGCTACGGGCCATCCCGGTGTCCGAGGACTAACTCCGGCTGCACGCCATGGAGTAAATGCTCAAGAGTGTTACCGTTGGGTGTTAACCCTGATACGGTGGTGGGCAAGAGGTTGCCAGAACACCAAGAATGTGCCCTGAGTGCACGGACCGTTGGGCCGGGCGGCGAACGGTTGTGATGGCTTGTGTGCGTGAAAGCACCTTTGATGATATAGCTTGCCATACTTGTGATATGATATGCCTGCAGGGAAGATACCGCTGCCCCGAGAGGAGGGGTAGGATCGTTATAATTTGGTCAGCTGAACGCTGACCGTTGCTTTTGTTTGCCACCGTTGGGTGGATTGTCCTTGCACAGGTGCTGGAGAGCCGAGCGGGTCGCATAGAGGTTGATGCTCCTGCTGGTGCTGTTGCTACTGCTAGCCCTCGAAGGCTAATGTTCTTTTGAGTGTTTTCTTTTTGTGGCCGGCCTGCGCGCCAATATGTTTAGGCCACTGCATGAAAGCCCTGTAAGGCCATAAGGCCAATACTTTATACATGTTGTAAGACATTCCTATCTCTATATAAAATGTGGGGTTTATATTTGGACATTCATGAGGAGTTCTAGTAGTTCAGGCTTCCGCTAGAATGTTTATGATAGGTGCGATGCGCTGCTCTGGTATCATCCTGTACCTTCACCGACTGTTTTGTGGTATATCCTGTGGGGCCCCGGCCGGACCTTCTAGAATATATCATATGAACGGATGGGGTTGTTACACCTTCAGTGTTGATACTTACTGAGTGTCGACACAGCTCCTTAGTGTCGACACATTCTTCATGTGTTGAGACTTTAGCTGAGTGTCGACACAGCTCCTTAGTGTCGACACTTGTACTTAGAATTTTGTTGAACTTTGCTAAGTGTCGACACAACTCCTTGTGTCGACACATTATTCATATGTTGAGTCTTCCGCTGAGTGTCGACACATTCTTTCTTGTGTCGACACATTCTTCAAGTGCTGAGTCTTCTGTTGTGTGTCGACACATTTCTCATGATGTCGACACTTATACTTAGACTCTGCTGAAATTTGCTGAGTGTCGACACAGCTTCCAAGTGTCGACACTTTCTGATGTAGACACAGTTCCTCTAGGTGTCGACACTGCTTCAAAGTGTCGACACTGCTTCAAAGTGTCGACACAGCTTCACTGAACTTTTCTTCATTGAGTGTCGACACAGCTCCTTGTGTCGACACTTTCTGTCTGGTGTCGACTCTGCATCCCTGGTGTCGACACAATTACTCCAAGTGTCGACACTGCTTGTCTGGGTGTCGACACAAGTCTTCTTAAGTGTCGACACTTTCCCTCTGGGTGTCAACACATGCACTTAGAATCTTTTCTGATTTCCCTACTAATACTTAACCTGCACAACTAAACTCAAAACACATCAAATACATTTTGATGTATATCATTGAGTAGGGTGAGGCTTCTTCAAATCAGGTACATTTAAACCAATGTATCCAACAATCTCCCCCTATTTGGAGAAGTCATAACCCTTAGTCAATGATATACACCATACATAACAAAATCACAGTATGATGTAAACAGAATTATACAATCAGGGAAAACATAAACATGTATACATAGATATCATCTCAGAACAATTATGAAATAGATTTAACACACAACACATTGTTCTAACAACTTTGTCATATTCATTTTACAAAAGTTTACAAATTGTTTAAAATCAAAAGATTACAATTGTAAACTGAAGAAAATTCTATTCTATTTTTGCTCAGCATCTTTGATCACTATGCCCTTTCCAGACTGTATCTTGGCTTGTACAGGGGCTTCAACATCTTCAGTATCAGCATGCTTTTTCCTTTTCAGCTCCTTCTTCTTTAGCTCCTCAGCTTTAATCTTTTGCCTCTCAAATTAATGATATGGCTTGGGAAAGTACTTGCTAGGCTCCTGGGCAGTAGGAGGTAGCTTTCCCATCTTTGCCTTCCTTCTATATTGCACTATGGCTTCTTGCCTATTTTCATGCTTTCTCCATTCTAGTTCAGAATACCATTTGTTTCTGTCTTGAATATTATCTTTGGCAGCCTTCCATGCAGTTAAGATAATGTTTCTTGAAGTGGGGCTCCACTGTTCAAAATCTGGTCTTTGTTCAGCTTGCTCTCTGAACCTCTTCTTAGACAACATAGTCTCTTGTTCCTTGAGCAGCAAAGCTTCTTGTTCTTTTAGTATAGCTTCTGGTACTGGCTGAACCACTTTCTCTATAATAACCTTATCCATTCCCTCAGGAGGGCTATACATTGATTGTATATCTGCATGAATCATATCAAAATCTGGTGGAGGATAGATCACCTGAGCTACTTCAGCTTGCTCACCTCCAAGATAGGCAGGATTAATCCCAGATTCTGCTACATTGTCATCATCACATAAAGGAGGATAACCAAGAGTGGCTCTGATGGAATTAGAAATCCATTTTACATGGTCAGAGCCTGCTTTGACTAACACCCTCTCCCCCTTTATGACTTCTCTTTCTATGTGATCTCTTAGATCATCCTTCTGAAATCTGATTTGGGCATTGAGATAACTGACTCCATCCTTGTAGAAAGGTTTTAATCTTTGGAGTTTTTCAGTGATCAGCTTCTGAGAGTTTTCAATAGCAGAAGTAACATCAGATATACCCTCTTGTAAAGCTTTATCAAACTCTGCCTTTGCAGTAACAGTAGATGTAGTCTGTCCTGCAGCTATATTCTTCATCTCTGTGACAATTGCATTGTGTGAAGCTGTCAAATTATCATTCATTCTTATTTGATTTTCCAGAATATATCCTTGCTTCAGTACAATGTCATCCACTTGAGCTTTGATTTTCTCTTGATGTGTAGCCAAGTAAACCACTGCATTCCCTCCCTTGTGGAAGCAGTCAGTCATCTCCTTCTTATTTAGATTCATCTCAAATCTAATAGACTTAATATTTTGGGCCAGATCAAACTGTAAAGACTTATGCCCCTCATCCATATATGTTTCTATGGCCTTCCTTTGCTCATCAAGCTTTATCTGCATAGCAACCATCAGAGCACTGAAATCTACAGATGGTGCTGGCTGTGGTGAAGGCTGTGGAGCAATAGTTTGTAAAGCCTTCTTATAAGTCTGACTCCTCCTCTTGAAGACTTGAAATTTCCTTTTCTTTGCTCTTGCAGCCTCCTCATCTTCAGAAGCTGAGGTGCTTGCAATTTCTACCCTCTCCCTAGGTAGCTCCTCAAATTCCTTTGGCTTCTCAGGCTCTTTCCTTGTAGGTTCTTCTAGAATCTCCACTGGCTCCCCCTCATCTTGAGCATTCTCCCCCTCAGCAGCAGCATTTTCCTTCTCAAAGTCTGTCTGATCCAGATTAAGGAAGAGATCTTCCATTATAAATTCTTGTTGAGGAAGAGATGGAGATTCTCTTGGCTCATCAACAACTTGATCAGATACAACATGAGCTGCAACAGACGTGCCCTCCATGACAACATCTGGGAGTTGACTATCAATCTGAGGTTGCTGATTAACATCAGATAAGTTGTCAATTATAACTTCACTCTCAATAAGGAAATCTAATTGATTGATTTCTGAGATTACCTCAAGGATAGTGTGGGTTGCTTGCTCACTCTCTAGTGGAGTTGGCTCTTCCACTACTAGTGGCTCCCCCTGGATAGAATCCTGGTGAATGGGGCTAGCTTGAGGTAGCTCCCCCTACCTCTCTGCAACTTCTTGTTGAGCTGGAGACTTCCCAGCATCTCCAGTGTCTTCTTCATCAGGAGTGAAGACAACATGCTCCTCAGAGCTGCTAGATGAATCCTGAGCCACTGGGGCTGTCTTCTTCTTCTTCTTTTGGGGAGTTATTTTCTCTGGTGTTGGCAATTCCTTGGTCAAGACCCTATCCCATCTTGAGAAGAGTCTCATGTCCATCTTCCTCATATGATTGATTTTAGAGCCTGCAGCTTGACTCATAACTTCTGGTATACTACCAGCCAAGTAAAGACTTAATATCCTATCCAAATTGGGCTTCTTCATACTCTCTTTAATCTTATCAAAGACAATAACAGACCAATCAGTTTGCAGGGTGAAGATAATCCTTGTCATAAGATTGAACATATGGGCTGATACCCTGTCATGCCCTCCAGGCTTACTCAAGATCACCTTGCCAACAATTTCTGAGAGAAATTTTCTCTGGCTGTTCATCCCCTTTCTATTGAATACTGATCTAATTTTCATATTGGAATCCAGACCACACCAAGTTAATGCTTCCCTAGTTGTAGAAGCAGAAACATTCTCTTCTTCCTTAGTCCTTGGTAACTGAAGTACTTTTCTCAAACTCTTAGATGAGACCTTCACCTTTTCTCCATGAACCCTGGACTTTATCTTGAATCCTGATTCGTCTAGGGTTGCTCCATTCAGAAATTCTAATACTTCTTTCTTACATATCTTTGTTGGCTCTGAAACAAGAAAATCTAACCCTAAGTTTGCGACTAGGGTTACCACATTCTTGATCTCCGATTCTGCGTCATCAAACGCATGCCGCACCAGTTCATAGCCTTCATTTACGTTCTCTTCGAGCTTTGGCGCCATTAGGGTTTGAAGAATTTGAATGGAGAGAAGAGAGGTGTCGACACACAAGTTTGGTCTCGAAACTTTGGTGAGCGTGTCGGCAAACAATGACGAAATCCTATTTATACCTTTCTAGGTTTAAAGATGAAAGGGCGGGTTAACTGACTTAAATTGTGTTGACACTGTTGAAAAGTGTCGACACAGGCTTACAATGTCTCGACACCTATGTGTCGACACAGTATAATTGACAGAATATATGTGTCGACACTTGTTTATGTGTTGACACCACTTAGCTCGACACTTAGTCGAGACTTAACTTGTCTAATTCTGTGTAAATTCTAAGTGTCGACACCACCTTGGTTGTGTCGACACTGACCCTGTATGTGTTGACACTAATTTTCTAAAGTGTCGACACCAACTTCCTAGATGTGTCGACACCTTTTCTCTGAAGTGTCGACACCAATTTTCTGTCTCGATACAGACAACTCTGTGTGTCGACTCTATTTTACTTAGCCATTTCTATAAGCTTATTCTAAGTTTATCATACCTAATTCAATTTTGAACCTATTGAATTTGGTTTCTTCTAGGGGCTTAGTATACATGTCAGCTAGTTGATTATCTGTATTAACATATTCAAGTGAAATATCTTCTTTTTCTACATGTTCCCTTAGAAAATGATATTTTATTTCAATGTGTTTAGTTCTACTATGGGAAACAGGATTATTTGCAATTGATATAGCACTTGTAGAATCATAAAACAGTGGTGTTCTACTTACTTGAATACCATAATCCTCAAGCTGATGTTGTATCCATAGAAGTTGAGCACATCAACTTCCTGCAGCCATATATTCTGATTCTGCTGTGGAGATAGCCACACTTGTTTGCTTCTTGCTACTCCAAGATATCAGTCTTCCACCTATGAATTGACAGGTTCCAGTTATACTTTTTCTGTCTTCTTTGCAGCCTGCAAAATCTGCATCTGAATAACCTGTTAGTTCAAAGTCTCCATTCCTAGGGTACCAAAGGCCTAGATAAGGAGTGCCCTTTAGATATCTCAGAATCCTTTTGACTGCTGTCAAATGAGACTCTTTAGGGCATGCTTGGTACCTAGCACAGACACATATAGCATACATGATATCTGGTCTACTTGCGGTCAAATACAATAGGGAGCCAACTATCCCTCTATACAAAGTCTCATCTACAGGTTTCTCTGCATCATCTTTTCTAAGAGACATACTTGACCCCATATGAGTCTTCATGGTAGTGGATGAATCCATACCATACTTCCTTATTAGTTCTAGGGTGAACTTAGACTGGCATATGGATAAACCATTCTCAGTCTGTCTAACTTGGAGACCTAAGAAGAACTTAAGTTCCCCCATACTGCTCATCTCAAATTGTCCTTGCATAAGTTTTGCAAACTTTTTGCAAAGACTATTTTCAGTAGACCCAAATATGATGTCATCTACATATATTTGGACTAGTATTATCTTGCCTCTGGATTCCCTAAGGAATAAAGTCTTGTCTATTTTCCCCCTTGTGAATTTATTCTCAATGAGGAAACTAGACAGGGTTTCATACCAAGCCCTAGGGGCTTGTTTTAACCCATACAATGCCTTCCTAAGTCTATAGACATAATTATGTTGAGTTGAATCAACAAAACCTGATGGCTGTTCCACATAGACCTCTTCTTTCAGATTACCATTCAAAAAAGGCTGACTTAACATCCATTTGGTATACTTTAAAACCTTGATAGGTTGCATAGGCCAGAAATATTCTTATGGCTTCCAGTCTGGCTACTGGAGCAAAGGTTTGATCAAAGTCAATACATTCTTCCTGCATATATCTCTTAGCAACCAGTCTAGCTTTGTTCTTGATAATCACTCCATGTTCATCCATCTTGTTCCTAAAGATCCACTTGGTTCCAATTATGTTGTGGTCTTTTGGTTTAGGAATAAGCTCCCAGACTTTGCATCTCTTGAACTGATTTAGCTATTCTTGCATTTCCTCAACCCAATGAGGGTCTAGGATGGCTTCTTCAAACTTCTTTGACTCTACTTGGGATAGAAAACTGGAATAGAGTACTGCATTCAGATTTCCGCTCCTTGTTTGTACCCCTTGTCTTAGATCACCAATGATTTGATCTGCTGGATGATCTCTTAGATGTCTATTAGCTGGAGGCATCCTGGCTTCAGGTTGAACTCCTTCAGCTTCTTCAACTTGCTGCACTCCTTGGTCTTCTTCTGCATTAGGTACATGTAGTACTCCCCCTGGACAACAGCCACTATCATCTACATGCTGACTTGCAGTAGGTCCTTCTTCAATAGTGAGCTTGTCCATCTTCTTAGTTATACCTGAGGAGCTGCAAATACTTCTACATAACTCATGGTTAATAAGTCTAGCTTCATCAAATACTACATGTACAGACTCTTCTACAACTTGAGTAGACAAGTTGTAGACTCTATAAGCCTTATTATTGTTGTTGTACCCAACAAAAATCCCCTCTTGGGACTTGGCAGCAAACTTAGTCAAGTAAGACTTACCATTGTTAAGTATAAAGCACTTACAACCAAAGATCCTGAAATAGGATAGGTTTGGTTTTCTGCCTTTCACAATCTCATAGGGGGTCTTGTTGTGGCTTTTAGTAATGGTAGCCCTATTAATTACATGGATGCAGTATTCACTGCCTCAGCCCAGAAATATTCTGGGAGAGATGTATCACTTAAAAGGGTTCTACCAGCCTCAATCAAGGTTCTATTTTTCCTCTCAGCAATGCCATTTTGCTGAGGTGTTCTTGGTGAAGAATACTCCTGAAATATCCCAAATTCTTCACATAGTTTTGTCATACTATCAGACTGGAATTCAGTACCATGGTCACTTCTTATTTTGACCACAGTACTGTCTAGTTCATTCTGAATTTGTTTGACAAAGCTATAGAAGATACTAGGTGTTTCAGATTTCTATCTAAGGAAGAACACCCAGGAAAACCTTGAGTAGTCATCTACAACCACAAAGGTATAGACCTTCCTACCTAGGCTGTGAACTGACATAGGACCAAAGAGATCCATATGCAAGAGGTATAAACACCTCACAGCATCTTTGTTTTCAATGCTATTAAAGCTGGATCTAGTCTGGTTGCTCTTTTGACAAGCTAAACATATCCCATCTTTAATACACTTAACTTGAGAATCATTCCTCACTAACTCTTTGCTATAGAGTTGGCCAATTGTCTTGTAGTTGAGATGAGCTAGCCTCTTGTGCCATTTGACACAATGAGAGACTTTCTCATCTGCAACAAGACACACTGGAGAACCATTGTTCTCACACATAATGTCTAGGCAATAGACATTTCTTTTTCTGTAACCTGTCAAAATGATCTCTTGATCATTTGACCTCCTGATATGACAACCATCTTTGACAAATGAGATGTCAAATCCTAAATCACTCAATTGACTTATACTAATAAGGTTATGTTTCAAACCTTTAACATAAGCCACTTGAGTAATTGTTATATGGGTGCTAGAAATGTTACCAAAACTCTTGATGATTCCTTTTTCAGAACCACCAAAGGTGACTTTAGGACCATCCTTGATTGGTGTGAAGTCCTTTAGCAATCCCCTAGTTCCAGTCATGTGTCTGGAACATCCACTGTCCAAGTACCATATTGGGGCATGACCACTTGGACTCACCTTACTAGGTCCTGGCTGCTCCAGGATTTTGTCACCTTTTGTTAAGGCCATCAGTCCTTGGCACTGAGTGTCCTCTTGCTCATATAAAGAGTTCATTATCTGGATGAACTCTTCTTCCTCTTCTTCAGCAAACAGTCCTATATATGCTTCAGCTTCTGACTCAGTTTCTGATGAAGATATGTCTGACAGGCTTTTGTCCTTCTTGGCAACAAAGGACCTTTCCTTCTTGACCTTGAATTAAGTCTTCTTCTTATCATTAGACTCTTTCCTTTTCTCTGGACAGTCTGCAATAACATGTCCTTGTCTGTTACAGCAATAACATACAATTTTTGATATAGTTGCTTTGCTTGACTTGGGCTTTCTCCTGTCTTTCTTTGATGACTTTTTGTTCTGATAATAGTCATCTTTACCCTGTAAAGTAGATGACTTTGTCCTCCACTGTTTCTTCTTTAAGAACTTCTGAAAGTGTCTTGTGAAAGCTGCAAAGTCCTCATCACTTTCACTGCTCTCAGAATTTCTACTTGCTGTTTCATCTGACTCAGTCTCTGTAATTTTTGGAGGTGGAGATGGAGACTTACTTTTGTATTTCTTGGTGGCTTCTGTTTTGAATGCCACTGCACTTTCTTTGTGCTCACTTCTTGTAGTCTTCTCCTCCTCCTTCCTTACCATCAACTGCATTTCATAGGACAGCAGTTTTCTAAACAAAGTTGGAGGGGGAATATCTGCTAACTTGGCCATTTCACTAATGACACAGATCTTGGTGTCCCAATCCTTTGTTAGAGACCTCAAGAACTTATTATTTAGCTCATAATTACTGAAATCTCTTCCATAGGATATTAGCTCATTCACAATCCTATAGAATTTCTTATAGTATTCTGTTATGCTATCAGTCCTACCTTGCCTGAAACTTTCATATTCTTGGTTTAGCAAAGACTTTCTGTCTTGCCTCACTTCTTCAGAACCCTCCATATACACTATCAAGGTATCCCACATCTCCTTAGATGTCTTACAGTATATTAAATTCTGAAAGGTAGCATCATCTATGACACTCACAATGATATTCTGAGCCCTCTTGTCCATTGTGGCTAGAATTATCTCATCTTTTGTCATTTCAGAGAAGTCCTTACGTGTTCTCTGATTTGCATCCAGGACTGAAACCTTCATAGGCACATATGACCCTTCTTTAACTGTGATATATATTCTAGGGTCTGAGGCTTCCATAAATAGTCTCACCATTTCCTTCCATATGCCAAAAATTTCTTTTTTGCAAATGGGTAGCTTCATGGATCCAAGTTCCTTATGATTCTCTGTTGAACCCATGTTTCTTGATTTTCTTGATTTCACTTAATCTGCCAACAAGATCTACTCAGACAGTTATGTCCCTTTTTGAGGAACCTGGCTCTGATACCACTTGAAAGAAATTGTACCTAATCACCTAGAGGGGGGGTGAATAGGTGACTTAATCTTTTTAAAACCTTTTAGGCAGATTGTAGGTTATATCACAGATTTATAACTAATTCTATACAGCAGTCAATCAGCAA
Organism: Platanthera guangdongensis; assembly: GCA_039583875.1. Taxonomy (NCBI): domain Eukaryota; kingdom Viridiplantae; phylum Streptophyta; class Magnoliopsida; order Asparagales; family Orchidaceae; genus Platanthera; species Platanthera guangdongensis. Next base: position 160,589,891 of record CM077154.1, read on the forward strand.
TCACAACAATCAAACAATCACACAGTGAACACACAAATTTATAGTGGTTCTCCAAGGTTTGGGTACATCCACTTTCCCCCTTCGCCTATCTAGTAGTGTACTAGATTCAGCCAAACTCCTCCACTATCTCAGATCCTCAGATCTTACACTCAGAACCTCAACCAGGTTCCTACAGCTTAGTCCCAAGGCCCTACAACTCAGCTTCTTCACAAATCCTACACTCAGCTTCTTCACAAAGCCTACACTCAGCCACAACAGGTCTACACTCAGAGAATTAGATCTCCTACACTCAGGCACTCAGGCCATATACTCAGCCTTTATAATTACAGGCTTACAACTCAGATCCCTAAGGATCCTACAAGAAATTAGAATACAAAGTTTATACCCACAACTCAGAGAAAAGAGAGATGAGTTGAAAGGTTCTTGATGAGTTCTTGGAAGAACTCTGCTGAGAACAATCTCACTTGGCTTTTCTTCAAAGCTTCTTGAATGTAGAACACAATAGGATTGATTCTCTGCAGCTGATCTTCAATCACTGCAACTTAAGATTCAGAACTAGGTCTGAACCCTTCTTCACAGCTTGGTTCCAACGGCTGTCTTCTTGGATGGAGCTCTCTCTCTCTCCAACTACTCAGATCTTCAGATCACTTCAACTGATTTGTGTTAATCTGTGTTCAATCATCTCTATCTGTTGATAGTATAAGCCTATATATAGGCCTTCTTCATGGTGACCGGCTGATCCGGTTCCTCACAGCTTTCTGACAACTCTGACAGGTGCAGTAGACCGGCTGGAATGGCAGCTGTCAAGTCATCCAGTCAGTTCTTGAAATTTCTGTAACTGTCTGAAAGTGTCGAGACAGTCTGTCTTTAAGTGTCGACACTTATAGACCAAGTGTCGACACAAGTTGACTAAGTGTCGACACTAGCTTTCAAGGTGTCGACACAACTCCTTGTGTTGTAGAATTCACTTCTCGACACAGCTTCTTCATCATGTGTCGACACTGATAATGTGTGTCGACACAAGTCCTTGTTCTTCAGTACTTTGTTGAATTCTTGTAAGTGTCGACACAACTCCTTTGTGTCGACACATCTTCATGTGTTGAACTTATTCAGTGTCGACACTTCTTCTTAGTGTCGACACATGCCTTCAGTGTTGATACTTGCTGAGTGTCGACACAACTCCTTAGTGTCGACACATTCTTCTTGTGTTGAGACTTTAGCTGAGTGTCGACACAGCTCCTTAGTGTCGACACTTGTACTTAGAATTTTGTTGAACTTTGCTAAGTGTCGACACAGCTCCTTGTGTCGACACATTCTTCATATGTTGAGTCTTCCGCTGAGTGTCGACACATTCTTTCTTGTGTCGACACATTCTTCAAGTGCTGAGTCTTCTGTTGTGTGTCGACACATTCCTCATGATGTCGACACTTATACTTAGACTCTGCTGAAATTTGATGAGTGTCTACACAGCTTCCAAGTGTCGACACTTTCTGATGTAGACACAGTTCCTCTAGGTGTCGACACTGCTTCAAAGTGTCGACACAGCTTCACTGAACTTTTCTTCATTGAGTGTCGACACAGCTCCTTGTGTCGACACTTTCTGTCTGGTGTCGACTCTGCATCCCTGGTGTCGACACAATTACTCCAAGTGTCGACACTGCTTGTCTGGGTGTCGACACAAGTCTTCTTAAGTGTCGACACTTTCCCTCTGGGTGTCGATACATGGACTTAGAGTCTTTTCTGCTTTCCCTGCTAATACTTAACCTGCACAACTAAACTCAAAACACATCAAATACATTTTGATATATATCATTGAGTAGGGTGAGGCTTCTTCAAATCAGGTACATTTAAACCAATGTACCCAACACTTGTCTAACACACTATTAGAAATATGGGAAGGATAGTGGATGTACCCATATCTTGAGGAACCACTATAAATACCTATGTGATGTTGTGTGTTCTTGAAAGCAAGCTAATTAACTTAACACTCAACACACTAAAATTAGAAAGTAGTCTAAAAGACTAAGAAACCTATTCAACCTCCCTCCCCCTCAAGGTGTTTAGCTACTCTTGAAACAAAGAATTTCAAGTGATATCAGAGGTAGGTTATTCAAAAAAGACTTAACAGTCTGAATAGATCTCAAAGAGTAGCTTAAAATTTTCTCCATGGGTTCAAGTGAGAACCACAAGGAGTTGAGCTTCATGAAGCTTCCTATCTACAGAAAGGAAACTTTTAGGATTTGGAAAGAGAGGGTCAGGCTATTCATGGAGGCCTCAGACCCAAGGATTTTCATTACTATCCAAGAGGGACCCTTGATTCCCATGAAGATCTTTGTCTTGGATGCCAATGTTCAAACTCCTAAGAAGTATACTGAGATGACCAAGGATGACGTCATCCTAACATTTATGGACAAGAGAGCACAAAACATCTTTGTGAGTATCATAGATGAATCCATATTCCAGAACCTTATCCACTGCAAGACAGCCAAGGAAATATGAGACTCCCTTATTGTCTATATGGAAGGGACAGAGGAGATGAGGGATGACAAGAAATCCCTCCTAAATCAATAGTATGAAACCTTCAAGCAAGGGAAAAGGACTCCATAACTGATTGCTATGAGAAGTTCTTCATCATAGCGAATAGTCTGATCACATATGACAGACAGTTCATTAGTTATGAGCTGAATGACAAGTTCCTGAAATCCCTTATCTATGACATCAGAGAAGTTGGCAACCTAGACAACACTCTGCCTCAGAACTTGTTTGGGAAGCTGTTATCCCATGAGATGTAGCTTAACACCAGGAAGGTTGAAGAGGATGCAACCAGAACTCTCAGTAAGGAGAAGACAGTGGCTTTCAAAGCTGAAGCCATAAAGAGAAGCAGGGAAAAGACTCCTCCACCAAGGAGAGTTGCTGAGTCAGAGAGCTCAGATCCCAGCTCATCTGGAAATTAACTGTTAGATGGAGAACTCACACTGTTTTCAAAACAATTTAAGAAAATGTTAAGCAGGAGAAGACAGTGGAAGAACAAGGGCTCTTCAAGCTCTTCCTCAAGAAAGCCCTACTCCAGCAAAGACAGGTCTAGAAATGACCCCTCTAGGAAAGGTATGACTCCAAACACAACAAATATATTAAGTCTAATGTGGTTTGTTACTGTTGCAAAAGGAATGGACATGTCAATACTGACTGTCCAGTGAAAAGGAAGGAGCTTTTAAAGTCACATGGCAAAAACCATCACGAGACCAAGAAGGCTGAAATGTGCTTCCTAGCCAAGAAGAAAGTCTATTTATCTGATAGTGATTCTAAATCTTCGGAATCAGAAGAAGAGGAGGCCTAAATTGGACTCATGTGCCTTGAAGAGGAGACTGAAGATCCAGCTGCACCATCTGGCATCAGTGCCCCACTGTCCTCAGTTGGCAGTGATTGTGAAGGGGATGAGGAATTCAGTCTCATGGCTCTATCAGAAGAAAATTAGGATAATGCCATTCCTGATGAGGTACATTCTATCCCAAGCTCTCCTTCTATCTATGAGTCTAGCTCAGACTCTGAAGCATCCACTTTCTCTAGTAGAAATGATGGTTCAGGATCTAAAGAGAATGTCAATCAATTGATTGAAAAGTATGGTGCTATTTTGGATGCTCTAAAAAGAAGCAAAAGTCTTGTCAAGAAACAAGCTGAGGAGATTGTATCCTTATAGTTAGTTGCTTCCCTGCAGTCTGAGTCAGCACCCTTGCTGGATCAAATGAGGAGGAAAGTCAGCCATCTGAAGACTATCTCAATCATTCAGATTGGGACCATCAGCTGGAAGAATAAGATCATCTTGGATCTTGAAGATAGGCTCCTCAAATAGAGGATGATAGTGGCTCAATACTCCAAACCCAAGTCAGCATTGCTACACATTGATACTTTCACCTCTCAAACTAATAAGAATGGGTTGGGGGTACATTAAGAGGAAAACTATAAGAAGGAATATGAGTAAGGGAAGACTTCAATTCGGCCTTCTATCTCTTTTGGGAAAGTTCTATTTCCATCCAACAAGTATGACCAAGAGAGTATATATGGTGATTGGTTGAATGGAAGATCCAATAGTGTGAACAAAAATGCTCACAGTAATAGTAGAAGGAAGGGCATGGGTTTGAGTGCCTTTAAGGCTCCCTATGAGGAAATCCAGATGGCCCATCATGGACCATTTATGTTTGGTACTCCAGCCCTCATACTCAAGGATAAGGCAGTGACATATTCTCAGGTTCTTCCAGTAACAAATCAGACCAAAGATAAGTCAGTCAGTAATCCTGACTTGGCCATCTCTGATCTCATCGACAGTTTGTCTACTAAAAAGAAGACTGCTATTGGAGGAACTCAGAGTAAGCCAAGTACATCTACTGATAGACTCACTTTCAGTCAGATTCATGCTGAAAGAAATAAGAAAAATGCTATTGCTCTCCCTTCTGAACAGATAGCTGTTCATTTCTTGCACTCCACAAGGGATGTTCAGAAGAGGAGATACAACATCCATGAATGTTGCTGTCATGGTAAAGTGGGATACTTTGCCATAGATTATTGACACAACCCTAGTGTGCCAAGGGCAAGGGTGAGTCTTCCTGTCAGGAGTGCTGTATGTAGACACATTCGGTTTCAAGCTAACAAGAACTAAGAACCCAATCCATTTTGGGGCCATAAGGTAAACTAAACTATGTTTGCAGGATAGTCCAAGTACCCATGCACCAATATGGTACTTGGACAGTGGATGTTCTAGATATATGACTGGAACAAGGGGCCACCTGAAGGATTATACTCCTGTGAAGAATGAACCTAAAGTGATCTTTGGAGGTTTAGACAGAGGAGTTACCAAGGGATATGGTATGATCACCAATGGTATAGTCTCAATCTCAAAGTAGCTTATTTGGAAGGATTGCAACACAATCTGATTACCATAAACCAACTATGTGATATGTGCTATGTCATTGTCTTCCACAAGGATGAGTGTCTGATTAAAAGGTCAAGTGGCTAAGAGGTCATATTGACAGGCACTAGGAGTGGAAATATATACTGTTTAAACTTTTTATGTTTAAGTTCTGACTCTCCAGTATGTCTGGTAGCAAATGAGAAAGTCTCTTACTGTGTGCAATGGAATAAGTTGTTTGCTCACTTGAACTACAAGACAATTAACAAGCTCTTCAATGAATGATTAGTCAGAAATGGACCCAATATAAGGTGCACAAAGGAGGGCATTTGCTCTACATGTCAAAAAGGCAAGCAGACCAAAGTATCCTTTAAGAGCATTGAGGCCAAAGATTCTGAGGTGTTTGTGCCTCTTGCACATGGACTTGTTTGGTCCTATGCCAATTCACAATCTAGGTAGAAAAGTCTACACACTTGTGATAGTTGATGATTTTTCCATGTTTGCTTGGGTGTTCTTTCTAAATAAAAAGTCTGAAACCCTTGTCATCTTTGTGACCTTTGTCAGGCAAGTTCAAAATGAAAAAGACAGTTCTGTGGTTAAAATCAGAAGTGACCATGGTACTGAATTTCAGTCTGAAGGCATGACAAAGTTCTGTGAAGAACAAGGGATTCACCATGAATTTTCTTCTCTTAGAACACCCCAGCAAAATGGGATAGCTGAGAGGAAAAACATGACTCTCGTACAGGCTGGCATGACACTACTCAATGATGCTTTTCTCCCAGAATACTTCTGGACTAAGACAGTGAACACTGAATGTCATATCCTGAATAGAGCCTCTATCAACAAGTATCACCAGAAGACTCCTTATGAGATTATGAAAGGCAGAAAACTAAATCTAGCCTATCTCACGATCTTTGGTAATAAGTGGTTTGTGCTCAATAATGAGAAGTCCTACTTGACTAAATTTGTTGATAAATCCTATGAAGGAATTTTTGGTAGTAAGTGTTTTTGATTGCTTTGTTGGGTACAACAAGCATAACAAAGCCTATAGAGTCTACAACTTGAAAAATCAAGTTGTAGAGGGTCTGTTAATGTAGTCTTTGATGAATCATCTATGATTAACAGTGATCTGCCTAGCTCCTCTAAATCTGCAGGTGTAGAGTTTAATATGGATGAACTACCAATCAAGGATACTTCACCAACTACCCAAGAAGAAGATGATGGTGTGTGCATTCCTGAAGAAGGACAAAGTACACTGGATATGGGTGAAGACTAGCAGGATCAATACACTGAAGTTCATGATGCTGAATAAAGAATGCATCCTACTGTTATGCATTTGAGGGATCATCCCAGAAATCAAATCATATGAGATGTTAGCCAAGGGGTTACAATAAGGAGCAGAAGCCTCAACATTGCTATATACTCCAGCTTTCTATCTCAAGTTGAACATAAAAGGTTTGAAGATACCAACATAGACCTATTTTGGATTGTGTCTATGCAAGAAGAACTGAATCAGTTCAAGAGATTCAAGGTCTGGAAGCTGATTTGCAGACCTCAAGGACATAACATCATTGGAACCATGTGGATATACAAGAATAAACTTGATGAGAATGGTGTTATAACAAAGAATAAAGCTAGACTGGTGGCCAAGAGATACAAATAAGAGGAAGGTATTGATTTTGATCAAACCTTTGCACTAGTAGCTAGATTGGAAGCCATAAGACAATTCCTTGTATATGCTGCACATAAAGGATCCAAGGTCCACCAAATGGATGTAAAGTCAGCTTTCCTAAATAGTGATCTAAAAGAAAAGGTCTATGTTGAACAACACTCAGGTTTTGTTAATTTTAACTTTCCTGATTATGTTTTTAAGCTTAGAAAAGCTTTATATGGGTTGAAGCAAGCCTCTAGGGCATGGTATGAAACTCTATCTAGCTTTCTCATTAAGAACAAATTCTCAAGGGGAAAGATAGACAAGACATTATTCCTAACGTTAAGGGAAGATCATTCTAGTCCAAATTTATGTAGATGACATAATATTTGAGTCTACTGATGATGGCCTCTACAAAAAGTTTGTTAAGCTTATGCAAGGGCAATTTGAGATGAGTAGTATGAGTGAACTCAAGTATTTATTGGGCATCCAAGTTAGAAAAATCAGAGGATGGACTGTCCATCTCTCAGTCTAAGTTCACCAAGGAGTTGATTAAAAAATTTGGTGTGTCTCCATAATGAAAAATTTTATGGGGTCAAGTGTGTTAATAGACAAGGATGAAACTGGGAAACCTATTGATGAAACCTTGTATAGAGGCATAATTGGCTCCCTCCTCTACCTCACTGCCAGTAGGCTAGATATTATGTATGTTATATGTGTTTGTGCTAGGTATCAGGCTAGCCCTTAAGGAATCTCATTATTTTGCAGCTAAAAAAAATTTGAGGTATCTCAAGGGCACACCCGATCTTAGTTTGTGGTACCCTATGAATAATGATTTTGAACTGCCTGAGTATTTAGATGCAGACTTTGCAGGTTGCAGAGAAGACAGGAAAAACACCTCTGCCACCTGTCAGTTTCTAGGAGGAAGATTGGTCTCTTGGAGAAGCAAGAAGCAAATAAATGTGGTTATCTTAACAGCTGAATCAGAGTACATCTCAACTGGAAGTTGTTGTGCACAGCTACTGTGGATCCAACATCAGCTCCAGGACTACAATCTCAAGCTAAGTAGAACTCCAATGTTTTGTGATTCTACTAGTGCAATCTCTATTGCTAGGAATCATGTTTCTCATAGCAGGACTAAGCACATAAAGATAAGGTATCATTTTATTAGAGAGCATGTGAAATGTGAGAACATGCCTTGAATTTGTCTCTACAAACAAGCAAGTGGCTGATATTTTCACCAAACCTCTAGATGAAGCCAAGTTCAACACCTTCAAATTTGAATTGGATATGATGAACTTAGTATAGCTTTAGTAGCTCCTCATGCATTTTTGGTGCAGACAGTATTAATCCCTGCAGGATAACAAAGGATTTATGGACTAAGTGTCCAAGCATCGAGTGCGCTGAGTCTATGTGCTTAGGCGTCGAGTGCGTTGAGACAACATCGGGCTTCCAGTGCACTGAGTTCAAGCGTCGAGTGCATCGAGATCACACAACGAATTCACCGAGGGACTTAAATTACGACTTTTAATCTCAACCATTGATCACTTCGTGATTATAACAACAGGTACGTGCCTCTCCACATTCTCTACTTAGAGGCAAGTATAGATAGAACTTAGTGTGCTTAGAATAAGAAACACTATTCCTAGCCCGTGCGACCTGCTGTATCCCTGCGACAAAAGCTCGTCAAACCTTCAGAAACTCGGTAAATTCATGGCGCCAAAAGGAATGGATTTCCTATTCGAGGGCTCTAAACTTGTTCGAAACGGTTTCACGGATTCTCCCGAGGAGGTTATGTAAGTTCGACACTTACTGGAGGTCGCTGACCGAGGTTTCGTTCTGTCCGAGGCAGTCTTGATTTGGAAGAGAGAAGTTCTGGAACTGTACTCAAATGCCACTATGGACTCAGTTTCAAACAAAATCAAATCCTCAATCAGTGGGAATAAAATCAAGATTACTCCCAAGAGATTATGCAAGACATTGCATCTACCCAAGGTGAAGCAGCCTGATGACGATACTGACTTATTTCAAGATGATGTAAAGACAACCCTCAAGTGGTGTGGGCTCTCTGAGCATACCACCGGTTTTGCGTTAAGGAAAGAGATGAACCTAAGAGGAAAGTTCCTAGCAGACACTGTGGGAAAAGCTCTGCTTTGCAAGACTGTTTCACATGATAAGATATCAAGGAAGATGTTTAAAATCACGACTCAGATTATTCTATCTAAGAAGATAGACTGGGGAAAAGTGTTGTTTGATAGAATAGTGGACTGCATCCCAGAACCTAACCCGGGAAGGATCTTGTCTCTATATCTGCATAGTACTGTCTCAGGGATCGTCAACATATTGGTAGCCCAAGTCACCAATCACGTGCCCCAACCATCAACCATCATTCACAATTTTCTCCAGAGTGACGACGAGCCGTTTCTCCCCACCAGCTACAAGGCCTCCTATGTCGGGGACTCATTCACGTGCCAAAGAGCATGAAATTACATGAGCTCGTAGTCAAAGAAACAGTTTCTGCTCTAAGATTGGGATTTTGGAGTACACACAAGTTGTTTGATGGAATCACTAAAAGAGATTTGGTATCATGGAATGCTCTAATCTACAGTTATTTCTTGAATGGGCGCAACCAAGATGCGTGTCGAGCATTGAGAGAGTTTTTGGTTGAATACAAGCCAAATGGAAGCCCTTTTGTTAGTGTCATCCCTCTTGTGTACCAGGCTAAGAGAGCAGGGACTTGGCGGATCCTTGCATTATATTGCTTTTAAGTGCGGGGTTTTTGCCGATGAGGCTTTGATTTCGACTCTGATATCAATGCATGCCAGGGACTTGGCCACCGCAAGAACATTGTTTGAGAATGGGGAGGTTACAGATTTGGTTTCATGGAACTCAGATGATCTCCGCTGATTCCCAGAATGGAAAGCCATGTGATGCGTTGAAGATTTTTTCACCTCATGCATGGCAAAGATGAAAGGCCTAATTATATCAAATGGTATCTTCAATTATATCCTCCTGTTGAGACCTCTTCAACATCAACAGTGGCAAGTGTACCATCTCTCGTGTTGGGCCCCCTTAGGGCGGCCAATAGTATTGGGATCCATCGACAGCCATTTAATATATCTTCTAATCACATAAAAGCACGTTATAGTTCTAAATTAACAAAAATGGAACAAAATTTATGACACGCAAAATTTATTATTCTATTATAAACATCCTGTGCATAAAAAATAACTTACCTCAAAGAATGTAAATAAAATAATCTTAGAAAATCATGAACAATTGACCACACAAATCTGAAAGGTGCTTTTTTTTCATTTCCTTTCGATAAGATTATGAACATGTAAACAAAGCTTTTATAGTTTTCGCCCTTCTTGTTAGACATGGCTAGTAAGTTTCCCGAGTGCTTGATAAAACTAAGAATTAAAATGATACCTCCAGGGGGAATTCTTTAATATGACACATTTATAGCATTTACGAATCCCATTAGACAGGGAGGGACCTGAGAAATGCATGCATGCCTCAAACGGTAGGATCCGCAGGTTTGCGCTCATAGAGGCGGTACAACAAAGATGATTTTGCCATTTGCGGCTCCCTTTCGAGGGCCGATATCACATCCTTGACAGAGATGTGGTGTGGCACTTTGATATGATGCTGCGGCATTCCCGCCTGGTTCCTCAAACTTTTTCGATTGCCGCCTGCAATAAACATGCAAGATTGCTGAGTTGAAAAAGGTGGGTGCGGATATGAATTCAGCGACATATAAGACATGGTTGAGGACGAGCCTTTCTTTTCGGACTCGAGCTGTTCGAGTCTTCGGAAGCTTGGCGTTGCTTTATTGCTCGCGGTTTTAGCTGAGTGAGACCAAGAGGATACATCCAGTCCTTCGCGTTTCTGCCGAGCCTGTTCGGCCATGAGCTGCCACTTGGACAGCATGTCGTCTCCGCCAACGGCAGCCCGAGCGGCGACATTCGCGGCCGTTGTTCGCATCTTGTCGTCCTCTTCCTTGTTGGCCTGCACGTGACAGGGAAGATCTGAGCCAAGTGTATGTGTTGACTCAATACTATTTCAAATCCAGTCAGCTCGATGCATGTTTGATCTTGAGCTGGAGGGTTGAAATCAAAAAAAAGGCTCGTTGGCTTCGGTTTGAGCTCGATTGGAGCAGAAAGGGGATCAGATAATCGAGAGTCAAATTCAAAACCCCAACGACATGGGTGCTGAAGAGTAGTAAATATATATTCCACATTTTTTTATGATTTATTTGATGTGGGTAAGTACCTTGGTGGTGGTTGCCTTTGGACGAAGTTCATCTCTTTCTTTCTCCTTTTCTCTGTCCTCAGCTTCACCCACCATTTTCCCTTCAGCCTGCCATACTTACATCATGAAAAGTTCTTTTTCCCTTCTTTTCAGAGAGTTGGCAGGCACTTGCAAATATTTATTGAAGAATGATAAATATAATATTGCTGGTGAAATCTCAAGATCCATATCAATAATATTTAATAAATACAATAAGTTGGTACTATAATTATAGACAAAACCTGCAATTTCAATCAGTGATCTAAATGGGCAGGAGTTTCTAGATTGGGTTGGGTTATTCTGCTTTTAAGCTTCTTACACAAATTATATAGTAAAAAAATACATGCAGAATTAAGTAACTAAAAACTTACATCATTGACTTTTTTGAGCTTCTCTGCCTCCTCAACCTGCTTTTTATCCCAATCATCTTTTATTTTTTTATTTATGGACAAGATTTGTCGTCCAACATCTGATGTAACAACAAATTGGTGCCTTGCCCTTTCACTATCAACCCTCTTCAAAAATTTACATAATAAATCACACAGTGAAGAACAATAAAGAAGAAAGGGAATGACAAACAAGTAAATAAGGTCCACCTGCTTTGACAATTTTATCAGGTAGCTCACTAATCCCCGCAAACGTTCCTCCACACACTGATGTAGAGGCATGAGTTGAAATTAGGAACAGAATACCAGAGAAATAAACTTACTTTAATATATCATCTCACCATTGACAGGCATCGTTCAACATCACCGCCAATACTTTTTAAACCACATTTAGATGCTGCATAAGAAACAAGAAATCACTAGAGTTTTGATGAGTCACGAACAAATTTAATCACAAAGAAAAGCTAATGATGTTTGAAGATGAATTAACTGATTTCTGCTAGTTTTTTCTGAAGAGAACCCCTCTGTAGAACTAATCTTTCTTCTTCTTCTTGCACAACTCTTCGGCTTGCTTCCGACGCCCGGCTCTCCTCCTTAGGAGCACATAATAACTGCTCCTCTTCCTCCTACCACAAAACAAAAGACAAAACTATACATTTAACATAAAATCTTTTATGGTTCTGTTTGTCTGGGCAATTTAACTTCCGTTTGGACACTAGAGAAATTTACTTGTTTAGTGAACCTCCAATTTGGAGCTTCAGGGAAATAAAATAAGACGAAAAGTTCAATTATGGTTCCAATTCCCACCAAAGAATAAGAGCTCAATATCAGCACTGCTCTCCCAAACGGAGCCTCAAAAGAATACATGGTAAAGTAAATGAACAGAAAAACCATACCCTGAGATTAACACCACTAACAGCTGTAACATCATTGAGTTGATCAATGCTCTGATCATGGAATGCTCCCGTAGTCTTCTGCTTTTTGCTTCAAGGCAGAAAAAAAATTGATTAAGATGGTGCAAATCAGATACTTAAGTGCAAGCATAGGCTGACCTGGAAGGAGGTGAAGTGCCTGCAGCTTCCAATGGCTTTTTCTGCCCTACAGAAGTTTTCTTCAGAGGAGTTTTTGCTGTAATTCCAGAAACAAGCAATGGCGTTGAAGATGATATCTGGGGAAAAAAATATTAGCACTATGTCATCAATAGAAGCATTTAAAAGGAGGCACTGTAGAATTTTATACCCCATACAAAAAAGCAGAATTAGGACCTCTACAAAGAACCACTAAAACAAAGTTCACATAACCTAGGAGTTTTGGGTATCTTCCTGAGAAGGCCGTGATGATATGCAGGTCAAAAAAATTAGTGAAACTTGTTGGCTATACAAGCATTTATCTTGCGAAAGAAAATTTTAGTGTATCTGAAACCTATTGGAATTAAAGTGTAAACTGACAATATGAGCCCTACGAATTTTAAACTTGCAACAATAATTTTCTTTAATCAATCAAATTATAAGATAGATCACAGTAGTTAATGCTTAATAAAGGAAAACAAGAGAAGTTGTATAGATACAAATGAGCAGATAATTAAATTACAATATTGAATAAGGGCATACAAAACCACAAGTTTGTAAACAATGGTTGCAAACAAATATCACTAGAGTAGTGAAAAAAACACTAATTCCAACAAAAAAATATGTGACCACAATCTAGAAACTTACCCAACTAGGAAATAGATGGCTTAGTGGATCGCCGGCAAGTCTCCGGTGTCCGGTATGGAAGAATGGGACTGGATTTGGACTCCCAGGAACCCAAAACTGTTGGATTGGGCTAGTTCTGGGCTGTGTGAGGGGAGATCAGCAGTTGGGAAGGACGGTGACTGTTTAGGGGTGGCCGGAGACGGGCTGTCGCTGTGGAGGGTCTGGAGGTGGCCGTCTGTCGACTGGGGTGTAATGGGAAGGCTGTGGTGGAGCGGACAGAGGGCCCTGGAGGTGCTGGCAGCAAATTCAGAGGCTGGAATTAGATTCTGGATAGTTGGGGGTGAAAAACTATAGAGTCCGGGCTGCTGGAATTGAAGATCCGGGCTGCAGGAAATAATTCCAGCTGCTGGAATTGAAACTGGGAGAAGTCCAGGAGGGTTGGAGGCAGGAGGGAGGTGGAACTGGGCGGCTGGGATACTTCCAGGGGCTGGCAGCAGCTATTTAGGGCTACGTATGTCGTGTAGGCCAATGCTGTTAAGATCGCGTGCAAGATCGTAAGATCGCACGATCTTACGATCTTGCACAAGGCAACGATCCACGATTTACTTAAAATCGTCGTCCTGTTGGGATCGTTAGGATCGTAGTGCAAGATCGTAAGATCGTTAGAATCGCACGATCTTGCACGGGCACAAAAAATCGTAATATCGTTAAGATTGTTGAAGATGAAGACAATCTGATGGTTGCAGGAGAGGAAGAAGAGGCTCCAAATGAAGCGGATTTGGATACTCCTGATTTCACTGGAGAACTTGTTGGCGCTGCAGAAGAGGACGAAGAGGCAGAGCAACTGATGGTTGAAGGAAATGAAGATGTTTTTGGGGAAAATTTAAATTTTGACTTGAGTGATTTTCTTTAAAGTAGGATTGAACACTATTGATTTTTTGGAATGTAATATTTTAATGTGATGGTATGGTATGCGACTATGCATCTATGCCTTTTATATTAATATTTTGATGTGATGGTATCATTGATAATTTGGTATGTTATGAAATATTATATTTTTATTTGATGGTACGTACACTGTTACATATTTCTCATGTTTTTGATTTAATTTTTATTAAAATACGATCTTGCGATCCGTGTCGATCTTACGTTTTACGATCTTAGGGATGTCTCCCGATCTTAGTTAAGATCTCGATCTTCACAACATTGGTGTAGACAGTTATCCTGAGAAGGGGATGAGTTTGACTGGAGAAAGGAGTTTGGATGAGTCGCAGAGTAGAAGCTGTTGTAAACAGTGGGGAGTACGGAATTTCCAGATAGTTGCAGGTGGAGGTGTGTATAAGTTTTGTTTCAGGATAGTGGGAGGGTAGGGGGCTGGACGTGGGGTGCAGCAGGGAGGGGAACAGTGGGTTGGAGGTGGGTTAGGAGGGGGAAACTGTAGGCTGAGGTTGAGAGGGAATTAAGGAGTTTATGGAGGAGTGGGGGAAAAGGAAATGAAGAGTAATTTTAGGAGTGGGCCTAAAATTAAGTGGAGATAGTTAACGTAGTTATGACTAGTGGTGGCTGGTCGGAGGTAGCTAGAGGTGGTCCCCGGAGGAGTATTCCAGCGATAGCCGAAAAATTGAAAACGAGAAGAATTTAGTTGGTGATGGAGGGGTTTTGAGGAGATGGTGGAGGCTTACCAGAAGTGTCCGATGATCTGAGAAGAATTTAGTTGGTGATGGAGGGGTTTTGAGGAGATGGTGGAGGCTTACCAGAAGTGTCCGGTGATCTCCAGAAACTGAAAATGGAGGGGATTGAAGAGAAGATTGTGGCTGTTTTGTACGAATATGGAGAGGGGTTGGAAGGGGGCGGCTGAAGGTTTGTGTGGATGAATGGAGAAGCCGGCTATTGGATTTTGAGGGAAGGAATGGTGGGTGTTCGGCTATGTGGGGAGGGGAGGAGATAACTACCAAGATTCGCCTCCCCAGCACTCAGCTCGCAAGGACGACTGTCGGAACCCTCATCATCTAGCTTGAAAGGGTTCAGCCTCAACAGGTCTGCAGACCATATACCCCAACCCCTCTTCATGCCCACCAGCGGGTTGTTGGAGGTTGCAGTCTCCCTTTGATGAGTAAAACTCAAGGAAGCGGACAGCACGTGGACTTCCCAGGAGGTCACCCATCTCGTGACTACTCCAGCCTGAACACGCTTAACTAAGTTCTTTCGCATCTCATCACCAAGCTGCATATTGAAGTATGATAACTATACTTAATAGCATAAACCACAATAGGGGGTGAATTGGGGTTTAAAAATTTTCTTAATAAAATTAAGTTTTTGGATAATATATAAATATTAAAGTACGTAACAAGAGAATATATACAACACAATCACAAGAGACAAAAATAATAATAAGACACAAGATATAAAGTGTTCAGCGTCTAATTGGGTTCTACTCACTTGCTAAGTGACCTTCAAATCACTTAGCCACACTAGTAAAATCCAATATAATCCCACTGATTACAGATCTAATTCCAAGTCAAGAGCAACCTTCACAAATCTTATTCACGGGTCAAGAGCAACCCAAAGTAATTAGATTCTTTCGAATGAAAGTAAGGACGGTTGTTTAATACAAAAAATCCACAATGAAAAACTATTTCACTTGAAATGATAAACAAGGTAAGGCCAATAATAATTTTGCTCAAATCTAAGTGATAATAATGAAGATAATGGGTATAAAAGATTTTGTTGATGATTTTGATGATAATAGTAATTATGATGTTAATAATAATAAAATGATAATAATATAAGTTTTACAATATTTTGTTTTAAAATATGGCTTAATATTTTAAGTATACATATATTGATGATAATAAGAATATATTCTCTTTAAGCTAATAACTTCAATACTTAAAAATAATTATTATGAGGATAAAATTTATGATGATTAATAACATATTAATATTATGATGATAATTTAATTAAGATATGAAAAAAAGAGTCTAAAAGAAAATAAGTTCTAATTAATTTCAAATAAGACAAGTACAACATAAGTATTTGAAAATTAAGCAATATGGGAAATAAAAATTACAAATAAAATTAGATTTTCCAATTGTAAGCAAAGCATCAAAACTTGAAGAACACTTAAAAGTATTGCAAGAGATGGTGAGTTTTTTGTGCGCCTTGTAAGGAGGAAGGGTTATGGTATTTATAGAGTGAGAAGAAGGGAAAAAGGATGCAGCTCAAATGAGGTTTGAGAGAGGAGTGAATGTGGCTAAATATAGAGTCAAAATGCAGGCATAGAGAGTCAACAATGGTGGATTTAAATACAAAAAATGTAGGGCCAAATTTAATGTCTAGATGGATTCTCGGAAGATCATGGAGGCTATATTTGTATTCACATTACACGGAGAGCTAAATAGAACACATGTCAAAAAAATACAAATATTAATAAATTGCGGATAGGTGTAGAAGTCCACTTTGGAGGCTCCAAAAAGTCTCTGTGATATGATAGATAAATAGAAAATAAAAAATTAAACATGATAGGCTTTTGAATGAGGGAAAAAATGGGAGTTGTGGAGATGAGAATGCTTAAGTTGATGTGCGGACACACGAGATTGGATAAAATTAGGAATGAAAGTATCAGGATAAGACAGGAGTAGCACCAATTACAGAGAAGATGCGAGAAGCTCGTCTAAGATGGTTTGGACACGTACAAAGGAGACCATTAGAGACACTTGTTAGGCGTTGTGAGAGTCTAGTCACTAGACATGTTAAACGAGGGAGGGGTAGACCAATAAAGACTTGGAATGAAACTGTAAGGAAAGACATGATATGATGTACTTGAGCATTAGTGAGATTATGACAAAAGATAAGGCGCAATGGAGACAAAGGATCCATATAGCCGACCCCACTATAGTGGGAAAAAGGCTTGAATTTTGTTGTTGTAGGCTTTTGAATGAGGAGGTTTGATGAAGAAATAGTGGAATACTATGATGTTGAAGTTTGGCGGTAGTTAGATGCAAAAATTGCAATCATGGGAGTCGAGTTAACGCCACACCATTTTGTTGAGGCGTGTACACACAAGAGGTTTGATGTATGATACCGAACTCCGTGCATAAGTTCGCAAATGTACGACTAGTGTATACCTTTGCATTATCCGTACGAATAACCTTTAGAGGAGCGGCGAACTGTGTACGGATTTCATTAAGGAAGACACGAAATGTAGAGGTAAGTTCAGTACGATCACGAAGTACAACCAGGTTAACCGTGAAAAATCATCAATAAATGTGACGAAATAACGATAACCAAACATACTAGGGGTTTTATAAGGGCCCCAAATATCAGAATGAACTAATGCAAATTGAGTATCACTCCGAGTACAATGGGGAGAAAAAGAAACACGATGATGTTTGCCAAAGATACATGACTCACAAGAGAACTCATGCAGAGAGACATTCGGAAGAGCTTTCTTAAGAGTCTGGAGGGGAGCATGCTCGAGACGACGATGTCAGTCGGTAGTGGAAACAGTAGAGAAGGTGGAAGGAGGGACATCGAGGAGGTAGAGCCCATTTGACAGTCGTCCCTTACTAATGATATTCTGCGTGTTCTGATCCTGCACAACAAAGGTAGATGGTGAGAAGGTTACACAGCAATTGAGGTCTTGTGTAAGTCGACTAACGAAGAGTAAATTAAATGGAGAACCGGGAACATGAAGAGCAGAGGTCAGAGACAGAGTGGGTGTGAGGGGTATATCAGCAGCACCAGAAATGGGGGTGGTATCACCACTTACCACCGTAATGAACTTGAGGTGAGCAGTCCCGGAGTATTGCGGAGGGCGTTGCGAAGTGATGTGATGTGGGGCTCCTGAACCCACAATCTAGTGAGAGCTTTGCGAGAGACAAGAAATACCTTCATTGAAAATAGAGGCGACAGAGCCAGACGAGCGAGAAAGCACCCCCTGCAAGTGTTGAAGCTGAGTGCGTAGAGCATCAATATCTGCCCGAGTAGAGGCAGCAGAATCCAAGGCAGGAGCGGCATGAGGATCAGCCAGAGCAGCAGCGGCAAGATGTGGAGGCAGGCCGTGTTTGCGATAGCACGTGGCCTCAAGATAGCCATCTCGGCCGCAATAGGTGCACTTAAACAGAGGTTTGTCAAACCTACCACGTCCTTGAGTCGTTGTACGGCCGCCACGAGCTGAGGACCCCCGAGCATGCGGAGCTGGTGAAGAGTGTTGTAGGAGCGCTGGAGAAAGAGTAATAGGAGTATCGGGGGGCGGGGTGACCTTCAGGAGCATAGAGCATACATCAGATAAAGATGGTGTGTTTGTAGAGAAGAGAATCTGGGCCCGAACACTGTGGAGGTGAGAGGGGACTCGAGACATCATTATAGCAATTCCGACAGCCTCTTTCTGGGCTCGCTGAGTAGTCAGATCTGTAGTGGGAGACTGATGCTGGATCCAGGCCTCCACCAGCGTCTTGGCTTTAGCCACAAAGGAGATCATATCACCGGGACCCCCTGGATCTAGATTTTGAAGATCCGGGATAATGTCAAACAGGTGTTGCAAACTATTCTGGCCCGAGTAGAATGAATGGAGTTCCTCCCACATGGCTTTTGCCATGTCATGATACATCGCCATATGATAGGGTTCAGTGTCCATAGAGTTGAGTAGCCAAGATTGGACCCGACCATCATCGCGGAGCCACTCATCAGTGGGAGCGGTTGGAGTAACCTTTGTGAGGTGGTGTAGAAGACCTTTTGTCTGCAGGACGCGACAAACCGAGTGAACCCACTCGACAAAATTGTGCTTCCCACTGAGAGAGATAGTAGTAATGCGAAGTTCATCACGATGCTCGGAACCTGGGGCCGCAACACGATTGGGAAGAACCGATGAGGTGTTGGAGTTCTCGGACGCCATGAGACCGCAGCGGTTTGATGATGGCAAGAGCTGGGCGGATAGAGAGAGACCGTGCGGATAGCAAACCGTAGGAAAATAGCGCGGCAACAGACCGAGCAACACGACAAGCAGGTCGTGGTCGGGCGGCGAGTAGCAAGCCGCTAGGAAACAAGAACTAGACCGGGCTGCTAGGAACAGACCGCAAGCGAATAGAAATTAGCTCGGGCGGCTAAGAGCAGACCGCACCAAGACACAATCGTGGCGGATAGACACCAGTCCGTGCGGTTAGAAGCAACCAGCACCGGAGCGGAAAGGCAGTACACGCGAATAGGAGAGCTATTCGTGAAGTGAGGAGTGGTAAGGCGGTTGACAGGGAGGCAGGGAGACCGCAGTGATTTGAGCATGAAGTCGGATAGAAGAAAAAACGCGAGAAGCCGCCCGGCTAACAAGGGAAGCCGCAGTGGGTAGTAGTTGCAGCGGATAGAAAGAAACCCGTGAAGGTTAGAATACCAGCCCGTACGGGTTAACAGGAGACCTGGCGGTTTGAGAAAAAACAAGTCGGATCGATGGCTCTGATACCATGTAGAGAAAGGTAAAAAACCTTGTATATACTTCTTGAATACAAAAATACAAGTATGAGTACAACTATATAAGAGAGAAGAGAGAAAACTAAGCTATACAAACAATGTGAGACTAAACACTAACTCCTATATAGGCCTTATTAATGAGTCAATACATCATGTTTTTCTAATATTCTATAACAATTGTAAATGATATTCATAATTATATCATATTTTGCACCAACAACAAACGTAAATTAATACAAACTGTGTTAAATGTAAATCAATAAAAATTGTAAATGATACTATGTAAGAAATCAAATTTAGTGTAGGGCATCATATTTAAGCAGCAAATTCAGTTAATCAAGTGATAAATTCAGTGATTGGCAACATATCAAGGCAACATACTTGGACTAGATTTGCCTCTATATGGATGTCTCGATATGAAATCATTTGAAATCGTTCCAAAAGTAGTCTCATATTAGCCTCTAAATGAATGTTTCTTGCGGGAGTAGTGTTGTAAAGTTATGATGTCATGAGAATCGCTTAAACATAAAATCATTGCACGCCAAAAATGTTGACAGAGAGCATGCCATACAGGATAAAAATCTTGACAAAAAACAGGTTCCTACAGGACAAATCACTTGTATATTACTAATCACAATTTCCAAAAATGAAGTAATATAAATTTTCATTCATGCAGAAGAATTAATTAAAACTTAAAATATGTATGCATTTGAAGGTCAAGTGGCTAGAGAAAGAAATGCACAGAAAAATGAAAAAACACAGCCTCGGTGAGAAATGTTACTGCAGAGGGGAGAAAATTAACCTCTAATTAGAAAAGAGTATTTCATTTACCTCACCGAGATGTGGTACAAATGCGGCCAGTGAGCGGAAGAAAAGCGGTGAGATGAAAAAAATGAGCCCCAACTTCTTATGACAAACAAAACCCTAAATTCTAATTAAACCGGACAGGCTGCCACGCTCAAAATCAGACCGTAAATCATCAGGCGTGCAACTGGATGGCACACAAATCGCGTGCCTGGCTCGCCTGGGGCGCGCCCGAGGCACTTCGCCCGCCTTGGCCGTGCTCAGGCGGCGTGCGGTGCGCCCGGCTCCTCAGGAGCGCCTAGGCACGCGCCTTGACAACATAGGGAGCGAGGAGGTTCAAAGCGGGGAACCAGCGGTTACATGGAGAGCAACACTGAGGAGAGACGAAGCGGGTTAGGAGAAAACGCACGGACTAGGGCGATGCTTTGATACCAAGTGGAATGAATAGAATGATTGATTGATTGATTCCAAAATAATATTTGTTAGTAACCCAACTGCGGGTGATACCGAGGAAAAAAAATAAGACTTGACTAATTACAACTATGGGTTCATGCATGATTGTCCTCTTCAAATAAGGAGAAATTGTTGGAAAACCTCTGTGTATTTGATGGTACAAAACTTTGATAAGACTATTTATAAAGGAAGGACAGAGCTCAAAAGAAGAAGTCGAAAGAAATAGGAATTGATGGATCTTTAACCGACCGTTAGTCGATCTTTGATTGATTGTTAGTTCATCGACTATTGTTGGCCAACCGTTAGTTGATTTGTGATCGACTGTTAGTTGACCGATCGTTAGTTGATCTCTGATCGGCTGTTAGTTGAACGACCGATAGTTGATCTTTGATTGATTGTTAGTTGACCGCCTGTTACTTGATCGTTGATTGACTGTTAATTGATCTTTGGTTGACAGTTAGTTATCTATGACCAACTCCAACTCTAAGCACAGAGCAGAGTTCGGGTTGTTTTTTTAACTCGATTTCAACCATCCAAGGGGGGATTTTAAGAACTAACTGCCAGAATTTCTTCCTAGGGGATTCAGGTCAAAAATGGGAGGGTTTGAACCTCATGTTTCTCAAGAATTTCTCTCTTAGGATGTGAAAGAGGAGAGGAAGAAGAGTGTTGAAGCCAGAAAAATCCCGACTCCAAATGTTCGGACATGAATGTAGTCTGAGGTTGCTGATCCTGCGGCCGGATGCCACGATTTAGATGGCTAGAGCAAAAGAGAGAAATGTCTACATGCACACCCCAAGTACCTCAGCATGGAGATCTTGCCAGGTACTCAGAAATTTGAGAGAAACTTCCACCCCCCACCCCGCAAACAAAAGACTGAGCGATGTACGAGGATGGCACGGACTTGGTGAGTGTCAAACTTGAGGGGATCTCAACATGTCATTCCCGGTCCCCTGAGGTCCTATTTATAAACAAATCTAGGGAGCATGTATACACGAATATCCAGTACATGCCAGCGAGTTACAAGGGTTGCTCGCCCATACTCGTGAGTAACTCGCACATACCCGTCCATACTTGCGAATTACAAGGGGTACTCGTTCATGCTCGCGAGTTATAAGGAGTACTCTCCCCTACTCACCCATACTAGCTGAATGGCCTGTGAATAACCGCCTCCTTAAGCATTTCTGATCTCGACGAATTACGGGTTATACAAGGAGTTAGAGAAAGAAAAGTGGGGGTTGTTGAAGCTTTATGGCTCTAAAAAAAGAGTCGTCCCGCCAACGAATAGATCGGGATTCCACAACCATTTTTCACTGATTTGTGCAAGAATTCCATGATGGGAAGAAGAGAAAGGAAAGCAGCGACTCCCTCTTCCCGGACTTTAGGTTATGTCTTTGATTTCTTTTCTTTCCTCCTTGCATATTTAGTATATCTGTATATGTGCAACTAGGCTCCTCTAATTAGAGGGCTTGGGCAGTCACGGTTCATTGAGAACCACTGGAGCATGGGATTGAGACCCCAACATGCTTGCATTAGTTTCTCGATGTCATTTCCAGACTAGGCAACGAGGGTGAAGCCTAATCACAACTAGTGGCCCGATTCAGTGATGTAGTTTGACGTTGCATTTAGATTTTGCTAGAGATTCAAATGTAGCTATAGCGCCGATATAATGCATGTAATTCATGGGGAATCGTCATGTTGGGGTTAGAACATGTGGTGCACGTGAAATCTCAAAAATGATGGGGTGTAATTACAGTAGGATTGTTTATGTAAATTGATTGGTGAATGCGGAAACCGTGAAGGTGGGTAGAAGGGCCTGTTAAAAGCATAACCGCCCTTCTTTGTATTTAAGGAAATGGTAGAAGGGCTTACGAGAGAGGTATGACCAACCATTTTGTTGTGAATGATCGGGGAGTTGGTAGAAGGGTCAGAGGATGATATAACCGGCCTCCCCCATTATTTGAATTGAAATTGAATCATTGTTAGGAGTCAGTAGGGTATAATTGACCACTCTGATCGTTAGAGTGTTGGTAGAAGGGTCCAAGACGATGGCTATAACCGAACTGGCCCGCTTGAGTTAGGATTTTAGTAGAAGGGACCTAAATGTAGGTATAACCAGCTTGGTCCTCACTCGTATGTTTGTAACTCCGCGAGTGTATTTGATGCTTGTGGATTGAAGGTGGTAATGTGTTAGAATCATACACGCAACGTTAGGTATCATGGTGGATCTGTATGAGATATTCAGTTGCATTCATGATTGCATTATAGAACTCATTTTATTAATTTAGTATGGAGACGTGATTGTTGCATGGGTCGTCAAGTGTTGCTCCCTTTTACAAGCATTGTTAATATTGTTTATTTGTATTATATGAAATGTTGACTTGGAGAGTGATGTGGTTCTTTCGAGAATCGCTGGGATGGTCGGGAGGAGTGGGGTTACACGGTTAGTGGTCAGCTCATAGTTGACCATCGTTTTCCCTATCATATGCATTTTGGTGCAAGACACGGATCAGAAGCAGGTGCGCATTAGCACACCCAAGCAAAAAGAAAAACAAGCATCATGATTCTGTGATTCATGAAGTGTTTTCATTTCTCTTTCCTGTATATTCCTTTAATGATGTTCCGACTTGTGTGTCGAGATAGATTAGAAAGTATGTTTGTTTCCTTTTGGAAACTCATGATACATAGGTCATAAGACTATGGGCGGTATTAGTTGGATAATTAGGGACACTCTATTTTGGTTTATAAATCTGTTTTGATTTTTTGATGTGCTATCAGGACTTATGAGAAGATTTTGTATGGAAGTAAGCTTGTATGCCTTTTTTATATTCTATTTGTGATGGTTGTATGATGTGGAAAACAATCAAACCCATAATATATGGTTATTACAGGTGATTTGTTATAATTTTGTATCAGATCTTGGTTTAGGGGTTCTAGACCGTTAGGAAGAATTGTCTGCATAGGATTATTTGTTGGAATTTTGCGCGTTACTATGTTTGATGTTTGCCTATGATCTGACGTGTGGTGTTCTTTGCGCTAGGGTGCTAGTGGCGAAGCGGAGACTTCAAGGGCTCGGGAGGACCCTAGGGACAGTAGCAATACTGCCCTAGGCCTTCCAAATATGCGCATGTCACTCGCAGACTTTTGTAAGATGCTATCAGATGCAATGGTGGCGGCTCAAGCCACAAGTGCAGTAGATGATGGGGAACCCATCGCACAGGAAAGAGAGGTGGAACGAGTGGAGTCAGTTGTTGTGCAGGAAGTTGGTCGGAGGGACCAACAGTTGAAGTACTTTTTGGGATTTCATCCTCCAACGTTCAAGGGTGTCAGCACTCTGATAGACGCGGAGGATTAGCTGACAAGGATCAATGAGTTGTTAGAAGTCTTTGAAGCTTAAGAAGAGAAAAAGGTACAAGTAGTTACCTTCATTCTATAAGGATATGTCAAGTTATGGTGGTTGGAGAAACGTGATACGCACTTTATCGGGCACCTTCCTACTCAGATTTCCATGAGACAGTTTGGGATTGTATTTCTGAAACTCTATCTCCCAACAATGATGAGACTGGACCTTCAAGGGCATTTTTTGACATTATTGCAGAGAGACATGAGTGTGGATGAATACCCACCGGAGCTGTTTGAGTCGGTATGCAGAGCATATTATAGTTGATGATTAGCAAAAGATGCATCGTTTCTATGAAAGGTTGCGGGACAACTTGAGGAAATAATTGATTGTTTTCAGTGCTCTGGTGAAGGACGCTAGGGCTTTTTAAGGTTGGATATAAAGAGGCCGCAGCGCTGCAAGACATTCACGAACAAGTAGAGGGGAATTCCTCAAACCCATGGAAGGTCTAATGGCGGCAAAGGGAGAAAGAGGTACCACCCCCCGAGCATTCTGGCGGAGGGAGCAAAGTTGTGAATAGTGTAGGGCCCTCCAAAGGGCCTACATGATTCAAGTGTGGCAAGGTCAGGCACATCACTCGTAGTTACCGAGAGGGTGCACCAACGGAGGAGCGGAGCCCAGAGCCCACTACACTGGTATTGCCAAATTATGCGGGAAAAAGCAAGGCGGAGGAGTGCAGCGCTTCACGCTTTGCACCAAGATAGTCCAGGGCCTACAACCTCGGGCAGCAGGAGGCCATCCGTCAGTCAGACATGGTGACAAGTATGGAGATTTTAGAATTTGTCATAAATTTAAACTTGCTTATTTATGACTTTAAACTGCAACCACCCATTTGTTTTGTGTTATTAGGCATCGTCTTAGTGTTTAATGTAACCACAAAAGTGTTGATGGACGTGTCACATTCATTCTTTGCGAATAGCTTTATCTGAAACATTGGTACGGATCCATTCTACACTAGAGTGATGTGTGGATTCCGAATGGATAATTTATATGCAAAAATAGAAGGGACCGTGTTATCTTGAGGATAGAACAACAGGACTATGATTTGGAAGGGCGGTGTTACCTTTAGAAGAGTTTAATGTGATCTTGGGTACGGATTGACTCGAGGAGCACGAAGCTAATATCAACTGTAAGTTGAAGGTGGCGACCTTGAGAAGTGGGGTACAAGATGAAGACTAGTTCAAGGGTTTGATCGGCATCGCATGTTCTCTAATTTCTTCCATGCAAGTGATGCGAGCAGTGAACTAAGAAGGTGAGGCGTTTGTGGCCTCATTGGAGACTCGCTCCCCAAAGTTAATCACATAGGTGACATGTCGGTGGTGGCAGAGTTTGAGGATGTGTTCATTGAAGTAGGGGTGTAAACGAGTCGAGCTAGGCAAAATTTCCAAGCACGAGCTCGAGCTCAAGCTCAACAAACACATTTTTTCTTGGCTTGAGCTCGAGCTCAAGGCCTACTTATCGAGATAGAGTTTCGAGCTCGAGCTCAAGTTTCGAGTTTGCGAGCTCGAATCTTTACTTGAGCTGCTCGTGAGCCATCTTGCGAGCTCATGAACAACAATATGTGAGCTCGAGCTAGAGCTCCACCGAATCGAGTTCGAGTCAAGCCTTTTCGAGCTGACTCATAGAGCTTTCGAGTCGGCTCAATTTAACTCGCATCCCTACCTTGAAAAGCTTCTTGGAGCATCACCCCAGAGGGAGATTGATTTCATGATGGAGTTGGTGGCAGGTGTGAAACCGGTATCACGTGCTCGTATCAGATGGTGCCAAAGGAGTTTGTTGAGCTAAATATTCAATTGCAGGAACTATGGAGCAAGGATACATCCGACCGAACTCTTTGTCGTAGAATGCTCCGGTGTTGTTTGTGAAAAAGAATGGTAGTAAACGGTCATGCATAGACTACCGTGAGCTAAATAAGGTAACAACGAAGAACAAGTACCTGATTCCACGTATCGACAATCTTTTTGATCAGTTTGGTCGACAGTGTACTCTAAATTGGATTTAAAGTCGAGATACTACCAGATGAGGATCCAAGAAGAAAAAATCTCAGAGACTAATTTTGGCACATGGTATGGGCATTTTGAGTTCTCTGTTGTGTCGTTTGGATTGACGGAAGCGCCGTCATTGTTCATGGATCACATGAACCGCGTGTTTCTGAGGTATTTGGATATGTTCGTTTGGTACTCATTGATGACATCTAGTTTACTCGAGAACAGAGGTCGAGCATAAAGCCCACTTGAGACATGTAGTTTTGGATTGGAGAGATTGCTTTTTGGGTCATATGACTAGTGGTTAAGTGGTGGCGGTGGATCCAGCAAAGATTGAAGTCATTTGGGATTGGTCTGTACTGAAAAATGCGGCACAAGTCATGAGCTTTCTTAGACTAGTCGGTTACTACAAGAGGGTTGTAGAGAACTTCTCTTAGATTGCATTTTTCCTCTCCTCTCTTACTCACAAGTTTGAGTGCACCGTTAAGTGTGATCAAGCTTTTGTGGCATCTTCCTCAATCCTTAGTTTCCCGAGGGGGGACAGAAGGATTTCAAATTTTTAGTGAAGCGTCGAGCTATTGGTTGGGATGCGTTCAGATTCAGCATAGAAAGGCGATCATGTATGGATCGAGGCAGCTGAAGCCACATGAGATGAACTACCACATGCATGACTTGGAGTTGTCAGTGGTGATCTCACCATGAAGCTTTGGAGGCACTATGTTTATGGGGCCAAGGTGGAGATCTTTACAGATCACAATAGCTTGAAGTATCTTCTAAATCAAAAGGAGTTGAACATGAGACAATGCAGGTGGATCAAGTTTCTTGGCGAATACGAGATGTAGATTCAGTATATGCTTGGGAAAGCGAATTTGGTGGTCGGTGCAATGCATGAAGTACTCAGGGAAAGGTAATCGGACCGAGGCACATTACGAGCAGCTAGTGCGAGACTTTGAGACTTTGGACATCGTGTGTGTTGCTCGTAGCAACACTGGTGTAACTTGCTTGAGTTAGATTGAATTGTAGTATGATATGGCAGATAGAGCACGAAAGGCAACTGTGATTAATGATGAGCCTCAACCTTTAGTGTTGGAGGTTCAAGGTGGAAAAAAAGATGAATTGAGATGGTCGACGTGATTTTGAAGAAGGGGAGGGCATGCATTCTGAGATTTGGCAAGCTCCATAAGGAGTTGATGTTTGAGGTGCTCTTCACAAAGTATTCGATTCATCCTGACAACACAAAAATGTACATAGACTTGAAGAAGACTTTGGTGGTCTGTCATGAAGAAATATGCGGCATTGTATTTAGGTCGGTGTTGAACATATGCGTTGGTGAAGGCAGAATGTCAAAACCCGACAGATTTCTACGACCTCTTCCCTATCCTTAAGTGGAAGTTTGACGGCATCTTCATGAACATTGTACATTATTTGCTCGGGTCCCAACATGGGAATAACACTATTTAGGTGATTGTTGACCTCCTGACTAAGGTTAGCTCACTTCATCCCAAATCGGAGAAATGATGGTTTATGGAGATTGGTAGAACTCTATGTGCGAAATATTGTTTGTTCGCATGAGATTCTGAAGAGCATCATCGGCAATAGGAGCGGGTGCTTTACCTCCAAGGATTGGAAGCTGGTTTAGAAGGGCTGGGGACAAAATTTAAATATAATATGACATTTTAGCAACAGATCAACGATCAGGAGGAAAAGACTAACTATAAAATGGAGGATATGCTCAAAATGTGCGCACTCAAATTTGAGAGAAATGGGACAATTACATATTCATGATTGAGGTCACATACAACAATAGTTTTCAAGTGTATCAAAATGAAGTCATACAAAGTTCATTATGGAAGGTAGCGTTAAACGTCGATGTCATGGACGAAGAAAGGTAAAACCCAGATTTTGGAAAAGAAAGTGGTGGCAAATGAGTTTGATGTTAGAGACCACTCGGTCGGGAGTGTATGAAGATCTCTTAAGACCGATAATCAAAGTATTATAATGTTAGATGCCGGAAGATGGAGTTTGTGGTTGGCGGCAGAGTAAAGATCAAGTCATGCAAAGGCGTAGTGCGGATTCGGCGACTAAAGAAGTTAAGTCAGAGGTACTTGGGCCCTTTCCCGATCGTTAAACGCATAGGCGTGTGTGCATATCGCCTTGCTTTGTCAGTAGGGCAGAGGGGTCCAAACTATGTTTTGAGGCAATCGTTGTTTGTTCGGTTTGTGTTGAAGATGTAGAGATTTTGAAGTTGCGGAATAAGGAAGTCAAGCTTGTGAAAGTGCGTTGGGACTATTGCGGGCGCAACGAGTTCTCTTAGGAAAGAGAGCAAGCATTGTGAGAGGAGTATTCAGAACTCTTTGCTTTAGATATGACATTATATTAAATTATGTTTAAGAATTTGGGGACGAAATTCCTTTTAAAAGGGAGGGGAATTGTAACGACAAAACTTTTCATTCAATCGACGCTAAAACAGACTCTTATAGAGGAAGGAAGAAGCACAAAAGAAGAAGCCAGAAGAATAAGAATGGCTGGATCTTTGACCGACCGTTAGTTGATCTTTGATTGATTGTTAGTTGACCATCCGTTTGATCAATTGTTAGTTGACCAAAGGTTAGTTGACTGACCATTAGTTGACCGACCATTAGTTGACTGACCGTTAGTTGGCCAGGCATTACTTGATCTTTGATGGACTCTTAGTTGACCAACCAATAGCTGAAATTTGATTGATTGTTAGTTGACCAACCGTTAGTTGATCTTTGGTCGACTGTTAGTTGATCGACCGTTAGTTGATCTTTGACAGACCGTTAGTTGATCTTTGATCGACTATTAGTTGACCGATCGCAAGTTGACCTTTGATCGACTGTTAGTTGGTCGGTCGTTAGTTAATCTTTGATTGTTAGTTAATCTTTGACCGACTCCAACTCTAGGAGTAGAGCATATTTCGGGATGTTTCTTTTTTTAACCCAATTTCAGTGGAATGTGGATTTTAAGATCTAGCATATATGATTTCTACATTGGTGCTTAAGGTCGAAATGGGTGGGTTTGAACCTCGTCCTTCTCAAGTATTTCCCTTTATCTCAGGGTGTGAAAGAGGATATGAAGAAGAGTTGAAGGAAGAAGCAGTGGAGGCCACAAGAACTTCGTAAATCCAAACAAAAAGTCGGCGACAGAGGATAGATCTGGCTTCCATGGTCGTTTTCCACCCATTCATGTAAGGATTACATGGCAGAGAGAGGGGTGAGGAAGGTAATGACTCCTTCTCGGTCTTTGGTTAAGCCTTTAATTTCTTTGCTTTCTTCCTTACATATTCGGTAACGGTGGCACTCGACTCCTCTAATTAGAGGGCTTTGGGTAGCCATGGTTCATCACAAATCGAGGTGTGAGATTGCGACCACAACATGCTTGCATTAGTCCACTAACGCCGTTTTTGAGTTAGGCATTGTGACTGAAGCTTAATCGCGTCCAGTGGCCCGATTGGGTGATGTTGATTGACGTTGCAATTAGGGATTTTGTTAGAGGTTTGAATGTTAACATAATATCGTTATAATGCCCATTATTTATGAGGAATCGTCATGTTGGTGTTAGGGCATGTGGTTTACGTGAAATCTCTAAATGGTTGGGTGTAATCACCGTAGGATTGCTTATGTAAATTGACTGGTGAATGTGGGAAATGCAAAGGTGGCTAGAAGGGCCTTGTGAAGGTATACCTGCCCACTTTTGTATTTAAGGAAATGGTAGAAGGACCTACAAGAGAGGTATGATCGATAAGGATGGATATAACCGGTCTCTTCCATTGTTTGAATTAAAATTGAATTATTGTTAAGAGTCGAAAGAAGGGACCAAGAAAGAGAATAACCAGTCGCTCTGATCATTAGGGTGTTGGTAGAAGAGCCCAAGAGGATGGGTATAATTAACCTCACTCGCTTGAGTTAGGACTCTAGTATAAGCATCCTAAATGTTGGTATAGCCGGCTAGATCCTCAGTCATATGTTTGTGACACCTTGAGCGTGTTTGAAGTTTGTGTATTGATGGTGATGATGTGTAAAAATCATACACGCTATGTTAGGTGCAGTGGTAGATCCGTAGGAGATAACCAGTTGCATTTATGATTACATTATAGGCCCCTTTTATTAATGTTTCACAAAGATACGTGATTGTCGTTTTTGTCATTTAGCTTAGCTCTCTTCTACAAGCATTGTTTATTCATAACATAAAAAAATGTTGACCTACGGGGTGATGCGGTTCCCCGGGGTTCGCTAGGACAGTTAGGAGGAGTGGGGGTTTTATGCGGTTAGTGATCAACTCATAGATAACCCCCATTTTCCCTCATATTTATTTGATTGCAGGGTACGGAACGGAAACAGGTGTGTCCTAGCCCGCCTAAGATAAAAAAACAAACCTCACAAAGTGTTTTCATTTCACTTTCTTGTACCTTCTTTTGAACGGAGATAAATTAGGAAGTATGTTTTTTCTTTTTTTGAACTCATGATGCATAGGTCATAAGATCATGGACTGTACTAGTTAGATAGTTGGGACAGTCTATTTTAGTTTATAGATCTGTATTTATTTTTTGTAGCGTTATCAGAACTTGTAATGAAATTTTGTATTAAAGTAGGCTTTTATATTTTGTATTAATATTCTATTTGTGATGTTTGTATGATGTGGTGACCGGCCGGACCCATAACATATAGTTATTTCGGGTGGGCGTCACACCCACGCACCCCCCCCCCCCCCATGTTCAGCATTGAGAAATTAGCTTTCCACTGCGCAAAGAGGAATGTTGAAAAATGCATAATATAAAAATTATATTTAATGCGTAAATTTATAAATATATTTAAAATACATCAAAATAAAACATTACATATTAAGTGGTGATGGAAGAGACAGAGTTAAGGAAGAATGGAAGTAATTAATGTATGAGGTAACATGCAATTATAATCATAGTGTAAATAGTGAATAGGAACAATGATTTGGAACCCGATTAATGAAGCTATATGAAGGTTTTTACGATCAACATCATGTTGTTATGTATAAGAGCATGTTGTGATGCCAAGTATAGTACAAGTTCCACATGGTGAGATGAATAAGAGCATGTTGTCTAATCAAGGATGCCAAGTATAGTACAGGTCACTGGAACTCATTGCTTCAGTACTCACTTGTATTATCAATGCAGACAATTTACCAGAACTGAAAAAAATGTGTAGGGACATCAAAAATGAAAAAAAAATATGTAAACTTTCTGAATGAACATATAAAAAATTCAACCACGTCAACCAACAGTTGTCATCAATAGATGTGGCAATATACTTAAAACAAGCCAAATTGGGGGGTTTGATAATAATTTCAAGAAAAGGATGCATCACTTCTCGTTGATCAAAAAGGAAAGTTAATCCAATGTTTTTTTTCCATAGAAACAAGATTCATAACTGAAATCAAAAGAAAACCTTTCTTGAAATTATTCATTCTTAAAATTCTGATCGAGTTTACTTTGAGTTTTTTTCCAAATAGAACAGTAATTTCTACTAAAACATATAAAATATGATAACCTTTCTTGAAATTAACACATAAAATCCTTTCCCGCTAAGCACCATCTGATGTGGAGCACAGACGAGGACTTGCAGTGGATGACGAGTTTTGGGCCGTTCGGGGCCAATTAGCGACTTTTTATATATGGTGTGCCCGGATTAACGATCGGACTCCGCAGATGTGTCCGAATTCGCACTGCGAGTCGATTTGATATATTATTTCATCATTTTGCATTTTATTTTCATGTATTTAGGTGGACCCACCTCCGGCCAATCATAGCCGTCGATGGTGGGATGTCCCAAGTCTCTTATTATTATAAATAGATAGGAAGTGGGCTGATTTGAGTCATTACAGATTTTGGTGAAAGAATTCTCGGAATCCCGTGATCCCACCACGGTGCCGATTCCGTGGAACCCTAAGTGACAACTCCTAGGTGTGAATTTTCTTCCTCAAGGTTTGCCCTAAGCCTAAACCGCTTTTCCCCCTCCCAAACCCGCTCCCACAGCCACCCAAGGCTCCCAAACTCAGCCGCCAACTGCTTCCCAAAAGAAAAATCTTCTTTTCCTTTTATTTCACTATTTATAAAAATTACTGTTCTATTCATATAGTTTCCAAAATATTTTTCACCTATTCCAGCCACCTGCCACTGTCAACCTTCCTGCAGCCATCGGCCAGTAGCCTTCTCCCACCCAAACCGCAACCCTGCTAAGCTGTCCCCTCTCTGGTTTTCCCCCTCCCACGGCCCAAACTCCCCACCGCTGGCCTCCCAACATTCAGACACCCAACAACCGACCTCTTACAACAACCCTGCAGGCCGCCGCCACCCTCCCACCTCACCCTCTCTGGTCTACAGTCGCCTCTCCCCTCACAAGCCTTATTTTTCCAAGCCGTCAACCCTCCTCCACGTGGAATCACCAACCTTAACCCTCCACCTTCCGGATCAGCCACGATCCGGAGTTTTTCAGCCCGGATCCGACCTCTTATTGTCGGATCTACCCTCCCCGGCCCGGATCGCTACCTATGTGGCTGGATCTATCTATTTTCGACCCGATCTCACCATCCACCGCATTGGACAGACACCGCCATCATTTCCACGCCACCAGTTCCACGTTTGATTCCCATTCCACGCATCCGGATCCGAAATCTCCAGTGTCTTGGTTAACCCACTATTTGGTGAGATTTTGTTGTACTGGATTATTATTTTTAGCATTTTTATATTTGATTGGATCACTATATTGGTTTGGATATCATGTATTTTGGTGGTCTGTTAGATTATCATTGTGATTTGCAGAGTTTATTCGTTGTGCGCTCTTGCTTTGGCCCTTCGCCTGGATGAAAGCCTAACCTTGTTTTTGCCCAAATAAATTATTTTGTCTTGCTTTGAATTGTTTGCGTGAGATGATTTTATTTATTATCTAATTTGTGATCTAATCATTGGACTTTTGCATAGCATGTAGGGGTTAGGTCACCGATTTTTCGCTGCCTATAGATTCGTCCCGTGTCACTATCTAAGTCTTTCATGTACCTCAACAAGGACTTGAATAAATCCTGTCCAATGAAAACAAAGATTGCAACTTTGAATATTTCCTGAGATTCATTTGTGATCCAGCTGCTTAACAACAATAAGTAACCCAATGTGAAAACAAGATTACCTTTGCCTTTTTAGAACATAATTTGATTCAGTTACCCTCTATGGAAACATAAATTATTAAGAAATGCAACATCCTAAACAAAGCTAATCACAAAAAGGTAGTTATCATAGTTACATTGAAGAAATCAAGTTCATGATAAAAACATCTATACAATATGAAGACAAGGGAGAAATATACCATGAACAACTGCATATAAACATTTCAAGAATTAGTTTATAAGATAATAACCTGCGTTGTCCCATCACCGGTTGGTGCAGTTCCGGAAGTGTGATTTCCAACTGCAGTGATAGGAGTTGAAAATCCCATTCTAGATGACTGCTGCACATTTTGTTCAATGTCACCAATACCAAATGAAGAGCTTTCAGGAGCAGTTAAAGATTTCCCAAGTGGCTCAAAAATCAGGTCCATTACTTCTGGTTTCACAAGACTCATCATAGAAGTACTACATTGTTCATTGTTCTGATAAGGCAGCAATGCACCTAAGCTTTGCTGCGGCAGAACATGACTGGCTAAAGAACCACCATGCATTCTCTTGGACTCGTTTCCATTATTTTGTATTTCATACTTCGGCATGTGTGCCACACCCATGAGCTGACTAGACCCAAGTTGGGTTGCGGCAATTCCTTGGGCATGCAAGGCTTGCCTGGTCTGTGAAACCTGACCCTGCAACTTCTGGGGAGGTACTTGAGCACTAATTGAAGGCCTAGGATAAGGGTGGGAGTGAAAATTAGATGGTGTGGTTCCATACATCGGAAAAGATGATTGCGGGACTTGTGCATGCTGAGGCAATTTATTAACAGCTTGCAATGAAGCCATTGCACTTCCCCTTTCTTGGTTGGCTGCATTCAAACCAACAGAGAGCGTTTGACAAGTATGCATTGCCTTTCCATCTGACTTACTGTCTACTTCTCGGGTCTTCTGAATACTATTGTCCAATGTTGGAAAACAAGATTCTGTTTGCCTTTGGAATGCTGAAGATGGAACATGAGGCTGGCGTGGGGGAGATTTCTGCCCCTTCTGATTCTTGAAAAATGACATGGGATGAAATGGTGTAGCACACGAAATTTGGTATGTTATGGATGAGATGAAAGACCATAGGGAGAGACTAGTACCTGTAAAGAATATAGGTTTGGGTTCATCTGTCGACTTGCATGGGCTTGAAGCTGAAAATATAAGATAAAAATAAAAATTGGTGGTATATAATAATTATTATTATTTAAATTTTAGCTACGTATTCAGTGTCTCGCAATCTAAAAATCAATTACCTAAATCACAATGATCATGAGAACTGTAAGATTATAATCAATGATTAGTGTCACTCACCTGCATTTGTAGTTTCTGAGCTGCTTGTCTAAGCATCTGGTCACCAACAATATTCCTAACAACCCTTAAGAAGTCATCCTTGCTGACTTCATTAGTCTACAAAAAATAAAAAATCAATCTATTGAGAAAGCAGAACTATCAGTTATGGATAATTTAGTCTTATATATGGTTTTGTTATTTATGGTGACTTCAACTTATTTAGTTATCAGGTGTCATGTGTTTATATGTCGTTAGTTAGATGTTGATTTTAAAATTTTAATTATAAAGTTTCATTTATTTCAAACATGAGCACAACACATATTTGTGCATACTTAGCATCATAATGGAAGCACCTAAAGAAATTTATGAAGCAGTCCCCATCAAATGTGTACTGCTTCATAAAATCCAACAAATTAACCAAACATAGCCATAATGCACATTTGTGCGTACTAGCATCATAATGGACACTTACTTTTTTTTAATATGATTTTCTATTGAAAAAGACTGACATGTCTCCGTCAAACCACATCCCCACAAACCACAACCACTGAAATTTAAAAGGAAATTGACTAGCCTTCATGTTACTTTAAGAAAAATGTACATTCTTTTGACTGTAAGCATGCCTCACCCTTAGCTTAGAAAAGATGGTATGAACTTGCATGGATCTATCCTTATCAAGATGAGGACGTAGAATTGGGATCAACATGTGGAATGGTATAGAAGGTATGTTTTTCATTTGCCTAGATGAATTGATTCCTTCACTGGAAGCCTGTGGATGTTGAATATTCAAGTGCAGCAAACTATGTGGATTGTTATCTTCATTGGAAGATAATGATTTTTGAACATTTAACTGCTGAGAACTGTTAGGGTGTTGACTAGTAGATATTTGAGTTCTTTCCTGCTTGTGATGGTGAACAGATACTTCCTCACTTGTTTTTGTTTCATCATTTTCAACCGTTTGGGAAGGGTTCCTTTCCGATGATTGAGGCTTGTCAGAGTGAGAATATCCCACATGTGAGAGGTGTTGACTGCTTTCTGAATCTGTTACTTGATCTTTTTCACTGACACCAAGATCCTGCTCAATCCTAGAAAGATGCTGCTCTAAGGACTGCGAATGCTGATTTTCTGTTCCCTGCATCCCTTTTCCAGGATATCCACGTTGAATCAAGATTGCTACCTAGACAATTCAATTATGTGCCGTAACAAAATCATATAAATAAAAGAAATATAAAATTAAAGATATAATGGAGATGAGAATATTAAGCAGTGGAGCATTATCTAAATTTTATATCAGAACATGATTAAATTACAGGAATAAAGCATTTAAATTGCGAGCTCCAATTTGTTCCATCAACGAGAGAAAATAATGCGTAGAATGCTGAGGATTTAGATTAAAACAACTTTTGCTTCTATTCACAGGAAAGAGTGTTTTTTTACAATGTGAATTATGTTTAATTGCTTTCCTCAATTCCACAAACTTGCTGAAGGAATTCACATTTGAAGTAAATCATTTTGTTTCTAAAAGCTGAGATTATTGTGCAAAATTTCTCAATGGTATAATGTGGGGCTCAGTTTAGGTATGATTTATGAAATATGATTGCTGACATAAATCATAATAAATTGATTAAATACAGTGACAGCAGCAAAAAAGGAAAGATGTATCTAACACGAGAACCACGGGGTAAAGAGACAGATGGGGTAGGAAAAGTATGAGAACTCTGAGAAAGTGAGTAAAAATTGTATTATTTCATGTAAAGGAAATACAAACATATATACACATAATTATAGTTTTGAGGAGTGATACCTCAACTACAAACCATAAAGTGGGACAAAGCCATACAAGATAAACAACATTCCTAATGAATCTCAGAACATAAAAAATTAATATTGTAATTAAATTGCAAACCTGTAGAAAGAAATAGGAAAATAGGAAGTGCAATATATTCATCCACAAAGGGGCTTTATATAAGAACTACAACAAGACTCATAACACCGATAGGCGGTGTGGGACTAAACATTAAGATACTAAAATATTAATATCTCTAACACTCCCCCTCAAGCTGAAGGGGAAGCCTACAGCTTGGACACAACATAAAATAGAGGGTAAAAGAAGGACGGCAGCGTGGGACAAAGCAACAGCCACTGAGGCCCAACCGCGTGTCACCAGGGATACTTCAACCGGGCAAGAGCCACACGACGTTGGTCCGCAAACCGACCATGACAACTCTGGATACACTCGGAGTGGAAACAAGGTCAACCACGCAAGACCAAACCAACCCTACCAAATCCAGAGAAAACGACGAGGAGACACAAACAACATATGAAATCAACCTAGGGGCCATGTGTGACTAAGGCAGGAGTCGGGAAAGAAGCATCCGAGTCGCCATGATCACAAACACTCCCCCTCACGTGAAATATGTGCAAGAAGACATAGGATATACCTAGGGGCCATGTGTGACTAAGGCAGGAGTCGGGAAAGAAGCATCCGAGTCGCCGATATCACAAACACTCCCCCTCACGTGGAATACGTGCATGAAGGTATAAACTACGCCTAGAGGCCGTGACGTACACTCCCCCTCACGTAGATCACGTGCACGAAGGCGGAAATCGTAAAGCGACCACACTAACACACCACAACAACGAGAAAACTGAAAGAGAAAAAAAAAACAGTAACATTAAACCCTAAACGGGGCCGTAGACGAAGCTGCGCTGAGTAGCAGCCATGCCGGAGAAGAAGAGAGCCGCAGCGGGTGCAGACAGAAGCCGGAGAAGTAGCAGCTGCAGCAGCCGGCAAGAAGGCTGGGCCGGAGAAGCGGCTGTAGCAGGCCGGAGAAGAAGAACGCCGGAGAAGATGAGCACCGGTGGCAGCAACACCTTCGGCGGTCGACGGGAGAAGCATCCGGCAGCAGCAGAGGCACGCCGAGTAGCCGGAGAAGAAGAAGAAGCGGGCGCAATGTCGGAGGAGAAGAAGACGGGCCAGAGGAGGAGAAGAAGTAGCCGGAGAAGTCGCCGGAGCCATCGATGTCGATGGAAGAAGCCGTCGACGTCGACGATGTCGGAAGAAGCATCCGATGTCGGAGAAGCCATCGATGTAGCAGGCCGAAGAAGCATCGATGTCGAAGTTGTTCACGAAGGCCGCACGGGGCAGCAGCAGCGCAAGTAGTCGTCGACACGACGGGAGAAGGTCCCGCTCCCATCGCGGAATCAAGCGACGATTCCGTCGACGGGAGCGAGGAGGACAGGATTTCCCGTGAGCCCTAGCAGCGCGCGGGAGCGGAAGCGGAAGCGGAAGCACGGGTCGGGTCCGGGGAGGGAAGGGAAAAATTTTATTTGTTTAGGTTTTCAGAACCTCGCTTTGATACCATGTAGAAAGAAATAGGAAAATAGGAAGTGCAATATATTCATCCACAAAGGGGCTTTATATAAGAACTACAACAAGACTCATAACACCGATAGGCGGTGTGAGACTAAACATTAAGATACTAAAATATTAATATCTCTAACAACCAAAAAATCAATATGAAGTTATGAACTTAATTTGCAAACAAAAAAAAAACATAAATACGCCTCCAAGCAACGGTTGAGAACTTCTGATTGGCCATCCGTTTGTGAATGGTAGGCACAGCTCATGCGGAGGTGTGTGCCTTGAAGGGAAAATAGGTACGTCCAGAAGCTGCTCAGAAAGAGGGGGTCGCGATCGCTCCCGATGGAGCGCGGAAACCCATGGAGGTGTATGACTCCGAAGATGAAGCTGTCGGCCACTCCCGCCGCTGTATACGGCTGCCAGAGAGAAAGGAAATGTGTGTACTTGGAGAGTCGGTCTACCAACACCAGGATGCAATCAAATCCGTTGGACCGTAGCAGGCAAGTAATGAAATCCATGGTAATGTCCTCCCAAATGCGGTCTGAGATCGGTAGTGGCTGCAGTAACCCGACCCGAAACATAGTCTTGTACTTTGCTTTCTGGCATGGAAGGCAGGAGGCTACATGAGCTTTGACCTGCTTGAACATGTGGGGACAGTAGAGGGACGCCGGTAGGTGCGGAAGGCTTCGGTGTGGCCTCCGGAATGAGTCGCATGGAACTCGGCCAAAAGTCGAGGAATGAGCGGAGAGGCCGCGGAGAGCACCAAGCGTCTGCGGTAAAAGAGTCGATCGCCCACTAAAGAGAAGGGGGGTGGCTACCTCGATCAGCAATGAAGGCGGTCCGGATGGAGGTCAGGTGCAGGTCCCTTTTCCACATCATGCTGGATCAAGGCGGCATCCTCCCAAACCGGGCGGGAGATTGCGCGGAGTTCAAGGGAATGCACTTGCCGGGAGAGAGTGTTCGTCGCCTGAGTGGAGCGGCCTGGTCTGAACTCGATAGTGAAATCGTATCTGAGGAGCTTGTCCACCCAGAGTTGTTGTGTTGGCGTGGCGATCTTCTGTTGTAGGAGGTACCTCAAGCTATGATGATTGGTACAGACGATGAAGGTGCGGACCAAGAGGTATGGCCTCCAATGTTGAACTGCTAGAACGAGCGTCATGAGCTCATTCTCATAGGCTGAACGGCTTCGAATGGTGTTGGAAAGGGCCCGACCATAGAAAGCAATGGGGCGGCCATCTTGCATAAGGACCGCGCCCACGCCGGTGCCCAAGGCATTGCACACCAAGATGAATGGCTGGGTGAAGTCTGGCATGGCCAACACGGGGCCATTTACGAGTGCCGCCTTGAGGGTGGTGAAAGCGGACATGGCCGTCGGGGTCCACGTGAAGGGTCCTCCTCTGAAGTCTTAAGTAGTTGCAACAGGGGCCGGGTCAAAGCATTGTACTCCCGGATGAAGTGTCGATAGTACCCGGTCAGACCCAAGAAGCCCCGGGCATCGCACTGGGATGTGGGGGGCGGCCAGTGTAGAACGACCGCCACCTTGTCGTCGTCCATAGCCACGCCTTAGCCGAGATCGTGTAGCCCAAATAATTGATGGTGATCACGCCAAACGAGCACTTCTTGCGGTGGAGGACCAGATGATGTTGTCGAATTGTCTCGAGCGTGCGGCGCACATGATGGAGATGTTCCTGCCAAGATGAGTTGTATACCAAGATATCATCAAAAAAACAAGGACATGTTGTCGAAGTACCGCTTGAAAGATGTCGTTCATGGTGGCCTGAAAGGTGGCTTGGACATTGGTCAACCCAAAGGGCATGACCAAGAACTCGTAATTCCCATCATGTGTCTATAATGCTGTCTTCGGAACGTCTTCTGGCCGTATCCGGATCTGGTGATATCTTGCCTGGAGGCCGAGCTTCGTGAAGAAAGTGGCTCTGTGGAGTTCATCCAGAATCTCTTGAATGACTGGAATGGGGTACTTGTCGGGGATCGTAGCTTTTGTACAACTCCCTATAATCGACACAAAAATGCCAGTTGTCGTCCTTCTTACGCATGAGAAGGACCGGGCAAGAAAAGGGGATAGCATTGGGTCGAATGAGACCGCCCATGATCATCTCATGCATTAGGCGTTCGATCTCGTCCTTCTGAACATGCCTATAGCGATAGGGCCGAACGAAGATGGCGGCGGTGTGCGGTGCCAGTGGAATGGCATGGTCAATGGCTCGCGCCGGTGGTAAGCCTGTAGGTGTGGTGAAGGCATCGGCGAACTCATTCGGGAATCGAGAGAGATCGGAGGGAAGCCATGTGGTGCCCGTTGGTGCGGCCTGCAACTGCCAAAGCCAAGCCGAGAACTCCACGTCGGAAGTGCGACAGATGGATCGAAAGGAGACCGGTGTGCGGAGGAGAGCGGAGTCCCCCGCGAGGTTGGCAAAGAGACCCTTTCCAGGAAAATTGCATAGACATCTCGGCCCAATTGACCCGAATATCGCCTAATGTCGCTAGCCATGCGACGCCCAGGATGATGTCAACGCTGCCCAATTCGAAGACATAAAAATCGGCGGTCACCAAGTAAGGTCCCAGGGCCACCTGCACGGCGGTGCTTGATCCAGCGGTCGGCCATCGGCAGCTGTTGCCTACACAAACAGAAAAATTCGGTGACAGAGTGCATGGAATGGAGAGGTGTCAGACCAAATGCTGAGAAATAAAGTTGTAGTTGGCGCCGCTATCGATCATAATGAGAACCGGGTGCCCCTGAACAAAGCCGACCAACTTCATTGTTCGGGGCCCGGTGATGCTGCCCACCGAGAAGCATGGGAGGTCCAAGCGATTGAAGGTGGCTCCATCGACCACTGGGGGTGGCGACTCGTCAGAGATCTCAAGCGCCTTGAAGTCCTCCAGGGTGATTTCGGGAGTCGGATCCGCGATGATTGCATGAAACTCTTTCATGGTACACTCGTGATTTGGATAGTAAGGTTGTCGGCATCGGAAGCAAAGCCCCATTTTTTGGAGCTTGTTGTAGTCCCCATTTGACATGCGGTGAGTGGCCGGAGGGCGGCCTAGCCGAGGCCCTCCATGGATCGGTAGCCGCGGAGCGAAATCTCGCGATGGTGGTGGTGGCTGGGAAGGAGAGGGTGTTGTGGTTGTCGGTGGGCGGCCAAAAAGTTCTGCTTCCACTTCACGTGCTAGATCGAGTGCTTCGAGATCGTTCTCGGGAGGTGGGTGCGGAGGCGAGAGCAAATTGCTGGAAGGAGGCCTTGCATGAAGATCCCAAGTAGTGGTCCGGCGACAGGCCCAGAACCTGTGTCAGCAGGGAGACAAACTCGTCGATGTAGGCGTCTAGGCCGGCCGACTGTTGGATGCTACAAAGGCATTCGACCGCGGAGCCTGCGTAGTGGGGCTCGTACAGCTGGACCATCTCCTGTTTCAGCTCGCCCCAAGAGACGTGAGGTTGGGATTGTCGGAGCCACTGTGCCTAGTGGAGAGCGGATCCGTTGAGGCCGACCACGGCGGTGCCGACCATGTCCGCTTCAGGTGTTATGTGGAGGTCGAAGTATTGTTTCGCCTTAGCGATCCACCCCATGGAATCAGTGTCGGAAAAATGCGGTACGTCGAGG
This sequence comes from Platanthera guangdongensis, assembly GCA_039583875.1. NCBI lineage: Eukaryota > Viridiplantae > Streptophyta > Magnoliopsida > Asparagales > Orchidaceae > Platanthera > Platanthera guangdongensis. The sequence continues at coordinate 160,631,374 of CM077154.1, forward strand.
GCGAGGGTCGAGCAAGCTGGGAGAGGCCCGACGAAGGTTGGCGTGGGAGGTGGGCCAAGGAGCGAGCACCTGTCGGTATAATAGGTGCACCCTCCGTTGGCTGCGAGAACCGAGGAGGCGGGTCGGGCGTCCAAGCGCGCTAGGATGGCCTGCAACGTGGCCTGGATGGAGGCGAACTGCGAGTCCTGGCCGTCGAGGCAGCGTTGGATGGAGTCGTCGGAGGCGTCGGTGGTTGTCGGGTCGAGGTGGTGGCGCGTGGATGGAGCCTTGCGGCAAACCGTGAAGCGGAGGGCAGCAGACTGCGCGAGTGTGGTAGCTGAGGGTGGTCAGCATAGATCGCAGCCCAGGCTGCAGAAGAACCCGAGAGGGGCGCGCCCGATGCAGACGGAGCAAAAACGCAGACTGCGTGATTGTTGTGGTTGCGCGATACGACAATCTTGTGAAGGAAAAAAGGGGGCGGTCTGAAGCAACGAACGCGAGGCTTCCCATGATCCGAAGTAGCGAACGACGGAATAGGAGGAGGCTGGCGGCTTTCAAGCGGATGACACGGTAGGTCGGACCAAATATTACGCTTCAAGACAAAATCCGGGCTATGGGGAAGGGCCGGCGGTGAGAGGGAGAAGAGGGAGGCTAGGGTTGGAGAAGAAAACCATGAAATAACCCTTGAAATTATTTCCAGGATGAAATCACGAGTACATAATCAGCCCCTTGTATAGGGGGGTGTCCAGACATACCATGACAACATAGCAAAATAACAAAACACTTAAAATAGCAACATACCCAAAATACTAAAATACCAAAACACTTAAAATAGCAACATACCCAAAATACTAAAATACCAAAACAGCAAAACACACAATAGGAACTAATAATTAAGTTTCCTCATTGGACGGACCTGCCCGTGCCCGTATCCGTCTGCACCCCTACACGGCTCCAATCCGTCGGACCCGATTTCTTCAGTACTCGTCTGGCGACGAGCGTCTTCCTCGTCGCGTGTATACCCATCAAGGTTGTTCATTGTCGTGAGTATCAATAACAATGCAGCTGAAAAACATAATTGGTTTTATGTCAAAAGCTAATTCTTGCAGATATTGGTTTTCTGACCAAAGTCAATTCAAGAAAGTCAATTCCTGCGTACGAAAGAGACCCTTAGGATCTACGTCCGTTTGAACATAATTAGAGACTTGGAATTAAAATTTGAGATCATTTTTTATTGAATTTAACCTCCAATTCAAATTCCAAAGCCTCAATTCCTTGAACTGAATAGAGCTTTAGATACATTCAAAACATGTCATTTAGGCACAAAGTTAAAATTGAGCATCCAAACAAAGAAGAAAGAACCGAGAAGAGAGAGACATTTGTTGGAAAACTTAGGGTGCGACTATTTTTGGTTGATGCTGATCGATCACAAATGGAGTTTGGAAAAGAAGCTGTCAGTGAAAATTTGAGTCTGGAATACAAAATTGTTTAGGTAAAACTCTATTTGCAAAGTTGTTCGAAAAGCATGTGCAATCAGAAGGAGACCAACTTGAAGATAGAAATACAGCATGAACAAGAAGAATGTCAATTTGTATTTTCATTAGATTACCAATTACAGTTCATGTGGATACTAAAATATCGAAGTAATCTAAGCGAGAAGTAGGTCATCGTCACTATAGATCATCTAAATGGAGATACTTGATGCTTAACTAAGAATCATATATTGGGTAAAATTTTATTGTGCACTGGTTTTTTAAGGTGGTATAGATATCTTAAGGTGCTCTAGTTGTGTATTCTAATAAATGTGGATCAGTGCTTTCAGGTGCATAAGATGTGTGCTGTGTGAGAATCATACTGGGTTTATAAGGTTTTAAGGAGTGTACTGTGCGAAAAATTAGGGCATTGAATCTCCCAATTTTCCATCAAATTGCAGAAATCTCATCTGGGAAAAAAATTACAGCAGTTAGTAGAAGAAAGAAATTTACATAGCAAGTAGCAAGCATGGAAAAACAATATCCAAAAAGAAGAACGGCGAAATCAACGGCTATCTCCAGTCTCTCCCGAGCGGTGGAAGCAAACCCTAAATCACCAGCAGGAGAGAAAGAGCTTCGGGCAGCCATCTTCACTATAGAAAAGGAAGAGAAGATGGCGTACAAGCTGTAACAAGAGAACGTTTGTTGGATGACCGAGGACGATGCTCACAGTCGACCGCTCGTCGGCCTTCGACCTTCTGCAGGAGGAATTTTTCGTCCTAGCTAATTTTCGAAATTTAGGTCAGTTTTCCCTTGCATTGTGGCGTGGAGGATCAACGGTGACAAGTGCAACAACACTCAAGTCTTTATCTATAGTGGGTCGGCTATATGGATCCTTTGTCGTCATTGTGCTCTAACTTTAGTCATAATCTCAATGATGCCTAAGTATGTCATGTATTTTCTTATAGTTTCATTCCAAGTCCTTATTGGTTTGTACTCCCTCGTTTAATATGTCTAGTGACTAGAATTTCGCAACGCCTAACAGGTGCCTCTAACGGTCTCCTTTGTATGTGTTCAAACCATCTTAGTCGAGCTTCTTGCATCTTCTCTGCAATTGGTGCTATTCCTGTCTTATCCCTGATATATTCATTCCTAATTTTATCCAGTCTTGTGTGTCCACACATCCACATAAGCATTCTCATCTCGGCAACTCTCATTTTTTGCTTATGTACACAATTTACTGCTCAACACTCAAAACCATAGAACATTTCTAGTCTAATTGCAGTACGGTAAAACTTGCCTTGCTCAACCTAAAACCCTTCATTTTTAAAGTGTCTTGCCAAGATTCAAGTTTTGTGTTTACACCCTTGTGCATCTCATCGACCAAAACGATAACATCCGCAAACAATAAACACAAAGGTATTGCTTGTTGGATATGTCTGGTGAGCTCATCTAAGATTAGGGTAAAGAGATAAGGGCTTAAAGTTGAACTTTGATGTAAGCCAACAATGATAGGGAATTCATGTGTTAATCCTCCAGGTGTCCTCACCATTGTCACTTTATATATATATATATATATATATATATATATCTTTATCTATTATAAAGAAGTATCGAAATCAGATCACGATCGTTCAATATAAACCATACATTTGATTGCAGCCCTTGATCGCAATAATGAATCAGGATCGTTCATATTTTTTCTTAGATCTCCTAAACCTATATAGGGTCTCTCAAATTTACATACTTTGTAGGGCACCCTACAACCCATCAGCCCAGCCCAAAAATTTGCAAACGCAGGCCCGTCAACAAATTTCGGCCCAAAAATTTGCAAATGCAGGCCCGTCAACAAATTTCGGCCCGCACGAAAGCGCCTACAAACATCAACCGACGGCCCGTTTCGGCCCGCACGCCCGCCAGCCTAGCAAACCAACCAGTTCTCTTTAGGAGGGAAACCAATATATACTCGAAAAGTTCTCGACATCTGGCGGTGTGGGACTAATCCCGCCTGGGATTACAATCCCAGGCGGGATTAATTAAGCAGGAATTAATCCCGCCTAAGCAGGCGGGAATTAATCCCGCCTGCTTAGGCGGGATTAATTCCCGCCTGCTTAGGCGGGATAAATTCCCGCCTGCTTAGGCGGGATTAAATCCCGCCTAAGCAGGTCATTTCTATTATATAAATTTATTTAAATATATATTTATTTTAAATATATATACATATTTTTATTTTAAATATTAAATAAATATTATATAAATATTTATATTTCAAAAAATATTTTTTAAAAATAGTACAATAATATTTAAACGCCGCGGGGCGGGCGCAGCCCACCGCGGCAGGTGCGGGGTGCGGGCGAAGCCCGCCGTCACGGGCCAGGTACTGTGCCGCGTAGCCATAGGGGCGGAGCCCCGTGTCGGGCACTAGTATATATATATATATATATATATATATATATATATATATATATATATATATATATATCTTTGATTTTGTCAATGTATAATACATTTACACCATTTTTTTCTAAGATTCTTCATAAGAACTCTCTTAAAACCCTAACATAAGCCTTCTTAAGATCGATAAACAGCCTATGCAAATATTGTTTTCTTTCTCGATAGTTGTCAATGAGTCTCCTGAAGAGATGTATAGCTTTCATGGTCGACCGCCCTGGTATGAATCCAAATTGATTCTTCGAGAAGCTAGTCTCCCGTCTTACTCTTCTTTATATCACTTGTTCTCATAGTTTCATGATATAACTCCTTAATAAAATACCTCTGTAATTAACACAATTTTGTATATTTCATTTGTTCTTATACAAAGGTACCAAAATATTTTTTCTTCATTAGTCTGACATCCTCTTTGACTTCAATGTCTTATTGATTAAGCCATAAAATTCATTTATTCGCTAGACATTTTCATACTTCGATGAATATATCGTCTGGCCCAACCAACTTTCTATTTTTCATCTTCTCTAGAGCATCATTTATCTTTGATACTTAAATTTTATGATAAAACATTATGTTTCAATACTCTTCCAATTTACTTAACTCTTTCAAGTTTAATTAATTGTATTTATTTCGTTATAAAATTGATAAAAGTATCTTTTCAATCACTCTTTAATATTCACATCATCCATCAAAACTGTATTTGTTTTATCTTTATGCATTTAATTTGACTTAAATCACTTGTCTTCTTTTCTATAGCTTGAGTAATTTAATATATGTCACACTATTCATCTTTAATATCTAGTCGCTTATAAAATTCTTCATAAGTTTGACTTCTTACTTTACTCACAGCATGTTTAGCTTCTTTTTTGACGATTTTATATTTTGCAAAGTTTTCATCATTCCTACAAGCATAGAGTGATTTATAGTTGGCTCTCATTGCCCTCATTTTTTCTTGCACTTCATCTTTCCACCATTAAGATTTTTTATTTGGGGGTGCACGACTTTTTGATTCTTCAAGTACGTTCTTTTCACATTACTTCTCATGAAACATTAGAATCAACATAAGAGTCATCAATTAGTTGTTTCATAACTGTTGTCTTAAAAAAACCTGTTTTTGCATCTTCAAGTTCCACCACCAAAATTTTTGTAACATATTTGTTTGTCATAAATTTATTATATTTAATTTGTACGTCCAACACCATTAACCTATGTTGAGTTGTCAAATTTTCTTCTCGTATGACTTTGCAATATTTATAAATCATTGTATCTATTTTGTGAGTCATAAAATAACCAATTTGTGACTTATTTGGTTCGCGTTTAAACAAAATTAAATGTTCTTCACACTTTATGAAAAATGTATTTGTCACAATTAGCTTGTGTTATAACAATGTCTAAAATGGTTCGTCGTTTTTCATTCCATTCTCCAGACCCAAATCTTCCATGAACAATTGCATAATCTATAAGTTTCGCCCTATGAAAATCATCTTTTTTTGTGGGATTTGTTTGTTAAATCATTTAAGTCTTTACAAAATTGCATTTTAATAGTTTCACTTAATCTTATTAATGACGCGTAAACACTAATCATATTAATAGTTTCTTTTTATATGATCAATTTAAGAGCTAAAATATCATATTTTCTAATTACCCCAACAACTTCATCCCTCCAAGTAGTATCCACAAAAATATCTACTTCATTGCTTATTTTATTTTTTCCAATATAGCATAATTTAAAACCTGAATTGTCTAAAAATTTAGCTTTTTCATTCACCCATCTAGTCACGTGCAAGCATAAAATATTTATCTTTCTTCTGATCATCGCATTCACTACTTCCATCGTTTTTCTCATTAGCGTACCTACATTCCAACTTCCAAACCCAAGTCAGTCACAAATACTACGACATACTTCCTTATGACGTCTAATATGTGAGAATTTTTGTCTAATTAACACTACACCCAAGAACTTTTAGAGTTGTAGCGTTCCTTACCAAGATGTCACATTCACACCATACAACGAGAACTCTTCTTGTAAAACTAAATTCGGTGCGAATAATGTGGTGAACACGTTTAAATTTGGTATGATCTTCTAGGAGATCATATTTCGATCTCCTAGGAAATCTACCCTGAGTCAGGACCAAAAAAAATTTCCCTTCGTTTGGAGTGATGAAAAGGAAGTCCCAGCTGTCGTCGAAATTTTGTCTCTATGCATAAGACAATGAGATAGCAGTAACTAACATGCAATGATTACAACCACTAAATCACAAGTAAATAGACTATGAATATCATCACAAGGAACACTGAAAATTATTTCACAAACCCATGTGAAAAGATGAAAAAATGACTCATATTACCAATATATGAGATTCTCAGGCGCAAATCTTCTAGGTGGAACCAAATTGAATCAGTCCAAATGAAGGCAGAGGAATTAAAGCAAGTGTCTGTAAAATGAGGGCAAAGTTTGAGAATCTACTTTCAATACTACACTAGTAATAGGAATATTGAAGATAATAAAACACCATGTTTTCAGCCAATGCAATATGCTGATATGATCAGTTAAGAATGTAGATGATAGGGGATGGAGAAGGATAAAATTACAAACCTTGACTCAAGCCAGAATTTGATCCAGCCACCCAATGTTACTCAGAAAAAAGTGCAAGATAGTTCACAATGAATGCACATACAAGACTGCAAGAAAAGGTGTAGTCAAGCTAACATAGTTTACTGAATTATGTCGGCAAAAATCAATGAGTTTTCACACAACTACAGGTCAAACTAGTACATTATTTCGAGATTGTTTGGCATGGAAATATAGCAAATCTTATCATGTTTTAATGGAATAACAAAAAACAAACTGAAGCATGTCAGCGACAGAACCAAATTCAAAAAAAAATCACTAGAAGTTATCCAATTAAAATGGTAAATCTATACAAAATTGCTAGTGTTTTTCCTAAAATATAGATATGAAGTTACATACAAATGCGGAGCATAGACGAGCACTTGGAGTGGATGACGAGTTTTGGGTCCATTCGGGGCTGATTTGGCGACTTTCCATATATGGCGTGCCCGGATCGACGATCAGACTCCGCAAATGTGTTCGGATTCGCGTTGCGAATCGATTTGATATATTATTTCACTATTTTACATTTTATTTTGATGTATTTAGGGCCTTCGACCAATCATAGTTATCGATGGTGGAATGTCCTAATCCTCCTTTTATTATAAATAGATGGTTTGTGCACTGGTTGAAGGCATTGCAGAATTTGGAGAAGAGAATTCTTGGATTCCCGTGATCATCCCACGGTGCCGACTCCGTGGAACACTAGGTGACGACTCCTAGGTTTGTATCTTCCTCCCCAAGGTTCTCCCCAACCCTAGCCTCCTTTTCCCCCACCATAAAGCCTCCTTCCACCGCCCCCACAACCCCTATAGCCGGCTGTTTTTGGTGTTCCAGAAACTCCACCAGCAGCCTCCCCTTCCTCTTCTAGTTACTATTGATTAATGAAATTCAATATTCCAACTCTATAGTTTTTTTCTCCCCATATTCAAGCCGTTGGCCTAAGAGCCCCCTACTTCAGCCGGCCACCCCTCCCCTTCCATCCAACAGCCGGTCAGGCACTGTTCCAGTCCCCTCCCCTCCACATTGCCTAGAGCCTCCACCGCCCTCTCAGCCAATCCCAGCAGCCGCCCCTCCCTGGATACAACCCCCTCCTTGCCGCCATCCCCCACCTTTTCTGTGGAGCCACTACACAGCCCACCCAACCCTAATTCCGCCTAGATCAGGGCCGACCAGCCTAGATCCAGCCCCCCCCCCCCCCTTGTCTGCCCCACTCTCCATAACCTGTATCCATCCCAAAACATCGGATTTACCCTTCTCCGCACGGATCTACCCATACGTGGCCAGAACTATCCATTTCCGGTCTGATTCCACCCTCCACCGTCGAGGACAGTCATCTATGATATTTCCACGCCTCTGGTTTCACATTGGATTGCCGTCAAAATGCATCCGGCCCTGATCTCTTCATTGTCTTGGTCAGCCCATTATTTGGTGAGATTTTGTTGTATTGGTTTATTATTTTCAGCATATTTGTATTGGATTGATTACTATATTAGTTTGGATATCTTGTATAGTGGTGGTCTGTTAAATAATTATCGTGATTTGCAGGATTTATTCGTCGTACGCTCTTACTTTGGCACTCAACGCGGGGGAAAGTCAAAGCTTGCTTTGCCCAAATAAATTATTTTATCTTGCTTTTGAATTATTTGTGTGAGATGTTAATATTTATTATCTAATTTGTGATCTAACCGTCGGACTTTTGCATAGCATGTAGGGTTAGGTCGCAGATTTCTCGTCACCTATAGATTCGTACTGCGTAAATTGGTATCAGAGGCAGGTTGCACGTAGCGAGTTTGCGCGCACTTTTTGATACGCAATCGTAGAGTCTATAAGTTTTCATTATGTCTAGGCGTCACAATTATTCGTCTTCTCAATTTAGAGGTCCTGAGCCCACTTGTACCTGCTCTCACAGAACCCCGTCAGGGAGATCCTCACATTATTACGACTATCATTCTCGATCACAGTACAACACTTTTAGAGATCGTGTTTACCCACCGACACGACCCCACTATGCTAGAGACGATCAGTATGATAATTGTCGTCGTTCTTATCTGTACACGCGAGTGGATCGTGTTGATCCTTCGACACGACTCGGTTACCTTAGAAATGATTATTATGAGGATAGTCGTTCCGAGAGAGATCTTGAGAGTCAGTTTCGTACTGCTGCCCCTTCCTTTGACGGCTCATCGAGTCCCGAGTCTTTCAGCTATTGGCTCATGAATATGGAATACTATATTGATAATTTTGAGTTATTCGGTGAGCGTCGCGTCAAATTTGCGAAACTTACACTTTTAGATCAGGTGAAGGCACATTGGGTTAGCGTTGAGAGGACCCGCGAGCGAGATCGTCTTCGTCGCATCACTAGTTGGGTGGATATAAAGCATACATTGTGTCAGAGGTCTTTGTCTTTGCTGTATCGGAGTTGCTTGCTCGACCAATTATTTTCCCATCAGCAAGGATCCATGTTTGTCGCTGAGTACATAGATCGATTTGATGAGTTAGTTGTGAGGAGTGATACGCGAGAGGATCCGGCTATGGCCACTACCAGATTTTTGTCTGGGCTTCAATCTGACATTCGTACTAAGGTAGTTTATCATAGCCCGGAGTCCCTCGAGCAGACATATCAGCTCGCCATTCGTTATGAACGGTCATTGAGATCCGCAAGAGCTGGTCGATGGGATTCTCACCTTGACTTCTGTAGTACGAGTCCCTCCCATACTGAGGTCACCACAACGCCTACCACTGTCCTGTCAGGCACGACAGAAGTGATGTCTAATGCGGATTACTCTCGCCCCAGTGAAGTGTTTAGGTCAGTGAGTGACCTATCTCTTGTTTCTGACCCGCCCCTTGTGACCCCGACTGAGAGCGAGCCGTAACGACCTACTGAGTCTGTAGTGTTGTGTCCCTCACCCACACCTCCTCCTCTGCCACACACCGGGTTAGATAGCACCCGAACTACATACCCATTTCCTGACACCGTACCCCCGGATCCATTCTTGGGTGCAAGTCTGTGTCGCTCTCTCGATGTCATTACCCGGAGTCGCATCATGACTGAGAGTCCAGAGCCTGATGTTGATTTTGTAGTGACTATGTCACCCATTCACGGGGACACGTCCCCTTACGATGGTACTCACATGGAGTATCATGACCCTAGTGACGAGTTTTACGATGACCCCCCTGTAGAGCCTCCTGATGAGCCGCCACATCCTGGTGAGGATACGATTCGGGTGAAACGCTCGTTTATGAGCTTTGAGTTATTGACGTCTCTTTCGATATCATTTATAGCCTTGCCCCAGAGAATTGATCTTGTGTGGAGCATAACGTATGTAGGGCCTTCCTTGAGTACGCTGGAGCATACTCATATATTGAGGGCCTACCTTATGGCGCATTGCACCATCGATGAGTTTTGGGACGCACCATCTGTTGACCCACTAGACGAGCTCTTTCTTTTCGAGCACACACCACAATGGAGTCACATCTTCTAGTCAGTGTACACGACTTTCGCTCAGGTGGTCGTCTTATCCGTGATGACTTTTCGTACACACCTCGTGGTGAACCCGCTGATGTGCTCCGTTCCCCGAGAGACATTTGACTCTTAACGAGCTCGTATTTAAGTATAGATGTCTCTCACGATCATCAGAGCACTCGTCACACATGAGATGAGTTTTTCAACACTCCACCGAGAGAGCCCCATGATAGGACACCATATTTTGGAGACGTCCCGGTCATTATTAGACCTTCTTGTAGCATGTATTTTGTGTCGGTCATGTTTCATTTGCATCATTTGTGTGAGTCTGTCGAGTCATTTCTTCATCATTTGCATGTGTCGGTTGAGTTGTTTGTCCGTCGTTTGCATATGTGTCATGAGTCTGTCCGACGAAAAATCCCTAATGATAATAAATGTTGTAAATCACATACGGATGTTCACTGACAAGAACAGATACTTCATAGAGGCGGGCAGGTGATGGTAAGAATCTGTGTTGTGAGGCCCCGTATGAGGCTTGCTAAAGGATTGAGCGTTAGGCGAATGGATCCATATATAATCATGAGACAAATTGAAGTAAACACATATGATCTTGATTTCCATGCAAGTATGGGTATCCACCTGGTATTTAGTGTTGAGGATATGACGTCGTACTACAAGCCTCGCGAGTATGTGGATCCAAGCAGAGGGGATTTCTAGGCGCCCACACCTCCACTCTCGTTGTCTTCCCACCCCCAAAGCCCACTTATGTCTGATGGCCACCACTACTCACCTACTTCTGACAGCCGCCCACCTGAGGACTCTTCTTCTTTGATTCTATTGACGGCGTCGCCGAATCGCACCGGGATCCACCACTCGTAAGTTGAGCGATAAGAGCATCATGGAGACCAGACTCCACCAGTGCATTCTCACTACAGACGTTGATGACTCTTGAATACTTGTAGCAGAGCTTGATCGATTCGCCCCGGGACTTCGACTTCAGCACGGTCGTTTCCATTCACCGGAGATGACAGCTTTTTTGTCAGGGGGAGTTGATTGGCGAGGACGCTTTTCCAATGACGACACTTGGGCGACCTCTGATGGACTTATTTGAGTTTTATCTAGCATGCAACGAGAGAATTCTTATCCATATTAATCGAGAGATGAATTCTTTCAAGCCAGGGAGATTGATGTGGAGCATGGACGAGCACTTGGAGTGGATGACGAGTTTTTGGCTCATTCAGGGCTGATTTGGCGACTTTCAATATATGACGTGCCTGGATCGACGATCGGACTCCATAGATGTGTTCGAATTCGCGATGTGAATCGATTTGATTTATTATTTCACTATTTTGCATTTTATTTTGATGTATTTAGGTGGCCCCACCTTCGACCAAACATAGTCATCGATGGTGGGATGCCCTAATCCTCCTTTTATTATAAATAGATGGTTTGTGGGCTGGTTGAAGACATTGCAGAATTTGAATAAGAGAATTCCTGGATTCCCGCGATCATCCCACGGTGCCGACTCCGTGGAACCCTAGGTGACAACTCCTAGGTTTGTATCTTCCTCCCCAAGGTTCTCCCCAACCCTAGCCTCCTTTTTCCCCACCGTAAGCCTCCTTCCACCGTTCCTACAGCCGGCTGTTTTTAATGTCCCAGAAACTCCACCAGCAGCCGTCCCTTCCTCTTCTAGTTACCATTGATTAATGAAATTCACTATTCCAACTCTATAGTTTTTTCTCCCCCTATTCAAGTCGCTGGCCTGAGAGCCCCCTCCTTCAGACGGCCACCCCTCCCCTTTCATCCAACAGCCGGCCAAACCCTGTTCCGGTGCCCTCCCCTTCTCATTGTCTGGAGCCTCTACCGCCCCCTCTCAGCCAATCCCAGCAGCCGCCCCCTCCCTGGTTACAGCCCCCTCCTTACTGTCATCCCCCACCTTTTCCGTGGGGCCACTACACAGCCCACCCAACCATAATTCTGTCTAGATCAGGGCCGACCAGCCTAGATCCAGTCCCCCCCTGTCCACCCCACTCTCCATAGCTCGGATTCATCCCAAAACATCGGATCTACCCTTCTCCGCCCGGATCTACCCATACGTGGTCAGAACTATCCATTTTCGATCCGATTCCACCCTCCCCCATCGGGGACAGCCACCTACGATATTTCCACGCCTTCGGTTTCACATTGGATCGCCATCAAAATGCATCTGCCTCTGATCTCTTCATTGTCTTGCTCAGTCCACTATTTGGAGAGATTTTGTTATATTGGTTTATTATTTTCAGCATATTTGTATTGGATTGGTTACTATATTAGTTTAGATATCTTGTATTGTGGTGGTCTGTTAGATAATTATCGTGATTTGCAGAATTTATTCGTCGTGCGCTCTTGCTTTGGCCCTCCACGCGGGGGAAAGTGATGCAGTGGTAGGTTGACTCGAAATGGGATTTCCAAATGCAAACCTAATTGCGATGCGGTGCAGTGAAAGTGCCCAGTGGTCTGTTACAAAATAGCAGCAATTAACTTATTATTTTAAAATGAACGAGCAGATCACAAGCAATCACAATTAATTGACTACGGAGAATAAGTTATGAATTTTGCAAACGAACTTGGCTCAATTAATTTTTAAGCACACACAAAATACACCCTGCAATTCGCACAACAAATATACCACTAGTACATAAACGCATGCACAACAATATGAGTGCCGAAATAAACAATTGTAAAGAAAAAGAACTTTTACCACAATTTACACGTGTAGATGGCGGCGGCGGTTGTTGGAGGGCATTCGAAGTTGTTGCAACGCCGGGGTGCTGGAATAGAATATGCTGATATGGTTAGACTAAGGTTATGGGGACTGGGGTTGATTACTTTAGGGTGGAATCCACGACAGTTTTCAGGGAAGGGAAGATAGGTTGGGTAGGGTGGAGGTACTGGATGATGTGGAGGGGAGAAGAGGCTATTGGTGGTGGGAAAACAAATCAGGAGGGTGGTTGACGGAAAGGGAAAATAGGTTTTACTTGACTAAAAGGGTTAGAGGCGTAGAGTGGGTAGTTGTCGAGGGGGAGGAAGATGTTGGGGAGGGTGGAGTTGGAGCAGGGGGCTGGCGGGTTCAAGGCTGAGAAAACTATATCAATGAATAGGACATTTCATTTTTGAACAGTAGGATTGAAACTATAGAGAAGGCTGACGGGAGAAAAATGGAAGCAGCGGCCTTGTGAGGATGCTGGCTGGACTGGGTGGAGGAAGAGGGGGGCGGGGGGCTTACCGTCGGCTGTGGCTTGGGACTAGGACGGGAAACGGCGAGGCAGAGTGGAGGCGGGACGGAGGGCGTCGGGATGAGGGATGGGGCGGCTTACCGGAAGTGGGGGTCGACGGGGCAGAGCAGGATGGAGCAGAGGGGAGGAGGCGGCCGGGAATCGCACCAGGGGCGGGAGTGGCTCCGGCGTCGCACCAGAGAGCAGGACCGAGCGGCTCTATCTTTTCGTGAAACTTTCGATACCTCCACCCCATCCGCCAGCATATAAAGCCCTAGCAGTAACTGCATAGTATTACAGCAGAAATAAAATCCAAATAAAATTACGAGTACTCATAATGTTTGGTCCGATCAACCGATAAATACAACTCTAAATAAAAAATATTAAATACGAAAATGATTAGAAACGATCACTCAGACGCGACCATGAACTTTGATCGTCCATCCGGAGAGCGGATCACCGCTGCTTACGGGTATACACATGTGTCGGTCGTGGCGCACAGTCAGGAAGCCTAAGCTTGTTTTTGCACAAATAAATTATTATGTCTAGTTTTTGAATTATTTGTGTGAGATGTTAGTATTTATTATCTATTTGTAATCTAACTGTTGGACTTTTGCATAACATGTATGATTAAGTTGCAAATTTTTTGTCACCTATAAATTCATCCAGCATCACATACTAAAACATAAAGTCAGGCACATTTCAAAACTTTTTTGATGGTTAACAACAAAAAATACAGCACATTGAGAAGTCAAATTTTTTTTCAAACATGAGCTTAATAATTAACATCATGAGGTAACAAACACATGAAGCTGAAAATTACATTTATAAAATGTTGGGAAAAATCTCTGCAGGACGACGCCTGAACAAAAGTTGCTTCACCCAATAGAAATGGTGAGATGTAGAATGAAGAGTAACTCCTCATTTTTGGGGTAGAAACCATTTTTCTCTAACGGTAAAACTCTTTAGCATTACTTTAAAAGAGAACATGAATCACATAAGCAAAGAAGGCCAACAACAACTTACAAAATTTACCAAAACAAATGAAGGACAAGTACGAAGTATTGCAAAGGCATACTTTATTACCAAGTATGCCTTTGTCTTTAACTATACGAAAATAATCGGCTCCATAAATTACTGTCACTTATGAATATCAGAGCCAAGAAAATAGGTTACAGTAAAATTCTTACGAAAAACTAATAAGGGTCCGTTCATTTGCGTGGAATTAGAATTCGATATTGGAATTGAATATTGGTGAATATTGTGGAATTAAATATTAGTGACTAATTTTAATTTTACCGTTCGCCTTATAAAGAAAATTGTTGAATATTGTGTAAATCATAAATTCTTTTATTTGTTTGTTAAATAAAATTCAATATAAAATTGAAAAATATTATGAAGAAATTAATATAAACAAATGTGTGAGCCGCTACTTTTTCGCTCGAGAGTGATTTTTTGGCCAGAGCGCGATTTTTTCGCCCCATCGAGATTTTTTTCGCCTGATCTTGATCTTTTCTCATGGGCGTGATTTTTTCGCCCCGTTGCATTTTTCGCTCGGACGAGATTTTGTCGTTCAGGCCCGTTTTTGTCGCCCGAGCCTGTTTTTGTTGCCCGGACAAGATTTTTTCGCCCGGGGGAAAAAATCGCGCCCGGGGGAAAAATCGTACCGGGGGAAAAAATCGCGTCCGGGCGGAAAAATCGGGCCCAGACGAAAAAACGCGGTCGGGCGAAAAATTTCGCGATTCGGCGAAAAAATCACGTCCGGACGAAAAAATTGTGCTCTGGAGAAAAAATCGTGGTGACCAACCTGTCCAGATGGGCTTCACACAACATGCATATTCCGTACTGCGATTTCCTGATCTATATGCAAAATTATCCGGGGATACTACGTATCGACCCATCAAAATTTCCTCGTTCTTCCACCTTTTGGTGGGGGATTCCATGCATATGCAAAAAGGAGGACTTCATTTGTCCAATAAGGAAGATCATTACCCTCAGAATTCGTTTCAGAGTCATTATCAAGCTTTCTATCAGGCTGGAAAGGAGCGTCTCGCTTTCCTCTTCACGGATCTTGTCTTGGTTCTCGATTCCGACCACGGGATCTCGTCCACTAAGCTAGTAAAGCTTCAACCTTCTTCTTCCTTTCTTTCAAGAACTTGATGAGAAGGATGAGAGAGAGTGAGAGAAGAGAAATGAATCTTCTCTGGTTAAGAAGCCTCGTGAATAAACCCGGCTGCAGGATCCTCTCATCGAAAGAAAGCAAAGGCCATGATTTCAGCTGACCATTCAACATTAACGATATCGATGCGTGATATCAGTTGTCGTCTGACGATAGCATCCATAGTTGCTTTGACCTCAGTCAACCACCGCTCTTCGGCCACCATCCGGCCATCTGACACGTGTTTAGCATACGTGTCAGTATCACCCAGTGATACCCACTGTCGCCACTATGAAGCTTGCTAGACGATTCGTCGAAAGCATCGAGTGCGTCAAGTGTGTCGAGTGCGTTGAGTGTACTCAACGCTTTGTTGAAAGCGTTGAGTGTGTTGAGTGGTATCGCCGCGCGATACTCATTGTCCCCGCGCGATAGTCGACTTAATGCTCTTTGAAGGTGTTTATTGCGTAGAGTTTACTCAATGCTTCGTTGAAGGCATTGAGTGTGTCGAGTGTTATTGTCAACGATACCCACTGTCGTCAGGCGATAGCCACCCTAGACCTCTGTTTTCCCATTTTTGGGGCATTACAAACCTCCCCTCCTTATAGAAATTTCGTCCCAAAATTTTATTTATCTGTAGGTAAAAACAACAACAAAAATGTTACAACATTATTTTACAAACAACTCGGGAAACTCATCGTGCATGGTTTGCTCACGCTCACATGTGAGTTCTTCACGACCAGAATTGTCTCAACGGACTTTGACCATCCTGATTGCCTTATTTCACAGCGGCTTGATCTTCATATCCTCGATTCGAATGTTTTTAACTTCCATCGTCGGCCCACAATCGACCAGTACTCGATCATCCGTGATCACTTGTGTTGGCTCTTTCACAGCTTTCCGCAGCACCGATATGTGAAACACATCGTGCAAGCTACTTAGCTCCGTCGAAAGAGCTAACCGATAGACAGCTTCTCCAATCCGCTCCACCACTTCAAACAGACCAAGTTACCTCGAACTCAACGTTTTCAAGCGCCGAATCCTGGACACTCCTCTGGAGGTCTTGTTTTCAAATATACCCAATCGCTCATCGCAAACTCCATGTTTTTGTGCTTGACATTGTAGTACTTTGCTTGCCTATCTTAGGCTACCAATAGCCGCTCTCGTATAGTGCACATAGTCAAATTTGTATCTTCGACCTCCTTAAGCTTAAATAACTTCGACTCGTCTGTTTCCGCCCAAGCTAAAGGTGTGCGACACTCTACCATATAAGCTTCAAAGGGCGTCATCTGAATGCTAGCTTAATAGTTATTATTATAGACAAACTCGATCATATAGAGATGGTCCTCCCACCTCTTCTCAAAATTCAAGACACATACAGTGCATAACCTCCATTGTTCTGTTGGTCCTCTCGGTCTGACCATCTGTCTGTGGATAAAAGGTCGTACTGAACTTCAATTGAGTACCCAACAACTGGTGGATTAGCCTCCAATCATTCAAAATAAAGCGCCCGTCCCGGTCAATGACGATGCTACGGGGCACATCGTGCAATCATATTATGTTGTCCACGTACAGTTTAGCCAACTTTTCCACTGAATCGTCCTTCTTGTTTGGTATGAAATGTTATACCTTTGTCAACCGGTCAACGATCACTCATACGACATCATTTCCGCTTTATGATCTCGGCAATCTGTGCACGAAATCCATCGAGATATCATCGAACTTCCATATCAGAATTGACAATGACTTCAGGAAACCCCCAGGCTTTTGACATTCTGCTTTCACTAAGGCACAAGTCTGATACTTTGTCATGTAAAGAGCCATGTCTTTCTTCAAATTGGCCACAAGAATAACTTTTTCATGTCCTTGTACATCTTTGTGCTCCCTGGGTGAATTGAATACTTCGTTAAGTGTGCTTCATACATCAATTCCTCCCGTAACTTACCCACATTCGGGACACACAAACGACCGTCATCCAAGGAGAACTGGAAATTTTACCCTTCCACTGCATAACGCTTCATACTCTGATCAAGCTTTATTGCTCGTCGAACCCTGTCCTTGAGGTTATATTGTACATCTGTCCAGTTCAGGCACGCATTTGTAGTGGCATTCTTGTCAACACAAGAAATGTCTACGGCCTCCAACTCCTGTATCAGATGCTCATCATGCATCTGCAGCCAACTAGCCCTTGCTAGAGTCCTCCGACTCAAGGCATCTGCAACTACATTTCCCTTCTTGAGAGTGTAGTGTATTTGGAAGGTATAGTCCCTGAGGAACTCCATCCACCTCCATTGTCGTATATTCAAATCCTTCTGATCTAATAAGTACTTAAGGCTCTTATGGTTCGTGGAGATATCCACTTTCACGCCATATAGGTAATGACGACACAGCTTCAGTGCAAAGATCACAACCGCCAACTCTAAGTCGTGGACTGGATAGTTCCGCTCGTGCACTTTCAACTGGCTTGAGCCATAAGCTATCACTTTTCCGAACTACAGAAGAATACAGTCTAAGCCGCTCCTTGATGCATCACTATAAATCTCATAACCATATGTACCACATGACGAACTCAAGATAGGCGTCGTGGTTAAACGTGTAACACCCCAAATTTGACAGCAGAACTTTTGGTCTCTGTCGTCGGGCGACAGTGGGTATCGCCAGCGGCGATAGCAATAACACTCGACATCATAAAGCGTTGAGTGAGCTAAACACACTCGACGCCTTTCGATGAATCATTGAGTAAGATACTATCACGTGGCGATAGTGGTTATCGTGCGGCGATAGCCCCAAATCTCAACGCTCTCGACGCCTTAAAGCGTTGTGTGAACTCAACGCACTCGACACCGTAAAGCGTTGAGTGATCTATCAGAACGACGACAGTGGATATCGCCAGGCGATACTGCCATGTATATGTGGACACATGTCAGATGGCCGGGCGGCGGCCGAAGAGCGGTGGTTGACGGGGGTCAAAGCGGCTATCGACCCATGGTCCATGAAGAGGAAAGCGCGGTGCTCCTTTCCAATCGGACAGAAAAGCGGTCATGGCTCCAAAGAAAAATACAAGGGTAATGATCTTCCTTCTTGGACAAGTGAAGTCCTTCTTTTGGCATATACATGGAATCCCTCACCAAAAGGTGGATAATCGAGGAGATTCTGATGGGTCAATACGTAGTATCCCCAGATTTGGTTTTGCATATAAATCAGGAAATCGCGGTACAGAATAGACATATTATGTGAAGCCCATCCAAACAGGTTGGTCTGGATTGATGATGTTTTTTTGCGTATCGGAGAAGACTCCGATTATAAACGAGTAATTTACAGGGCTTGCGAGGTTGTACCCGTGAATTGAGAGTAGCAGGAAGTACTGGATTTGCACTTTAGGAAAATACCCACGAAATTCCATGATTTTAAGACCCGTTGGATATCGCCGGGTGACAGTGAGTATCGCCAACGACGATAGCTCTTAGTGAGTTATTTGTGCTGTGTGCTGTGAAAGTCCAGTGTTTCTGGCACTGCAGGTTACTGCAGGGTTTTGGCTGGGTCTGGGTATAGAAAGTTAGTTCTGTTGTTAATGCATGATGACAGTGAGTATCGCCGACGATAGATCCCAGATACCCTTTTGATTGCAAAGTCGGTCTCTCGGAGATAGTGTGGCTAGTGCGTGCTATGAGCTCTTAAGGCCACCGTGCTGAACGGGCAAGGGGAAGCCGACCCACGTCAGTCTTTTCTGAACTGACGATTTGAGCAAAGGGCAAAGACTGATCCGTACCCGCGTTATGTCTAACTAACTCGTAGGACTAGTTTATTGGTCTCGTTGGAGCGCATAATGAGAGTCTTAGGCCTACGTGCCATAAAGACTATAAATGCTCAAAGTTGACCGTCAAGTCTTGAACTTCTGAATGGTGGTGTAATCCGGGAAACTAGCACACCGAAAATGTGCCCTGAGTGCACATTCTTGTGACATAATGCGGGTACGGTTCAGCCAGTGTGAGTTATGAGCTCTTAAGGCCATCGTGCCGAACAGGCAAGGGGAAGCCGACCCGCGTCAGTCTTTTCTGAACTAACGATTTGAGTAATGACAAAGGCTGAACCGTACTCGCATTATGTCCGACTGACTCGTAGACCTAGGTGATTGGTCTCGTTGGAGCGCATAATGAGAGTCTCAGGCCTGCGCGCCATAAATACTATAAATGCTCAAAGTTGACCGTTGTTGAAACCGAAAATCGGTCTCCTGTGGAGTTCACCCTTGGGTAAGGGGTGATCGCGCACCTACTTCGCTCCTGCAAGAAAAACAACAAGGGAAATATGAAAGAACTGACCCAAGGGCTCGGCGGGGAGGACCCACCACACACCCGAAAGATCTAAGAGCGCTTCCCCTCCTTAGCCAAAGGCCGAGCTAAGTTATCCTCGAAAAGCGCTTGAGAGATGGAGCAAGAGGGCACCAGCAGCATGCTTACCCGGAAGATCTCTGAGAGCTTCCCCTCCAAAGCCAAAAGCTGGGCTTGGAGCTTCTCAGAAAGCACATGAAAACTCTTTTAAAATCCCGGGAAAAAGGTGCTTCTGAAGAACCCCTATGAGCCTATTTATAGTTTTCTGAGTTTGAACTGCCAATAACCAAACTAAACCGACCTGAAATTACCAAAATACCCTTGGTTGGGTCTGCCAATAGCTAAACTCCGCTGTTCTGAAGGGTTATATGCAGACCACTAAGGGCAAAAGCGTAAAATCACCTAGGGAAAAAAAGGTGAACCGCCTTCCAAACGAACCGGCGCTTGTCGAGAGCACTGTCTCGCGGGCGAGAGCTCCTACCTATGGGGCTCGTCTCGCCTAGCGAGGCTCATGCTTGAGCTGCTGGGCCCTCTCTCTGGGTCCGTCTCTCCTGGGAAAGCTCTCGCCTGAGCCGCTGGGCCCTCTCTTTGGGTCCGTCTCCCCTGGGAAGGCTCTCGCCTGAGCCGTTGGGCCCTTCTTGCCCGAACCACTGGGGCCCTCTCGCCTAGCGAGCCGGCCTTAACCCGGCGAGTATCCCTTTTCCTGGGATCCACTCGCTAGTGAGTAGGCTTCTGTCAAATAGTCCATCTTGCCTTACCTTGCCCTCTCTTTGAGCATGAACTGTTCCTTCGAGCACAAGGTTGTACACAATCCCCGCTCTTTTCGAGATTATTTTAAGCTCAGAAAGAAAGTCCAACCGAGGCTCGTGTCATTAAAGCGTATTTATGAGCGTATTTATGAGGGAATCTTTGGTGAGGCCCCACACCGGAGCCTATAAATATAGGATTCCTCCTCCATAAGGGAAATCCTCCCTTTCACACTTCTTCCTTCCTTGGCCCTACTGCAATAATGTCTCACAGCCAGAGTTTTCGCGAGCGCCTTGCGATGGTGCGCATGCAGAATAAGGCCAATGTGGCCGCTCTGATGAAGACTATGGTTTGTGCCCCACCCTCCTTATCGTCCTCTTCGCCTCGCCAGAAGAAGGTAAAGACAGGCGGCCCTTCCTCCTCAGCCGAGGGGCCATCTCGCGCTGTCCTGGAAACCCACCCTTCTCCTCCTCTCACATCTCCTAGAGGGAAGGAGGTGAGTTCTCGCTTTCGTCCCTATTATCTTTTCATCCATATCTGCTTATTTACCATTTTTCTTCTTCAGGGAGCTCCTGCGTCTCTACGTCGACCAGTCAGTCCGCGGGATCACACTGTTGCCCATCGCGAAGAAACTGACTCATCACAGCCTTCCACTCCTCCATATACTCCCCCTAACGAGAGGGGAGACGACCCCTCTCAGGCCGCCGGGACCTCCCGCCATCCTGGTAAAAAACCTTCCCTCTCACTTCTCTGTCCCACTCGCTACTCCCACACCCTCCTGCGAGAGCCTCCCTCACTTTGCCCCTCCACTCCTTGCGTAGGCACATAGACTGACTCGCCCGCTGAGGAGCTCTTTAGGCGACTCGCCGTCTCGCCCCCTTCTCCTATAAATGGGATTGAAGACTACCTGGGCGACCCCGTAGACCCGCTGGAGACTGAATGCGCTTGCCTGTCTTCCGAGGTTGATACTGGGATAGACGTTGAGGGGACCGACCCTCAGGCCATTATCAGCGAGGTCGATATACAGCTCCGCCACGCGCGCAGTGGGCTTGGCGCCGTTCGCGCTTTCCACTCGCATAGTAGGTCCCCCCTGCACGGGGGCTCGCGGTGGCCGCTGGAAATGGTTCCTGTATTAAGGACTGCCCTGCTCGACCCGCTTTATTCATTCATCTCTCTCTTTCTTCTTTGTTTTTGTATTTTAATGCTGTAATAATTGTGTAATACATTATGCTATCGTCTCGCCGACAATGTCTGAGAACATGGTGCCCACCTTATTCGGGATGGTATGTTCAAATATTTATTGCTGCTAGTTTAATCTCTTAATTTCATTTAATTTCTTTTAATTTAATTATTCTGTCCTATGATTGTGATGGGCCACACGAATCGATGTTTAGGAGAAAGAGAGAGAGTGAACCGCCGGCCGACTCTTCCCCTTGCCCTATACGTTTTTCCCGCCCATTTATCCATTTGACCATATACGCTATAAATACCCCTGCCCGCAGGAGTAGAAGAATATCTGAGCCTTCACCCCTGCTGCGTCCAAGCCTTTGCCCCCTTGCTTCTTCCATCTCGCTCTTCCCTCTCGCTCTTTTATTCCTCTCGCTTCTTCTCCTCTCGCTTCTTCTTCTCTTTCAACCATCTCGCCTACATACTTCTCGCCTAACATGGGGAAGAAGAAAGTCGAGGAAGGAGAGGGCCGCAGTCGCTGCGGGAAGCAGTTTACCGATCATGACTTCCCTCCCGGCAGGCTTCCTGACTAAGACTACCGTAACTTCGTCCGAGAGTATATGAAGGAGGGGCTTGAATTGCGGCCCCCCAAGGTTGGCGAGGCGATCAACACCTACTACGTGGGAGAGCTCGCCTTCCCGTCTCGCACTTTGAGGCGGAGTTGAGATTGCCCCTCTGGCCGGAGGTAAAACAGGTCTTAAAGTACTTCGGTGTCGTCCCGACGCAGCTTAACCCGAATGTTATTTCGGTGTTAATCGCTTTCGCCTGCTACATGCATCGGGAGTGCATCGAGTTTAGCTTGACTGTTTTCCTCAAGCTTTTCATCTACCACGCCAACGCCGACGACGTCTCGTACTTCACTGGGCAAGGGTTCAAGGTGTGCGAGACGCCCAATAAAAATCATCATTGGCTCACCAAATTTGTGTTCATCCGCGACAACTTTGGGGGCGTCCCGCTTGTGCATGTGTCGCTCACCGGGATCTTTTATGTGTCCCCACAGGTGGGCGGCACAGACAAGCTACTGTACGACTTCTTCGTCGGTAAAAACTTCGAGGTCAACTTCTTGCGGCGAGGCCTCGACTCGCTACCTCCCGTGCTCCCCGACGAAGGAACTCTCGCTCTCTTGTCTCGCATTTTTATTATTTTTCGTCCCGCCATCTCATCACCTTTTTGCTTGTGCAAGTGAAGGTAGATCTGAAATACTGTAGAGGGGGGGGGGGGGGTGAATAGTGTATTGTGCTCTCTTAGAAACTATTTACAACTTTTATTGTATTCCTAAGTGAACAGGTTAGTAATTAAAATAAATAAGCACAACAACCTATTTAATCAGAGAACAACACAGCAAAAACAAAAGAAAAAGGCAACCAGACGACACAAGAAATTTATAGTGGTTCCCCAACCTGGGTACATCCACTCTTCTACCACCTTGGTAGGAATCCACTCAGGTTTTTGATCAGGTGCCTGACACCAATGAGCTTTTATTCAGGTGCTCAAAAACCAAAACCTCAAGTCTTTTGGAAGGAGACTTGCAACCAGAATAATTTTGAAGGGAATTAAAACCCTGTACAGGAGTTAGAAGAGAGGTGATGTTGTCTTCTCTTTCTCAATAACAACTGAGAAGACTGTGGATTGATGTTAGCAGATTTTCTCCCCCTGAGATCAGGAAAACTGGAGCACTACTTCAGGGTGACAGGTCTTGAAAGCTTGAGTGCCTGGACCAGAGATTGCTTTAGGAACTTCTTTGACAGATAGAGTTTTGTTGTCCTTTTGAAGTTGTCCTGTAGAATTGAAGATGTTCTCTGGCCTGGGCTGATTGTAGTAGAACTTTAGATTTCTGTATGATTGTTCTTCTGTGCAATCTGTCTGTGTGTCTGTTGCTAGTAGTGTCTCTTGCTGATTGATCCTTCTTCTTTTGTTCTTATTTGACTGACTGTCGATCACACTGGAAATTTGAAATCTTAAGCAGTAAATGCAGTCGGCCTGGGAAGGAAGCGGCAATCAATGAATTCTCTAACTGTCCCGTGGAAAAGCGGCATGAAATAATCCAAGATTAATTGCACGTTCTAACAATAACATTCCGAGAAGATCTGACATTAATTGTTCAGGAATCATCGCCAAGAAAAGGGATGGCAATATTTATTGTTCTTTTTTTTTTGGGCTATATTTATTATGCCATATTTATTGAGTCATATTTATTTAGTCATATTTTTTCAGCCATATTTATTGAGACATAATTATTGAGCCATGTTTCTTGTGGCATTTTCATTAAAAGATATTTAATAAGACATATTTATTGAGCCATGTTTATTAGGCCAAATTTGTTGAGATATATTTATTGCATCATATTTATTATGTAGTATTTATTATAACATATTTATTGAGTGTTGAATGAGTCTGAACTTGTAAACATGATTGTCAATAGATAAATCATTTAGAGCGATATTTATTGTTCTATATTTATTGGGCCATATTTATTATGCCATATTTATTTTGTCATATTTATAATAGCACATTTATTGTGCCATATTTATTAAGTGTCAAACAAGCCCCAAAAGATAATCATGTAAACCAATATATAAATTATTTAGAGCACTTTTAAATGGGCTTTTACGGGCTTAAAATGGACAAGCAGAACAAAAATTATGGTCATATTTATTGAGTCATATTTATTGCGCCATATTTCTTTGCCCTTATTTATTGATCTATATTTATTGAGTTATATTTATTTGTGTTATATTTATTACGCCATATTTATATAACATTAAATGAGCCCGAACCGGTAAAACTATTTGCCAAAGATAGATTTATTCGAGCTTTTTCGAAATGTCTTTTTCAGGATGAAAACGGACTACAAGATCAAAAATAATGATTTTATTTAATGGGTTATATTTATTGCGCCATTTTGATTGAGCCATATTTCAAGAGTCATATTTATTGAGACGTAATTATCGAATCATATTTCTTAAAGAATTTTCATCGAGAGATATTTAATAAGCCATATTTATTGAGCCATGTTTTTTGCTCCACATTTATCGAGATATATTTATTGCCCCATATTTATTGCGTAGTATTTATTATAACATATTTATTGAGCGTTGAACGAGCCTGAGTGGGTGTACCTGTTTGCGAATGGATTAATCATTCAGAGCACTTTTTAATGGCCTTTTCGAGGATAAAAATAGACAATTGAATTCAAAGTTATGATCACATTTATTGAGTCATATTTAATGCGCCATATTTATTTTATCATATTTACTAAACCATATTTACTAAGCCATATTTATGGAGACTTAGTTATTGAGTAATATTTCTTGTGCCATATTTATTGAGCAATATTTTTGAGCAATATTTATTAACGCATATTTATTACACCATATTTATTGTGTCACTTTTTATTGCGCCATATTTATTGCGCCTGATTTGTTTGCCATATTTATTGAGCGATAAACGAGCCCGAATGGGTAAACCTGTTCACCAATGGATAGACTTTTATGTGCTCTTTTTAATTGGCTTTTTCGGGCTGATAACCGACAACCGCATCATTGGCTTTTTATGATTTTTTCGAGTTTTTTCGGGCTGATAACGCCATATTTACTGTGTCTTTTTTAAAGAGTAATAAATAAGCCCAAACTGGAAAACCTGTTCTCCAATGGATAGATAATTTCGAACTCTTTTAAATGGGCTTTTCGGGCGGAAAACGGACAACCGGAACAAAAGTTATGTTCATATTTATTGAGCTATATTTATTGCGCCATATTTCGTTGGCCATATTTATTGAGCCATATTTACAGAGCTATATTTTTTTGTGTCATATTTATTATGCCAAATTTATATAGTGTTAAACGAGCCTGAACGGGTAAACCAGTTTACCAAAGATTGATTTATTCGAGTTTTTTTGAAATTTCTTTTTTGGGATGAATATGAACAACGAGATCAAAAATTATGGATTTATTTATTTGGTAATATCTATTGTGTCATATTTATTGAGTCATTATGATTGAGCCATATTTCATGAGTCATCTTTATTGAGATATAATTATTGAACCATATTTTTTGAAGAATATTCATTAGAGATATTAATTAGCCAAATTTATTATGCCAATTTTATTGAGAAATATTTATTGCGCCATTTTTATTTCAAAGTATTTATTATAAAAAATATATTGAGTATTGAACGAGCCCGAGCCGGTAAACCTGTTCCCCAAAGGATAAATCATTCAGAGGTTTTTTAATGAGTTTTTTCAGGCTGAAAACGGACAACCGAAACAAAAGTTATTTTCATATTTATTGAATCATATTTATTTCGCCATATTTCCTTGGCCATATTTATTGAGCCATATTTACTGAGCCATATTTATTTGTGTCATATTAATTGTGCCATATTTATATAGCGTTAAATGAGCCTAAACGAGAAAATCTATTTGCTAAATGATAGATTTATCCGAGCACTTTTCAATAGGCTTTCCGGGGATGAAAATAGACAACCGGATCAAAAAATATGGCTATATTTATTGTTCTATATTTATTAGGCTATATTTATTATACCATATTTATTGAGTCATATTTATTGAGCCATTTTTACTGAGCTATATTTATTGTCACATAATTATTGAGCTATGTTTCTTGTGACATTTTCATTAAAATATATTTAATAAGCCATATTTATTGCGTCATGTTTATTACGCCAAATTTATTGAGATATATTTATTACGATATATATATTATGTAGTATTTATTATAATATATTTATTGAGTGTTGAATGAGCCCGACAGGTAAATATGATTGTCATTAGACAAATCATTTAGAACTATATTTATTGGGTTATATTTATTATGCCATATTTATTTTATCATATTTATTACGCCACATTTATTATGCCTTATTTATTGAGTGCCAAACAAGCCCAAACAGGTAATCATATTCACCAATAGATAAATCATTTCGAGCACTTTTAAATGAGCCTTTCCGGACTGAAAATGGACAAGCAGAACAAAAAATATGGTCATATTTATTGAGTCATATTTATTGCGCCATATTTCTGTGGCCTTATTTATTGAGCCATATTTATTGAGCTATATTTATTTATGTCATATTTATTGTGCCATATTTATGTAGCGTTAAACGAGCCCGAACAGGTAAACCTGTTTGGCAAAGATAGATTTATCCGTGGTTTTTTCAAATGTCTTTTTCTGGATGAAAATGGACTGCCAGATCAAAAATTATGGCTTTATTTATTGGGCTATATTTATTGCGACATATTTATTAAGCCGTTATGATTGAGCCATATTTCAAGAGTCATATTTATTGAGACATAATTATTGAATCATATTTCTTAAAGCATTTTCATTGAGAGATATTTAATAAGCCATATTTATTGAGCCGTATTTTTGCGATAAATTTATTGAGATATATTTAGTGCCCAAAATTTATTGCGTAGTATTTATTATAACATATTTATTGAGCGTTGAATGAAGCAGAGTGGGTAAATCTGTTTGCCAATCGATAAATTATTCAGAGCACTTTTTAATGGGCTTTTCAAGAATAAAAATAGACAACTGAATCCAAATTTATGATCATATTTATTGAGTCATATTTAATGCGGCATATTTATTTTATCATATTTACTAAACCATATTTATTACGCGATAAATGAGCCCGATTAGGTAAAATTGTTCGCCAATGGATAGACCTTTATGTGCTCCTTTTAATTATCTTTTTCGGGCTAATAACCAACAACCGGATCATTGGCTTTTTAGTGCTTTTTCGGGCTGATAACGCCATATTTACAGTGTCATATTTAGAAAGTAATAAATAAGCCCAAATAGGTGAACCTGTTCACTATTGGATAAATAAATTCGAGCTCTTTTAAATGAGCATTTTCAGGCAAAAAACGGACAACTAGAACAAAAGTTATGGTCATATTTATTAAGCCATATTTATTACGCCATATTTCATTGGTCATATTTATTGAGCCATATTTATATAGTGTTAAACGACCCTGAACGGGTAAACCAGTTTGCCAAAGATTGATTTATTCAAGTTTTTTTGAAATGTCTTTTTCGGGATGAATATGGACAACAAGATCAAAAATTATGGCTTTATTTATTGGGTAATATCAATTATGTCATATTTATTGAGCCATTATGATTGAGCCATATTTCATGAGTCATCTTTATTGAGACATAATTATTGAACCATATTTGTTGAAGTATTTTCATTAGAGATATTTAATAAGACATTTTTATTGAGCCATATTTATTACGCCAATTTTATTGAGAAATATTTATTGCGCTATTTTTATTTTAAAGTGTTTATTATAACATATATATTGAGTATTGAACGAGCCCGAGCGGGTAAACCTGTTCCCCAAAGAATAAATCATTCAGAGGTTTTTCAATGAGTTTTTTCGCGCTGAAAACGGACTACCGGAACAAAAGTTATTTTCATATTTATTGAATCATATTTATTGCGCCATATTTCCTTGGCCATATTTATTGAGCCATATTTACTGAGCCATATTTATTTTTGTCAGATTAATTGCGCCATATTTATATAGCATTAAATGAGCCTGAACGAAAAAATCTATTTGCTAAATGATAAATTTATCCGAACACTTTTCAATAGGCTTTCCGGGGCTTAAAATGGACAATCAGATCAAAAAATATGGCTATATTTATTGTTCTATATTTATTGGGCTATATTTATTATGCCATATTTATTGAGTCATATTTATTGAGCCTTATTTTCTGAGCCATATTTATTGTGACATAATTATTGAGCCATGTTTCTTATGACGTTTTCATTAAAATATATGTAATAAGCCATATTTATTGAGCCATATTTATTTTGCAAAATTTATTGAGATATATTTATTGCGTCATATTTATTATATAGTATTTATTATAATACATTTATTAAGTTTTGAATAAATCCGAACAGGTAAACATGATTGTCTTTGGACAAATCATTTAGAGCTATATTTATTGGATTATATTTATTATGTCATATTTATTGCACCATATTTATTATGCCATATTTATTGAGTGCCAAACAAGCCCAAACAAGTAATTATGTTCACCAACAGATAAATCATTTCGAGCACTTTTAAATGAGCCTTTCCGGACTGAAAATGGACAACCAGAATAAAAATTATGGTCATATTTATTGAGTCATATTTATTATGCCATATTTCCGTGGCCTTATTTATTGAGCCATATTTATTGAGCTATATTTATTTGTGTCATATTTTTTGCGCCGTATTTATGTAGCATTAAACGAGTCCGGACGGGTAAAACTGTTTGACAAAGATAGATTTATCCGAGCGTTTTTCAAATGTTTTTTTCTGGATGAAAATAGACTGCTAGTTCAAAAATTATGGCTTTATTGAGAGATATTTAATAAGCCATATTTATTAAGACGTATTTTTTGCGCCAAATTTGTTGAGATATATTTAGTACCCCATATTTATTACGTAGTTTTTATTATAGCATATTTATTGAGCGTTGAACGAGGCCGAGTGGGTAAACCTGTTTGCCAATGGAGAAATCATAATGGGCTTTTCGAGAATACAAATAGACAACTGAATCCAAATTTATGATCATATTTATTGAGTCATATTTAATGCGTCATATTTATTTTATCATATTTACTAAACCATATTTATTAAGCCATATTTATTGAGACTTAGTTTTTGAGTCATATTTCTTGTGCCATATTTATTGAGTAATATTTTTTGAGCCATATTTATTAATGCATATTTATTACACAATATTTATTGTGTCATATTTATTCCGCCATATTGTTTTGCCATATTTATTGCGCGATAAACGAGCTTGAATGTGTAAACCTGTTCGCCAATGGATAGACCTTTATGTGCTCTTTTTAATTGTCTTTTTCGAGACGATAACCGACAACCAGATCATTGGCTTTTTCGGGCTGATAACGCCATATTTACTGTGTTATATTTATATAGTAATAAACAAGCCCAAAAGGGTAAACTGTTCACCAATGGATAAATAATTTCGAGATCTTTTAAATGTGCTTTTTCGGCCGAAAAATAGACAATCGAAACAAAAGTTATGGTCATATTTATTGAGCTATATTTATTGCGCCATATTTCATTGACCATATTTATCAAGCCATATTTACAGAGCTATATTTATGTATGTCATATTTATTGCGCCATATTTATATAGTGTTAAACGAGCCCGAACGGGTAAACCTGTTTGCCCAAGATAGATTTATCAGAGCTTTTTTGAAATATCTTTTTCGGGATGAATATGGACAACGAGATCAAAAATTATGGCTTTATTTATTGAGCAATATTTATTGTACCATATTTATTGGGCCA
The DNA here is from genome assembly GCA_039583875.1 of Platanthera guangdongensis. Classification (NCBI taxonomy): domain Eukaryota; kingdom Viridiplantae; phylum Streptophyta; class Magnoliopsida; order Asparagales; family Orchidaceae; genus Platanthera; species Platanthera guangdongensis. The sequence continues at coordinate 160,661,412 of CM077154.1, forward strand.
TTATAAGTGAGCCATATTTCACGAGTCATCTTTATTGATACATAATTATTGAACCATATTTCTTGAAGCATTTTCATTAGAGATATTTAATAAGATATTTTTATTGAGCGATATTTATTACGCCAATTTTATTGAGAAATATTTATTGCACCATTTTTATTTTGAAGCATTTATTATAACTTATTTATTGAGCGTTGAATGAGCCCGAGCAGGTAAACCTGTTCCCTAATTGATAAATCATTCAGAGGTCTTTTCGATGAGTTTTTTCGGGTTGAAAATGGACAATCGAAATAAAAGCTATGATCATATTTATTGAATCATATTTATTGCGCCATGTTTCTTTGGCCATATTTATTAAGTCATATTTACTGAGCCATATTTATTTATGTCATATTACTTATGTCATATTTATATAGCATTAAATGAGCCCGAACTGGAGAATCTATTTCCTAAATGAAAGATTTATCGGACCACTTTTCAATAGGCTTTCCGGGGCTATAAATAGAGAACCGGATAAAAAATTATGGCTATATTTATTGTTCTATATTTATTAGGCTATATTTATTATGCCATATTTATTGAGTCATATTTATTGAGTCATATTTTTTGAGCCATATTTATTGAGACATAATTATTGAGCCATGTTTCCTGTGGCATTTTCATTAAAAGATATTTAATAAGGCATATTTATTAAGCCATGTTTGTTATGCCAAATTTGTTGAGATATATTTATTGCATCATATTTATTATGTAGTATTTATTATAACATATATATTGAGTGTTGAATGAGCCTGAACTTGTAAATATGATTGTCAATAGATAAATCATTTAGAGTTATATTTATTGTTCTATATTTATTGTGCCATATTTATTATGCCATATTTATTTTGTCATATTTATTACACCACATTTATTGTGCCATATTTTTTGAGTGTCAAACAAGCCCAAGCAGGTAATCATGTAAACCAATAGATAAAATATTTAAAGCACTTTTAAATGAGCTTTTACGGGCTTAAAATGGACAACCAGAATAAAAATTATGATCATATTTATTGAGTCATATTTATTGCGCCATATTTCTTTGACCTTATTTATTGATCTATATTTATTGAGTTATATTTATTTGTGTTATATTTATTACGCTATATTTATATAGCGTTAAATGAGCCCGAACATGTAAACCTATTTGCTAAAGATAGATTTATCCGAGCTGTTTTCAAATGTCTTTTTCAGGATGAAAACGGACTACAAGATCAAAAATAATGTTTTTATTTAATGGGTTATATTTATTGCGCCATTTTGAATTAGCCATATTTCAAGAGTCATATTTATTGAGAAGTAATTATCGAATCATATTTCTTAAAATATTTTCATCGAGAGATATTTAATAAGCCATATTTATTGAGCAATGTTTTTTGCTCCAAATTTATCGAGATATATTTATTGCCCCATATTTATTACGTAGTATTTATTATAACATATTTATTGCGTGTAAAACGAGCCCGAGTGGGTGAACCTGTTTGCTAATGGATAAATCATTCAGAGCACTTTTAATGGGCTTTTCGAGGATAAAAATAGACAACTTAATTCAAAATTATGATCATATTTATTGATTCATATTTAATGTGCCATATTTATTTTATCATATTTACTAAACCATATTTACTAAGCCATATTTAAGGAGACTTAGTTATTGAGTAATATTTCTTGTGCCAAATTTATTGAGCAGTATTTTTGAGCAATATTTATTAACGCATATTTACTACACCATATTTATTGTGTCACTTTTTATTGCGCCATATTTATTGCGCCTGATATTTTTGCCATATTTACTGAGCGATAAACGAGCATGAATGTGTAAACCTGTTCGCCAATATATAAACCTTTATGTGCTCTTTTTAATTTGCGCCATATTTCGTTGTCCATATTTATTGAGCCATATTTACAGAGCTATATTTATTTGTGTCATATTTATTACGTCATATTTATATAATGTTAAACGAGCCCGAACGGGTAAACCTGTTTGCCAAAGATAGAATTATCCGAGTTTTTTTGAAATTCTTTTTCGGGATGAATATCTACAACGAGATCAAAAATTATGGCTATATTTATGATGCAATATTTATTAAGTCTTATTTATTGAGCCATGATGATTGAGCCATATTTAATTAGTCATCTTTATTGAGACATAATTATTGAACCATATTTCTTGAAACATTTTCATTAGAGATATTTAATAAGACATTTTTATTGAGCCATGTTTATTACGCCAATTTTATTGAGAAATATATATTGCGCCATTTTTATTTTGAACTATTTATTATAACATATTTATTGAGTATTGAACGAGCCTGAGCAGGTAAACCCGTTCCCCAAAAGATAAATCATTCAGAGGTTTTTCAATGAGTTTTTTCTGGCTGAAAACAGACAACCGGAATAAAAGTTATTTTCATATTTATTGAATTATATTTATTGCGCCATATTTCCTTGGGCATATTTATTGAGCCATAGTTAATGAGCCATATTTATTTGTGTCATATTAATTGCGCCATATTTATATATCTTTAAATGAGCCTTAACTTGAAAATTTATTTGCTAAATTATAGATTTATCCAAGCACTTTTCAACAGGCTTTCCAGGGCTGAAAATGGACAACCGGATCAAAAAATATGGCTATAATTATTGTTCTATATTTATTGGGCAATATTTATTATGCCATATTTATTGAGTCATATTTATTGAGCCATATTATTTGAGCCATATTTATTGTGACATAATTATTGAGCCATTTTTCTTGTGACATTTTCATTAAAATATATTTAATAAGCCATATTTATTGAGCCATATTTATTACTCCAAATTTATTGAGATATATTTATTGTGTCATATTTATTTTGTAGTATTTATTATAACATATTTATTGAGTGTTGAATGAGCCCGAACAAGTAAACATGATTGTCATTGGATAAATCATTTAGAGCTATATTTATTGGGGTATATTTATTATGCCATATTTATTTTATCATATTTATTATACCACATTTATTGTGCCATATTTATTGAGTGCCAAACAAGTCTAAACAGTTAGTCATATTCACCAATAGATAAATCATTTCGAGCACTTTTAAATGAGACTTTCTGGTCTGAAAATGGACAACCAGAATAAAAATTATGGTCATATTTATTGAGTCATATTTATTGCATCATATTTCTGTGGCCTTATTTATTGAGTAATATTTATTGAGCTATATTTATTTATGTCATATTTATTGCGTCATATTTATATAGCGTTAAACGAACCCGAACGGGCAAACCTATTTGCTAAAGATAGATTTATCCGATCTTTTTTCAAATGTCTTTTTCTGGATGAAAATGGACTGCCAGATCAAAAATTATGGCTTTATTTTTGGGCTATGTTTATTGTACCATATTTATTAAGCCGTTATGATTGAGCTATATTTCAAGAGTCATATTTATTGAGACATAATTATTGAATCATATTTCTTGAAGCATTTTCATTGAGAGATATTTAATAAGACATATTTATTGAGCCGTATTTTTTGCGCAAAATTTATTGAGATATATTTATTGCCCCATATTTATTATGTAGTATTTATTATAACATATTTTTTGAGCGTTGAATGAGCCCGAGTTGGTAAACTTATTTGCCAATGGATAAATCATTCAGAGCACTTTTTTATCGGCTTTTCCAGAATAAAAATAAACAACTGAATCCAAATTTATGATCATATTTATTGAGTCTTATTTAATGCGACATATTTATTTTATCATATTTACAAAATCATATTTACTAAGCCATATTTATTGAGACTTATATATTGAGTCATATTTCTTGTGCCATATTTATTGAGCAATATCTTTTGAGCAAAATTTATTAACGCATATTTATTATACCATATTTTTTGGGTCATATTTATTGCGACATATTTATTGCGCATGATTTTTTTGCCATATTTATTGCACGATAAACGAGCCCGAATGGGTAAACCTATTCGCCAATGGATAGACCTTTATGTGCTCCTTTTAATTGTCTTTTTCGGGCTGATAACCGACAACCAGATCATTGACTTTTTAGGGCTTTTTCGGGCTGATAATGCCATATTTACTGTGTCATATTTATACAGTAATAAACAAGCCCAAACAGGTAAACCTGTTCACCAATGGATAGATAATTTCGAGCTCTTTTAAATGGTCTTTTTCGGGTGAAAAACGGACAACCGGAACAGAAGTTATGGTCATATTTATTGAGCCATATTTATTGCGCCATATTTCGTTGACCATATTTATTGAGCCATATTTACAGAGCTTTATTTATTTATGTCATATTTATTACGCCATATTTATATAGTGTTAAACGTGCCTGAACAGGTAAACCTGTTTGCCAAAGATAGATTTATCAGAGCTTTTTTGAAATGTCTTTTTCGGGATAAATATAGACAACGTGATCAAAAATTATGCCTTTATTTATTGGACAATATTTATTGTACCATATTTATTGAGCCATTATGATTGAGCCATATTTCATGAGTCATCTATATTGAGACATAATTATTGAACCATATTTCTCGAAGCATTTTCATTAGAGATATTTAATAAGACATTTAAATTTAGTCATATTTATTACGCCAATTTTATTGTGAAATATTTATTACGCCATTTTTATTTTGAAGCATTTATTATAACATATTAATTGAGTATGGAATGAGCCCGAGCAGGTAAACCTGTTCCGCAATTGATAAATCATTATGAGGTCTTTTCAATGAGTTTTTTCGGGCTGAAAACGGACAACCGGATAAAAGTTATGGTCATATTTATTGACTCATATTTATTACGCCATATTTTCTTGGCCATATTTATTAAGTCATATTTACTGAGCCATATTTATTTGTGTTATATTAATTGCAACATATTTATATAGCGTTAACTGAGCCCGAACTGGAAAATCTGTTTGCTAAATGATAGATTTACCCGAGCACTTTTTAGTAGGCTTTCCAGGGCTAAAAATGGACAAACGGATAAAAATTATGCCTATATTTATTGGGCTATATTTATTATGCCATATTTATTGAGTCATATTTTTGAGCCATATTTAAGAGACATAATTATTGAGCCATGTTTCGTGTGGCGTTTTCATTAAAAGATATTTAATAAGCCATATTTATTGAGCCATGTTTATTATGTCAAATTTATTGAGATATATTTATTGCGTCATATTTATTTTGTTGTATTTATTATATCATATTTATTGAGTGTTGAATGAACCCGAACGGGTAAACATGATTGTCAATGGATAAATCATTTAGAGCTATATTTTTTGTTCTATATTTATTGGGCCATATTTATTATGACATATTTATTTTATCATATTTATTACTCCACATTTATTGTGCCATATTTATTGAGTGTTAAATAAGCCCAAATAGGCAATAATGTTCATCAATAGATAAATCATTTCAAGCACTTTTAAATGGGCCTTTCCGATTTGAAAATGGACAACCAGAACAAAAATTATGGTCATAATTATTGAGTCATATTTATTGCGTCATATTTCTGTGGCCCTATTTATTGAGCTATATTTATTTGTGTCATATTTATTACATCATATTTATATAGTGTTAAACAAGCCCGAATGGATAAACCTGTTTGCCAAAGATAGATTTATCCGAGCTTTTTTCAAATGTCTTTTTCTGGATGAAAATGGACTGTCAGATCAAAAATTATGGCATTATTTATTGGGCTCTATTTATTGAGCCGTTATGATTGAGACATATTTCAAGAGTCATATTTATTGAGACATAATTATTGAATCGTATTTCTTGAAGCATTTTTATTGAGAGATATTTAATAAGCCATATTTATTGAGCCGTATTTTTTGCGCCAAATTTATTGAGATATATTTATTACCCCATATTTATTGCGTAATATTTATTATAATATATTTATTGAGCGTTGAACGAGCCCGAGTGGGTAAACCTGTTTGCCAATGGATAAATCATTCAAAGTACTTTTTATGGGCTTTTCCAGAATAAAAATAGACAACTAAATCCAAATTTTTGATCATATTTATTGAGTCTTATTTAATTTGGCATATTTATTTTATCATATTTACTAAACCATATTTACTAAGCCATATTTATTGAGACTTAGTTATTGAGTCATATTTATTGTGCCATATTTATTGAGCAATATTTTTTGAGTCATATTTATTAACGCATATTTATTATACCATATTTTTTGGGTCATATTTATTGCGACATATTTAATACGCAGGATTTTTTTGCCATATTTATTGCGCGATAAATGAACCCGATATGGTAAACCTGTTCGTGAATGGATAGACCTTTATGTGCTCCTTTTAATTGTCTTTTTCGGGCTGATAACCGACAACCGAATCATTGGCTTTTAGGGCTTTTTCGGGCTGATAACGCCATATTTACTGTGCCATATTTATACAGTAATAAACAAGCCCAAACAGGTGAACTTATTCAGCAATGGATAAATAATTTTGAGCTCTTTTAAATTGGCTTTTTCGGGCGAAAAACGGACAATCGGAACAAAAATTATGGTCATATTTATTGAGCCATATTTATTGCGCCATTTTTCGTTGGACATATTTATTGAGCCATATTTACAGAGCTTTATTTATTTGTGTCATATTTATTATGCCATATTTATATAGTGTTAAACGAGCCCGAACGGGTAAACCTGTTTGCCAAAGATAGATTTATCAAAGCTTTTTTGAAATGTCTTTTTCGGGATGAATATGAAAAACGAGATCAAAAATTATGGCTTTATTTATTGGATAATATTTATTGTGCCATATTTATTGAGTCATTATGATTGAGCCATATTTCATGAGTCATCTTTATTGAGACATAATTATTGAACCATATTTCTTGAAGCATTTTCATTAGAGATATTTAATAAGACATTTTTATGGAGTCATATTTATTACGCTAATTTTATTGAGAAATATTTATTGCGCCATTTTAATTTTGAAGCATTTATTATTACATATTTATTGAGTGTTGAACAAGCCCAAGTAAGTAAACCTGTTCCCCAATTCATAAATCATTCAGAGGCCTTTTTAATGAGTTTTTTCGGGCAGAAAACAGACAACCGGAATAAAAGTTATGGCCATATTTATTGACTCATATTTATTGCACCATATTTCCTTAGCCATATTTATCAAGTCATATTTACTGAGCCATATTTATTTGTGTCATATTAATTGCGACATATTTATATTGCGTTAAATGAGCCCGAACTGGAAAATATGTTTGTTAAATGATAGATGTGTCATATTTATATAGTAATAAACAAGCTCAAATGGGTAAACCTGTTCACCAATAGATAGATAATTTCGAGCTCTTTTAAATGGGCTTTTTTTGGGCAAAAAACGGACAACCGCAACAAAAGTTATGGTCATATTTATTGAGTCATATTTATTGCGCCATATTTCGTTGGCCATATTTATTGAGCCATATTTACTGTGCTATATTTATTTGTGTCATATTTATTAAGCCATATTTATATAGTGTTAAACGATCCCGAACGGGTAAACCTGTTTGCCAAAGATAGATTTATTACAGATTTTTTGAAAGGTCTTTTTTGAGATGAATATGGACAATGCGATCAAAAATTATGGCTTTATTTATTGGGCAATATTTATTGTGCCATATTTATTGAGCCATTATGATTAAGCCATATTTCAAGAGTCATCATTATTGAGACATAATTATTAAACCATATTTCTTGAAGAATATTCATTAGAGATATTTAATAAGACATTTTTATTGAGCCATATTTATTACGCCGATTTTATTGAGAAATATTTATTGCGCCATTTTTTTATTTTGAAGCATTTATTATAACATATTTATTGAGTGTTGAACGAGCCCGAGCAGGTAAACCTATTCCCTAATTGATAAATCATTCAGAGGACTTTTCAATAATTTTTTTCGGGCTGAAAACGGACAACCCGAACAAAAATTATGGTCATATTTATTGAACTATATTTATTGCGCCATATTTCCTTGGCTATATTTATTGAGCCATATTTACTGAGCCATATTTATTTGTGTCATATTAATTGCGCCATATTTATATAGCGTTAAATGAGCCTGAACGAGAAAATCTATTTGCTAAATGATAGATTTATCTGAGCACTTTTCAATAATCTTTCTGGGGCTGAAAATGCATAACCGGATCAAAAAATATGGCTATATTTATTGTTCTATATTTATAGTGCTATATTTATTATGTCATATTTATTGAGTCATATTTATTGAGCGATATTTTCTGAGCCATATTTATTGTGACATAATTATTAGAGTCATGTTTCTTGTGGCATTTACATTAAAATATATTTAATAAGCCATATTTATTGAGCCATGTTTATTATGCCAAATATATTAAGATATATTTATTGCGTCATATTTATTATGTAGTATTTATTATTATATATTTATTGAGTGTTGAATGAGCCCGAACGGGTAAATATGATTGTCAATTGTCATTGGATAAATCATTTAGAGCTATATTTATTGGGCTATATTTATTATGTCATATTTATTTTATCATATTTATTACGCCACATTTATTATGCCATATTTATTGATTGTTAAACAAGCCCAAATAGGTAATCATGTTCACCAATAGATAAATCATTTCGAGCACTTTTAAATGTGCTTTTCGGGTTGAAAATGGACAACCAGAACAAAATTATGGTCATATTTACTGAGTCATATTTATTGTGCCATATTTCTTTGGCCTTATTTATTGAGACATATTTATTGAGCTATATTTATTACGCCATATTTATATAGCATTAAACGAGCTCGAACGGGTAAACCTGTTTGCCAAAGATAAATTTATCCAAGCTTTTTTTAAATGTCTTTTTCTGGATGAAAATGCACTACCAGATCAAAAATTATTTTTTTATTTATTGGGCTATATTTATTGTTCCATATTTATTGAGCCATGATGATTGATCCATATTTCAAGAGTCATATTTATTGAGACATAATTATGGAATCATATTTATTACAACATTTTCATCGAGAGATATTTAATAAGCCATATTTATTGAGTCATATAATTTGCGCCAAATTTATTGAGATATATTTATTGCCCCATATTTATTGCATAATATTTAACATAACATATTTATTGAGCGTTAAACGAGCCCGAGTGGGTAAACCTGTTTTCCAATGGACAAATCATTCATAGCACTTTTTAATGGGCTTTTCGAGGATAAAAATAGACAACTGAATCCAAAGTTATGATCATATTTATTGAGTCATATTTATTATATCATAATTTCTAAGCCATATTTATTGAGACTTAGTTATTGAGTCGTATTTCTTGTACCATATTTATTGAGCAATATTTTTGAGCCATATTTATTAACGCATATTTATTACACCATATTTATTGTGTCACTTTTTATTGCACCATATTTATTACGACTGATTTTTTTGCCATATTTATTGAGCGATAAACAAGTCCGAATGGGTAAACCTATTTGCCAATGGATATACCTTTATGTGCTCTTTTTAATTGGCTTTTTCGGGCTGATAACCGACAACCAGATCATTGACTTTTTCGGGCTTTTTCAGGACGATAACACCATATTTACTGTGTTATAATTATATAGTAATAAACAAGCCCAAATGGGTAAACCTATTCCCCAATAGATAGATAATTTCGAGCTCTTTTAAATGGGCTTTTTCGGGCGAAAAACGGACAACCGGAACAAAAGTTATGGTCATATTTATTGAGCCATATTTATTGTGCCATATTTCGTTGCTCATATTTATTGAGCCATATTTATAGAGCTATATTTATTTGTGTCATATTTATTACGCCATATTTATGTATTATTATACGAGCCCGAATGGGTAAACCTGTTTGGCAAAGATAGATTTATCCATGTTTTTTTGAAATGTCTTTTTTGTGATGAATTTGGACAACGAGATTAAAAATTATGTCTTTATTTATTGGGCAATATTTATTGTGTCATATTTATTGAGCCATTATGATTGAGTTATATTTTATGAGTCATCTTTATTGAGACATAATTATTGAACCATATTTCTTGAAGCATTTTCATTAGAGATATTTAATAAGATATTTTTATTTAGCCATATTTATTACGCTAATTTTATTGAGAAATATTTATTGTGCCATTTTTATTTCGAAGTATTTATTATAACATATTTATTGAGTGTTGAACGAGCTCGAGCGGGTAAACATATTCCCCAAAGGATAAATCATTCAGAGGGTTTCAATGAGTTTTTTCAGGCTGAAAACGGATGACAAGAACAAAAGTTATGGTCATATTTATTGAATCATATTTATTGTACCATATTTCCTTGACCATATTTATTGAGCCATATTTACTGAGCCATATTTATTTGTGTCATATTAATTGCGCCATATTTATATAGCGTTAAATGAGCCTGAACGGGAAAATCTATTTGCTAAATGATAGATTTATCCGAGCACTTTTCAATAGACTTTCCGGAGATGAAAATGGACAACCGGTTCAAAAAATATGGCTATATTTATTGTTCTATATTTATTGAGCTATATTTATTATGACATATTTATTGAGTCATATTTATTGAGCCATTTTTTCCGAGCCATATTCATTGTCACATAATTATTGAGCTATGTTTCTTGTGGCATTTTTATTAAAATATATTTAATAAGTCATATTTATTGAGTCATGTTTATTACACCAAATTTATTGAGATATATTTATTACATCATATATATTATGTAGTATTTATTATAATATATTTATTGAGTGTTGAATGAGCCTGAAGAGGTAAACATGATTGTCATTGGATAAATCATTTAGAGCTATATTTATTGTGCTATATTTATTATGCCATATTTATTTTATCATATTTATTATGCCACATTTATTGTGCCATATTTATTGAGTGGCAAACAAGCCCAAACAGGTAATCATGTTCACCAATAGATAAATTATTTCAAGCACTTTAAATGGGCCTTTTCGGTCTGAAAATGGACAACCAGAACAAAAATTATGGTCATATTTATTGCGCCATATTTCTGTGGCCTTATTTATTGAGCCATATTTATTGAGCTATATTTTTGTATCATATTTATTGCGCCATATTTATATAGCTTTAAACGAGCCCGAACGGGTAAACCTGTTTGCCGAAGATAGATTTATCCGAGCTTTTTTTAAATGTCTTTTTCTGGATGAAAATAGACTGTAAGATCAAAAATTATGGCTTTATTTATTGGGCTATATTTATTGTGCCTTATTTATTGAGCTGTTATGATTGAGCCATATTTCAAGAGTCATATTTATTGAAACATAATTATGGAATCATATTTCTTGAAGCATTTTCATAGAGAGATATTTAATAAGCCATATTTATTGAGCCGTATTTTTTGCGCCAAATTTATTGAGATATATTTATTGCCCCATATTTGTTGCGTAGTATTTATTATAACATATTTATCGAGTGTTGAACGAGCCCGAGTGGGTAAACCTGTTTGCTAATAACGACATATTTACTGTATCATATTTATAAAGTAATAAATAGGTCGAAATGGGTAAACCTGTTCACCAATGGATATATAATTTCGAGCTCTTTAAAATGGCTTTTTTGGGCGAAAAACGGACAACCGGAATAAAAGTTATGGTCATATTTATTGAGCCATATTTGTTACGCCATATTACGTTGGCCATATTTATTGAGCTATATTTACAGAGCTATATTTATTTGTGTAATATTTAATACGCCATATTCATATAATGTTAAATGAGCCCGAACGGGTTAACCATTTGCCAAAGATAGATTTATTAGAGCTTTTTTAATGTTCTTTCGGGATGAATATGGACAACGAGATCAAAAATTATGGCTTTATTTACTGGGCAATATTTATTATGCTATATTTATTGAGACATTATGATTGAGCCATATTTCATGAGTCATCTTTATTGAGACATAATTTTTGAACCATATTTCTTGAAGCATTTTCATTAGAGTATTCAATAAGATAGTTTTATTGAGTCATATTTATTACGCTAATTTTATTGAGAAATATTTATTGCGCCATTTTTATTTTGAAGCATTTATTTTAACATATTTATTGAGTGTTGAACGAGCACGAGTAGGTAAACCTGTTCCCCAATTGATAAATCATTCACAGGACTTTTCAATGTGTTTTTTCGAGCTGAAAACGTACAATCGAAACAAAAGTTATTGTCATATTTATTGAATCACATTTAATGTATCATATTTCCTTGGCCATATTTATTAAGTCATATTTACTAAGCCTTATTTATTTGTGTCATATTAATTGCGGCATATTTATATATTGTTATATGTGCCCGAACTAGAAAATCTGTTTGCGAAATGATAGATTTATCTGAACACTTTTCAATAGGCTTTCCGTGGCTGAAAATGGACAATTGGATCAAAAATTACGGCTATATTTGTTGTTCTATATTTATTGGTCTATATTTATTATGCCATATTTATTGAGTCATTTTTATTGAGTCATATTTTTTGAGCCATATTTATTGAGACATAATTATTGAGCCATGTTTCTTGTGACATTTTTATTAAAAAATATTTAATAAACCATATTTATTGAGCCATGTGTATTACGCCAAATTTGTTGAGATATATTTATTATGTCATATTTATTATGCAGTATTTATTATAAAAATTTATCGAGTGTTGAATGAGCTCGAACGGGCAAACATGATTGTCAATAGATAAATCATTTATAGCTATATTTATTGTTCTATATTTATTGGGCTATATTTATTATGCTATATTTATTTTGTCATATTGATAACACCATATTTATTGTGCAATATTTATTGAGTGTCAAACAAGCCCACAAAGGTAATCATGTTCACCAATAGATAAATCATTTCGAGCACTTTTAAATGGGCTTTTTTAGACTAAAAATGGACAACCAGAACAAAAATTATGGTCATATTTATTAAGTCATATTTATTGCGCCATATTTTTTTGACTTTATTTTTTGATCCAAATTTATTAAGCTATATTTATTTCTGTTATATTTATTACGACATATTTATATAGCGTTAAATGAGCGGGAACGGGTAAACCAGTTTGCCAAAGATAGATTTATCCGAGTTTTTTTCAAATGTCTTTTTGTAGATGAAAATGGACTACCAGATCAAAAATTATGATTTTATTTATTAGGCTATATTTATTGCGTCATATTTATTGAGCCATTATGATTGAGCCATATTTCAAGAGTCATATTTTTTGAGACGTAATTATTGAATCATATTTCTTGAAGCATTTTCATCGAGAGATATTTAATAAGCCATATTTATTGAGCCATATTTTTTGCAACAAATTTATTGAGATATATTTATTGCCCCATATTTACTGCATAGTATTTATCATAACATATTTATTGAGCGTTGAATGAGCCCGAGTGGGTAAACCTGTTTGCCATTGGATAAATCATTCAGAGCACTTTTTAATGGGATTTTCGAGGATAAAAATAGACAACTGAATCCAAAGTTATGATCATATTTATTGAGTCATATTTAATGTGCCATATTTATTTTATCATATTTACTAAACCATATTTACTAAGCCATTTTTATTGAGACATATTTATTGAGTCAAATTTCTTGTGCTATATTTATTGAGCAATATTTGTGAGCCATATTTATTAATGCATATTTATTACACCATATTTATTTTGTCACTTTTTATTGAACCATATTAATTAGCTTTTTCGGGCTGATAACCGACAGACGGATCATTGGCTTTTTCGGGATTTTTGGTCTTTTTCGGGCTGATAATGCCATATTTACTGTGTCATATTTATATAGTAATAAACAAGCCCAAATGGGTAAACCTGTTCCCCAAAGGATAGATAATTTCGACCTCTGTTAAATGAGATCTTTCGGGAAGAAAACGAACAACCGGAACAAAAGTTAAGGTCATATTTATTGTGCCATATTTATTGCTCCATATTTCGTTGGCCATATTTATTGAGCCATATTTACAGAGCTATATTTATTTGTGTCATATTTATTACGCCATATTTATATAGTGTTAAACGAGCCTGAACGGGTAAACCAGTTTGCCAAAGATTGATTTATTCGAGTTTTTTTGAAATGTCTTTTTCGGGATGAATATGAATAACGAGATCAAAAATTATGGCTTTATTTATTGAGCAATATCTATTATGTCATATTTATTGAGCCATTATGATTGAGCCATATTTCATGAGTCATCTTTATTGAGACATAATTATTGAACCATATTTGTTGAAGCATTTTCATTAGAGATATTTTATAAGACATTTTTATTGAGCCATATTTATTACGCCAATTTTATTGAGAAATATTTATTGCGCCATTTTTATTTCAAACTATTTATTATAACATAAATATTGAGTATTGAACGAGCCTGAGCGGGTAAATCTGTTCCCCAAAGGATAAATCATTCAGAGGTTTTTCAATGGCTTTTTTCGGGCTGAAAACGGACAACCAAAACAAAAGTTATTTTCATATTTATTGAATCATATTTATTGCGCCATATTTCCTTGGCCATATTTATTGAGCCATATTTACTGAGCCATATTTATTTGTGTCATATTAATTACGCCATATTTATATAGCGTCAAATGAGCCTGAACGAGAAAATCTATTTGCTAAATGACAGATTTATCCGAGGACTTTTCAATAGGCTTTCCGGGGCTGAAAATGGACAATCAGATCAAAAAATATGGCTATATTTATTGTTCTATATTTATTGGGCTATATTTATTATACAATATTTATTGAGTCATATTTATTGAGCCATATTTTCTGAGCCATATTTATTATGACATAATTATTGAGCCATGTTTCTTATGACATTTTCATTAAAATATATTTAATAAGCCATATTTATTTCGCAAAATTTATTGAGATATATTTATTGCGTCATATTTATTATATAGTATTTATTTTAATATATTTATTGAGTGTTGAATGAGCCCAAACGGGTAAATATGATTGTCATTGGATAAATCATTTAGAGCTATATTTATTGGGCTATATTTATTATGTCATATTTATTTTATCATATTTATTACGCCACATTTATTATGCCATATTCATTGAGTGTTAAACAAGCCCAAATAGGTAATCATGTTCACCAATAGATAAATCATTTCGAGCACTTTTAAATGTGCTTTTTCGGGTTGAAAATGGACAACCAGAATAAAATTATGGTCATATTTACTGAGACATATTTATTGCGCCATATTTCTTTGGCCTTATTTATTGAGACATATTTATTGAGCTATATTTATTGTGCCATATTTATATAGCGTTAAACGAGCTCGAACGGGTAAACTTGTTTGCCAAAGATAAATTTATCCAAGCTTTTTTAAAATGTCTTTTTCTGGATGAAAATGAACTATCAGATCAAAAATTATGGTTTTATTTATTGGGCTATATTTATTATTCCATATTTATTGAGCCATTATGATTGAGCCATATTTCAAGAGTCATATTTATTGAGACGTAATTATGGAATCATAGTTATTACAGCATTTTCATCGAGAGATATTTAATAAGCCATATTATTGAGCCATATGTTTTGCACAAAATTTATTGAGATGTATTTATTGCCCCATATTTATTGCGTATATTTAACATAACATATTTATTGAGCGTTAAACGTGCCCGAGTGGGTAAACCTATTTTCCAAAGGATAAATCATTCAGAGCACTTTTTAATGTGCTTTTCGAGGATAAAAATAGACAACTGAATCCAAAGTTATGATCATATTTATTGAGTCATATTTAATGCGCCATATTTATTATATCATATTTTTAAGCCATATTTATTGAGACTTAGTTATTGAGTCATATTTCTTGTACCATATTTATTGAGCAATATTTTTGAGCCATATTTATTAACGCATATTTATTACACAATATTTATTGTGTCACTTTTTATTGCACCATATTTATTGCGACTGATTTTTTTGTTATATTAATTGAGCGATAAATGAGCCCGAATGGGTAAACGTGTTTGCCAATGGATAGACCTTTATGTGCTCTTTTTAATTGACTTTTTCGGGCTAATAACCGACAACCAGATCATTGACTTTTTCGGGCTTTTTCAGGACGATAACACCATATTTACTGTGTTATATTTATATAGTAATAAACAAGCCCAAATGGGTAAACATATTTCCCAATAGATAGATAATTTCGAGCTCTTTTAAATGAGCTTTTTCGGGCGGAAAACGGACAACCGGAACAAAAGTTATGGTCATATTTATTGAGCCATATTTATTGCGCCATATTTCATTGACCATATTTATCAAGCCATATTTACAGAGCTATATTTATTTATGTCATATTTATTGCGCCATATTTATATAATGTTAAATGAGCCCGAACGGGTAAACCTGTTTGGCAAAGATAGATTTATTCGTATTTTTTTTGAAATGTCTATTTTGGGATGAATATGGACAACGAGATCAAAAATTATGTCTTTATTTATTGGGCAATATTTATTGTGTCATATTTATTGAGCTATTATGATTGAGTCATATTTCATGAGTCATCTTTATTGAGACATAATTATTGAACCATATTTCTTGAAGCATTTTCATTAGAGATATTTAATAAGATATTTTTATTTAGCCATATTTATTACGCCAATTTTATTGAGAAATATTTATTGTGCCATTTTTATATCGAAGTATTTATTATAACATATTTATTGAGTGTTGAACGAGCTCGAGCGGGTAAACCTATTCCCCAAAGGATAAATCATTCAGAGGTTTTTCAATGAGTTTTTTCTGGCTGAAAACGGACGACGAGAACAAAAGTTATGGTCATATTTATTGAATCATATTTATTGCACCATATTTCCTTGGCCATATTTATTGAGCCATATTTACTGAGCCATATTTATTTGTGTCATATTAATTGCGCCATATTTATATAGTGTTAAATGAGCCTGAACGGGAAAATCTATTTGCTAAATGATAGATTTATCATAGCACTTTTCAATAGGCTTTCCGGAGCTAAAAATGGACAACCGGTTCAAAAAATATGGCTATATTTATTATTCTATATTTATTGAGCTATATTTATTATGCCATATTTTTTGAGTCATATTTATTGAGCGATTTTTTCTGAGCCATATTCATTGTCACATAATTATTGAGCTATGTTTCTTGTGACATTTTCATTAAAATATATTTAATAAGCCATATTTATTGAGTCATGTTTATTACGCCAAATTTATTGAGATATATTTATTACGTCATATATATTATGTAGTATTTATTATAATATATTTATTGAGTGTTGAATGAGCCTGAAGAGGTAAACATGATTGTCATTGGATAAATCATTTAGAGCTATATTTATTGTGCTATATTTATTATGCCATATTTATTTTATCATATTTATTATGCCACATTTATTGCGCCATATTTATTGAGTGGCAAACAAGCCCAAACAGGTAATCATGTTCACCAATAGATAAATCATTTCGAGCACTTTTAAATGGGCCTTTCCGGTCTGAAAATGGACAACCAGAACAAAAATTATGGTCATATTTATTGAGTCATATTTATTGCGCCATATTTCTGTGGCCTTATTTATTGAGCCATATTTATTGAGCTATATTTTTTTGTCATATTTATTGCGCCATATTTATATAGCTTTAAACGAGCCCGAACAGGTAAATATGTTTGTCGAAGATAGATTTATCCGAACTTTTTTCAAATGTCTTTTTCTGGATGAAAATAGATAGCAAGATCAAAAAAAAAGGCTTTATTTATTGGGCTATATTTATTGTGCCTTATTTATTGAGCTGTTATGATTGAGCCATATTTCAAGAGTCATATTTATTGAGATATAATTATTGAATCATATTTGTTGAAGCATTTTTATAGAGAGATATTTAATAAGCCATATTTATTGAGCCATATTTTTTGCGCCAAATTTATTGAGATATATTTATTGCCCCATATTTATTGCGTAGTATTTATTATAACATATTTATTGAGTGTTGAACGAACCCCAGTGGGTAAACCTGTTTGCTAATAACGACATATTTACTGTATCATATTTATAAAGTAATAAACAAGCCGAAATGGGTAAACCTGTTCCCCAATGGATAGATAATTTTGAGCTCTTTAAAATGACTTTTTTGGGCGAAAAACGGACAACCAGGACAAAAGTTATGGTCATATTTATTGAGCCATATTTGTTATGCCATATTACGTTAGACATATTTATTGATCCATATTTACAGAGCTATATTTATTTGTGTCATATTTAATACGCCATATTTATATAATGTTAAACGAGCCCGAACGAGTTAACCTATTTGCCAAAGATAGATTTATCAGAGCTTTTTTAATGTATTTTCGGGATGAATATGGACAACGAGATCAAAAATTATGGCTTTATTTATTGGGCAATATTTATTATGCTATATTTATTGAGCCATTATGATTGAGCCATATTTCATGAGTCATCTTTATTAAGACATAATTTTTGAACCATATTTCTTGAAGCATTTTCATTAGAGTATTCAATAAGATATTTTTATTGAGTCTTATTTATTACGCTAATTTTATTGAGAAATATTTATTGCACCATTTTTATTTTGAAGCATTTATTTTAACATATTTATTGAGTGTTGAACGAGCCCGAGTAGGTAAACCTGTTCCCCAATTGATAAATCATTCAGAGGACTTTTCAATGTGTTTTTTTCGGGCTGAAAACGTACAACAGAAACAAAAGTTATTGTCACATTTATTGAATCACATTTAATGTGTCATATTTCCTTGGCCATATTTATTAAGTCATATTTATTGAGCCTTATTTATTTGTGTCATATTAATTGCGGCATATTTTTATAGTGTTATATGAGCCTGAACTAGAAAATCTGTTTGCTAAATGATAGATTTACCTGAACACTTTTCAATAGGCTTTCCAGAATTGAAAATGGATAATTGGATCAAAAATTATGGCTATATTTGTTGTTCTATATTTATTGCTCTATATTTATTATACCATATTTATTGAGTCATTTTTATTGAGTCATATTTTTTGAGCCATATTTATTGAGACGTAATTATTGAGCCATGTTTCTTGTGATATTTTCATTAAAAGATTTTTAATAAAACATATTTATTGAGTCATGTGTATTATGCCAAATTTGTTGAGATATATTTATGACGTCATATTTATTATGAAGTATTTATTATAACAATTTATCGAGTGTTGAATGAGCCCGAACGGGCAAACATGATTGTCAATGGATAAATCATTTATAGTTATATTTATTATTCTATATTTATTGGGCTATATTTATTATACTATATTTATTTTGTCATATTGATAACACCACATTTATTGTGCCATATTTATTGAGTGTCAAACAAGCCCACAAAGGTAATCATGTTCACCAATAGATAAATCATTTCGAGCACTTTTAAATGAGCTTTTTTAGACTGAAAATGGACAACCAGAACAAAAATTATGGTCATATTTATTAAGTCATATTTATTGCGCCATATTGTTTTGACCTTATTTATTGAGCCAAATTTATTAAGCTATATTTATTTGTGTTATATTTATTGCGACATATTTATATAGCGTTAAATGAGCTCGAACGGGTAAACCAGTTTGCCAAAGATAGATTTATCCGAGTTTTTTTCAATGTCTTTTTCTGGATGAAAATGGACTACCAGATCAAAAATTATGATTTTATTTATTGAGCTATATTTATTGCGCCATATTTATTGAGCAATTATGATTGAGCTATATTTCAAGAGTCATATTTATTGACACGTAATTATTGAATCATATTTCTTAAAGCGTTTTCATCGAGAGATATTTAATAAGACATATTTATTGAGGCATATTTTTTGCACCAAATTTATTGAGATATATTTATTGCCCCATATTTACTGCATATTATTTATCATAACATATTTATTGAGCGTTGAACGAGCCCGAGTGGGTAAACCTGTTCGCTAATGGATAGACTTTTATGTGGTCTTTTTAATTGGCTTTTTCGGGCTGATAACCGACAGACAGATCATTGGCTTTTTCGGGATTTTCGGTCTTTTTCGGGCTGATAATGCCATATTTACTGTGTCATATTTATATAGTAATAAACAAGCCCAAATGGGTAAACCTGTTCCCCAAATGATAGATAATTTCGACCTCTTTTAAATGAGATCTTTCGTGCAGAAAATAGACAACCGGAACAAAAGTTAAGGTCATATTTATTGTGCCATATTTTATTGGCCATATTTATTGAGCCATATTTACAGAGCTATATTTATTTGTGTCATATTTATTACGCCATATTTATAAAGTGTTTAACGGGCCTGAACGGGTAAAACAGTTTGCCAAAGATTGATTTATTCGAGTTTTTTTGAAATGTCTTTTTCGGGATGAATATGGACAACGAGATCAAAAATTATGGCTTCATTTATTGGGCAATATCTATTATGTCATATTTATTGAGCCATTATGATTGAGACATATTTCATGAGTCATCTTTATTGAGACATAATTATTGAATCATATTTGTTGAAGCATTTTCATTAGAGATATTTAATTAGACATTTTTGTTGAGCCATATTTATTACGCCAATTTTATTGAGAAATATTTATTTCACCATTTTTATTTCAAAGTATTTATTATAACATATATATTGAGTATTGAACGAGCTCGAGCGGGTAAACCTGTTCCCCAAAGGATAAATCGTTCAGAGGTTTTTCAATGAGTTTTTTCGGGCTGAAAACGGACAATCGGAACAAAAGTTATTTTCATATTTATTGAATCATATTTATTGCGCCATATATCCTTGGCCATATTTATGGAGCCATATTTACTGAGCCATATTTATTTGTGTCATATTAATTGCGCCATATTTATATAGCGTCAAATGAGCCTAAACGAGAAAATCTATTTGTTAAATGATAGATTTATCCGAGCACTTTTCAATAGGCTTTCCGGGGCTGAAAATGGACAACTGGATCAAAAAATATGGCTATATTTATTGTTCTATATTTATTAGGCTATATTTATTATGCCATATTTACTGAGTCATATTTATTGAGCCATATTTTCTGAGCCATATTTATTGTGACATAATTATTGAGCCATGTTTCTTATGACATTTTCATTATAATATATTTAATAAGCCATATTTATTGAGCCATATTTATTTTGCAAAATTTATTGAGATATATTTATTGCGTCATATTTATTATATAGTATTTATTATATCATATTTATTATGTGTTGAATGAGCCGGAACAGGTAAACATAATTGTTATTGGACAAATCATTTAGAGCTATATTTATTGGGTTATATTTATTATGCCATATTTACTTTGTCATATTTATTACGCCACATTTATTATACCATATTTATTGAGTGCCAAACAAGACAAATATGTAATCATTTTCACCAATAGATAAATCATTTCAAGCACTTTTAAATGGGCATTTACGGACTGAAAATGGACAACTAGAACAAAAATTAAGGTCATATTTATTGAGTCATATTTATTGCGCCATATTTCTGTAGCCTTATTTATTGAGCCATATTTATTGAGCTATATTTATTTTTGTCATATTTATTTCATCATATTTATGTAGCGTTAAACGAGCCCGAACGAGTAAACCAGTTTAACAAAGATAGATTTATCCGAGTTTTTTTTCAAATGTCTTTTTCAGGATGAAAACGGACTATAAGATCAAAAATAATGGTTTTATTTAATGGTTATATTTATTTCGCCATTTTGATTGAGCCATATTTCAAGAGTCATATTTATTGAGACGTAATTATTGAATCATATTTCTTGAAATGTTTTCATCGAGAGATATTTAATAAGACATATTTATTGAGGCATATTTTTTGCACCAAATTTATTGAGATATATTTATTGCCCCATATTTACTGCATAGTATTTATCATAACATATTTATTGAGCGTTGAACGAGCCCGAGTGGGTAAACCTGTTTGCCAATGGATAAATCATTCAAAGCACTTTTTAATGGGCTTTTCCCGAGGATAAAAATAACAACTGAATCCAAAGTTATGATCATATTTATTGAGTTATATTTAATGCGCCATATTTATTTTATCATATTTACTAAACCATATTTACTAAGCCATATTTATTGAGACATAGTTATTGAGTCATATTTCTTGTGCCATATTTATTAAGCAATATTTGTGAGCCATATTTATTAACGCATATTTATTACACCATATTTATTGTGTCACTTTTTATTGCATCATATTTATTACGCCTGATTTTTTGTCATATTTATTGAGCGATAAACGAGTCAGAATGGGTAAACCTGTTCGCTAATGGATAGACTTTTATGTGGTCTTTTTAATTGGTTTTTTCGGGCTGATAACCGATAGACAGATCATTGGCTTTTTCGGGATTTTCGGTATTTTTCGGGCTGATAATGCCATATTTACTGTGTCATATTTATATAGTAATAAACAAGCCCAAATGGGTAAACCTGTTCCCCAAAGTATAGATAATTTCGACCTCTTTTAAATGGGATCTTTCGGGCAGAAAACGGACAACCGGAACAAAAGTTAAGGTCATATTTATTATGCCATATTTATTGCGCCATATTTCGTTGGCCATATTTATTGAGCCATATTTACAGAGCTATATTTATTTGCGTCATATTTATTACGCCATATTTATATAGTGTTAAAAGAGCCTGAATGGGTAAACCAATTTGCCAAAGATTGATTTATTCGAGTTTTTTTGAAATGTCTTTTTCGGGATGAATATGGACAACGAGATCAAAAATTATGCCTTTATTTATTGGGCAATATCTATTATGTCATATTTATTGAGCCATTATGATTGAGCCATATTTCATGAGTCATCTTTATTGAGACATAATTATTGAACCATATTTGTTGAAGCATTTTCATTAGAGATATTTTATAAGACATTTTTATTGAGCCATATTTATTACGCCAATTTTATTGAGAAATATTTATTGTGCCATTTTTATTTCAAAGTATTTATTATAACATAAATATTGAGTATTGAACGAGCCCGAGCGGGTAAATCTGTTCCCCAAAGGATAAATCATTCAGAGGTTTTTCAATGAGTTTTTTGAGGCTAAAAATGGACAACCGGAACAAAAGTTATTTTCATATTTATTGAATCATATTTATTGCATCATATTTCCTTGGACATATTTATTGAGCCATATTTACTGAGCCATATTTATTTGTGTCATATTAATTGTGCCATATTTATATAGCGTCAAATGAGCCTGAACGAGAAAATCTATTTGCTAAATGATAGATTTATCCGAGCACTTTTCAATAGGCTTCCGTGGCTGAAAATGGACAACCAGATCAAAAAATATGTCTATATTTATTGTTCTATATTTATTGGGCTATATTTATTATGCCATATTTACTGAGTCATATTTATTGAGCCATATTTTCTGAGTCATATTTATTGTGACATAATTATTGAGCCATATTTCTTATGACATTTTCATTAAAATATATTTAATAAGCCATATTTATTGAGCCATATTTATTTCGCAAAATTTATTGACATATATTTATTGCGTCATATTTATTATATAATATTTATTATAACAAATTTATTATGTGTTGAATGAGCCCGAACAGGTAAACATGATTGTTATTGGACAAATCATTTAGAGCTATATTTATTGGGTTATATTTATTATGCCATAATTATTTTGTCATATTTATTACGCCACATTTATTATGCCATATTTATTATGTGCCAAACAAGCCAAACAGGTAATCATGTTCACCAATAGATAAATCATTTCGAGCACTTTTAAATGGGCCTTTCCGGACTGAAAATGGACAACCAGAACAAAAATTATGGTCATATTTATTGAGTCATATTTATTACGCCATATTTCTGTAGCCTTATTTATTGAGCCATATTTATCGAGCTATATTTATTTGTGTCATATTTATTTCCCCATATTTATGTAGCGTTAAATGAGCCCGAACGGGTAAACATGTTTGCAAAGATAGATTTATCCGAGCTTTTTTCAAATGTCTTTTTTCAGGATGAAAATGGACTATAAGATCAAAAATAATGGTTTTATTTAATGGTTATATTTATTGCGTCATTTTGATTTAGCCATATTTCAAGAGTCATATTTATTGAGACGTAATTGTTGAATCATATTTCTTAAAGCATTTTCATCGAGAGATATTTAATAAGCCATATTTATTGTAACTTATTTATTGAGTGTTGAAAGAGCCCGAGCTGTTAAACCTGTTCCCCAATTGATAAATCATTCAGAGGTCTTTTCAATGAGTTTTTTCGGGTTGAAAATGGACAACTGAAACAAAAGTTATGGTCATATTTATTGAATAATATTTATTGCGCCATATTTCTTTGGCCATATTTATTAAGTCATATTTACTGAGCCCTATTTATTTGTGTCATATTAATTATGTCATATTTATATAACATTAAATGAGCTCGAACTGGAAAATCTATTTCCTAAATGAAAGATTTATCCGACCACTTTTCAATAGGCTTTCCGGGGCTGAAAATAGACAACCTGATAAAAAATTATGGCTATATTTATTATTCTATATTTATTGGGCTATATTTATTATGCCATATTTATTGAGTTATATTTATTGAGTCATATTTTTTGAGCAATATTTATTGAGACATAATTATTGAGCCATGTTTCTTGTGACATTTTCATTAAAAGATTTTTAATAAGGCATATTTATTGAGCCATGTTTATTATGCATAATTTGTTGAGATATATTTATTGCATCATATTTATTATGTAGTATTTATTATAACATATTTATTGAGTGTTGAATGAGCCTGAACGTGTAAACATGATTGTCAATGGATAAATCATTTAGAGCTATATTAATTATTCTATATTTATTGGGCCATATTTATTATGCCATATTTATTTTGTCATATTTATTACACCACATTTATTGTGCAATATTTATTGAGTGTCAAATAAGCCCAAGCAGGTAATCATGTAAACCAATAGATAAATTATTTAGAGAACTTTTAAATGGGTTTTTCCGGGCTTAAAATGGACAACCAGAACAAAAATTATGGTCATATTTATTGAGTCATATTTATTGCGCCATATTTCTTTGGCCTTATTTATTGATCCACATTTATTGAGATATATTTATTTGTGTTATATTTATTACGCAATATTTATATAGCGTTAAATGAGCCCGAACGGGTAAACCTATTTGCCAAAGATAGATTTATTCAAGCTTTTTTCAAATGTCTTTTTCAGGATGAAAACGGACTACGAGATCAAAAATAATGGTTTTATTTAATGGGTTATATTTATTGCGCCATTTTGATTGGGCCATATTTCAAGAGTCATATTTATTGAGATGTAATTATTGAATCATATTTCTTAAAGCATTTTCATCGAGAGATATTTAATAAGCCATATTTATTGAGCCATATTTTTTGCTCCAAATTTATCGAGAAATATTTATTGCCCCATATTTATTGCGTAGTATTTATTATAACATATTTATTGAGCGTTGAACGAGCCCGAGTGAGTGAACCTATTTGCGAATGGATAAATCATTCAGAGCACTTTTAATGTGCTTTTCGAGGATAAAAATAGACAACTGAATTCAAAGTTATGATCATATTTATTGAGTCATATTTAATGCGCCATATTTATTTTTATCATATTTACTAAACCATATTTAATAAGAAATATTTATGAAGACTTAGTTATTGAGTAATATTTCTTGTGCCATATTTATTGAGCAATATTTTTTAGCAATATTTATTAACGCATATTTATTACATCATATTTATTGTGTCACTTTTTATTGCGCCATATTTATTGTGCCTGATTTTTTTGCCATATTTATTGAGCGATAAACGAGCCCGAATGTGTAAACCTGTTCACCAATGGATAGACCTTTATGTGCTCTTTTTAATTAGCTTTTTCGTGATGATAACCGACAACCGCATCATTGGCTTTTTCGGGTTTTTTTCGAGTTTTTTTCGTACTGATAAAGCCATATTTACTGTGTCTTTTTTATAGAGTAATAAACAAGCCCAAACTGGTAAACCTGTTTTCCAATGAATAGATAATTTCAAGCTCTTTTAAATGGGCTTTTTCGGGCGGAAAATGGACAAACGGAACAAAAGTTATGGTCATATTTATTGAGCTATGTTTATTGCGCCATATTTCGTTGGCCATATTTATTGAGTCATATTTAGAGAGATATATTTATTTGTGTCATATTTATTACGCCATATTTATATAGTGTTAAACGAGCCCGAACGGGTAAACCTGTTTGCCAAAGATAGATTTATCCGAGTTTTTTTGAAATGTCTTTTTCGGGATGAATATGGACAACGAGATCAAAAATTATGGCTATATTTATTGGACAATATTTATTATGTCATATTTATTGAGCCATTATGATTGAGTCATATTTCATGAGTCATCTTTATTGAGACATAATTATTGAACCATATTTCTTGAAACATTTTCATTAGAGATATTTAATAAGACATTTTTATTGAGCTATATTTATTATGCTAATTTTATTGAGAAATATATATTATGCCATTTTTATTTTGAAGTTTTTATTATAACATATTTATTGAGTATTGAACGAGCCTGAGTGGGTAAACCTGTTCCCCAAAGGATAAATCATTCAGAGGTTATTGAATGAGTTTTTTCGGGCTGAAAACGGACAACCGGAACAAAAGTTATTTTCATATTTATTGAATCATATTTATTGCGCAATATTTCCTTGGCTATGTTTATTGAGTCATATTTACTGAGTCATATTTATTTATGTCATATTAACTGCGCCATATTTATATAGCTTTAAATGAGCCTGAACTGGAAAATTTATTCGCTAAATGATAGATTTATCCAAGCACTTTTCAACAGGCTTTCCGGGGCTAAAAATGGACAACCAGATTAAAAAAATATGGCTATATTTATTGTTCTATATTTATTGGGCAATATTTATTATGCCATATTTATTGAGTCATATTTATTGAGCCATATTCTTTGAGCCATATTTATTATGACATAATTATTGACATATTTATTGAGCCATATTTATTACGCCAAATTTATTGAGATATATTTATTACGTCATATTTATTATGTAGTATTTATTATAACATATTTATTGAGTGTTGAATGAGCCCGAACAAGTAAGCATGATTGTCATTGGATAAATCATTTAGAACTATATTTTTTGGGCTATATTTATTATGCCAAATTTATTTTGTCATATTTATTATGCCACATTTATTGTGCCATATTTATTGAGTGCCAAACAAGTCCAAACAGGTAGTCATGTTCACCAATAGATAAATCATTTCGAGCACTTTTAAATTAGACTTTCCGGTCTGAAAATGGACAACCAGAACAAAAATTATGGTCATATTTATTGAGTCATATTTATTGCGTCATATTTCTATGGCCTTATTTATTGAGCCATATTTATTGAGCTATATTTATTTGTGTCATATTTATTGCGTCATATTTATATAGCGTTAAACGAACCCGAACGGGCAAACCTGTTTGCCAAAGATAGATTTATCCAAGCTTTTTTCAAATGTCTTTTTCTGGATGAAAATGGACTGCAAGATCAAAAATTATGGCTTTATTTATTGGGCTATATTTATTGTGCCATATTTATTGAGCCGTTATGATTGAGCCATATTTCAAGAGTCATATTTATTGAGACATAATTATTGAATCATATTTCTTGAAGCATTTTCATTGAGAGATATTTAATAAGCAATATTTATTGAGCCATATTTTTTGCGACAAATTTACTAAGATATATTTATTGCCCCATATTTATTACGTAGTATTTATTATAACATATTTATTGAGCGTTAAACGAGCCCGAGTTGGTAAACCTGTTTGCCAATGGATAAATCATTTAGAGCACTTCTTTAATAAGTCATATTTATTGAGCCCTGTTTTTTGCTCCAAATTTATCGAGATATATTTATTGCCCTATATTTATTGCGTAGTATTTATTGTAACATATTTATTGAGCATTGAATGAGCCCGAGTTGGTGAACCTGTTTGCGAATGGATAAATCATTCGGAGCATTTTTAATGGGCTTTTCGAGGATAAAAATAGACAACTGAATTCAAAGTTATGATCATATTTATTGAGTCATATTTAATGCGCCATATTTATTTTATCATATTTATTAAACCATATTTACAAAGCCATATTTATGGAGACTTAGTTATTGAGTAATAATTCTTGTGCCATATTTATTGAGCAATATTTTTGAGCAATATTCATTAACGCATATTTATTACACCATATTTATTGCGTCACTTTTTATTGCGGCATATTTATTGCGCCTGATTTTTTTGCCATATTTATTGAGCGATAAACGAGCCCGAATGAGTAAACTTGTTCACCAATGGATAGACCTTTATGTGCTCTTTTTAATTGGCTTTTTCGGGCTGATAATCGACAACCGCATCATAGGCTTTTTCTGGTTTTTTCGAGTTTTTTTGGGCTGATAACACCATATTTACTGTGTCTTTTTTATAGAGTGATAAATAAGCCCAAACTGGTAAACCAGTTCTCCAATGGATTGATAATTTCAAACTCTTTTAAATGGGCTTTTCGGGCGGAAAATGGACAACCGGAACAAAAGTTATGGTCATATTTATTGAGCTATATTTATTGCGCCATATTTTATTGGCCATATTTATTGAGCCATATTTACAGAGATATATTTATTTGTGTCATATTTATTACGTCATATTTATATAGTCTTAAATGAGCCCGAACGGGTAAATCTGTTTGCCAAAGATAGATTTATTCGAGTTTTTTTGAAATGTCTTTTTCGGGATGAATATGGACAACGAGATCAAAAATTATGGCTATATTTATTTGGTAATATTTATTGTGTCATATTTATTGAGGCATTATGATTGAGCTATATTTCATAAGTCATCTTTATTGAGACATAATTATTGAATCATATTTCTTGAAATATTTTCATTAGAGATATTTAATAAGACATTTTTATTGAGCCATATTTATTACGCCAGTTTTATTGAGAAATATATATTGCGCCATTTTTATTTCGAAGTATTTATAATAATATATTTATTGAGTATTGAATGAGCTCGAGTGAATAAACCTATTCCCCAAAGGATAAATCATTCAGAGGTTTTTCAATTTGTTTTTCGGGCTGAAAACGGACAACCGGAACAAAAGTTATTTTCATATTTATTGAATCATATTTATTGTGCCATATTTCCATAGCCATATTTATTGAGCCATATTTACTGAGCCATATTTATTTGTGTCATATTAACTGCGCCATATTTATATAGCTTTAAATGAGCCTGAATGAGAAAATTTATTTGCTAAATGATAGATTTATCCAAGCACTTTTCAACGGGCTTTCCGGGGCTGAAAATGGACAACGGATCAAAAAATATGGGTTTTTTATTGGCTATATTTATTGTTCTATATTTATTGGGCAATATTAATTATGCTATATTTATTGAGTCATATTTATTGAGCCATATTTATTGTGACATAATTATTAAGCCATCTTTCTTGTGACATTTTCATTAAAATATATTTAATAAGTCATATTTATTGAGTCATATTTATTACGCCATATTTATTGAGATATATTTATTGCGTCATATCTATTATGTAGTATTTATTATAACATATTTATTGTGTGTTGAATGAGCCCTAACAAGTAAACATGATTGTTATTGGATAAATCATTTAGAGCTATATTTTTTGGGCTATAATTATTATGTCATATTTATTTTATCATATTTATTATGCCACATTTATTGTGCCATATTTATTGAGTGTCAAACAAGTCCAAACAGATAGTCATGTTCACCAATAGATAAATCATTTCGAGCACTTTAAATGAGGCTTTCTAGTCTGAAAATGGACAACCAGAACAAAAATTATGGTTATATTTATTGAGTCATATTTATTGTGCTATATTTCTGTGGCCTTATTTATTGAGCCATATTTATTGATCTATATTTATTTGTGTCATATTTATTACGTCATATTTATATAGCATTAAACGAGCCCGAATAGACAAACTTGTTTGCCAAAGATAGATTTATCCGAGCTTTTTTCAAATGTCTTTTTCTGGATGAAAATGGACTGCCAGATCAAAAATTATGGCTTTATTTATTGGGCTATATTTATTATGCCATATTTATTGAGCCGTTATGATTGAGCCATATTTCAAGATTCATATTTATTGAGACATAATTATTGAATCATATTTCTTGATTCATTTTCATTGAGATATTTAATAAGCTATATTTATTGAGCCGTATTTTTTGTGCCAAATTTATTGAGATATATTTATTGCATCATATTTATTACGTAGTATTTATTATAATATATTTATTGAGAGTTGAACGAGCCCGAGTGGGTAAACCTGTTTGCCAATGGATTAATAATTTAGAGCACTTTTTTATGGGCTTTTCCAGAATAAAAATATATAACTGAATCCAAATTTATGATCATATTTATTGAGTCTTATTTAATGCGGCATATTTATTTTATCATATTTATAAAACCATATTTACTAAGCCATATTTATTGAGACTTAGATATTGAGTCATATTTCTTGTGCCATATTTATTGAGCAATATCTTTTGAGCTATATTTATTAACACATATTTATTACACCATATTTTTTGGGTCATATTTATTGCGACATATTTATTGCGCATGATTGTTTTGCCTTATTTATTGCGCAATAAACGAGCCCGAATGGGTAAACCTGTTCACCAATGGATAAACCTTTATGTGCTCCTTTTAATTATCTTTTCGGGTTGATAACCGACAACCGGATCATTGGCTTTTTAGGCCTTTTATCGGGCTGATAACGCCATATTTACTGTGTCATATTTATACAGTAATAAACAAGCCCAAACAGGTAAACCTGTTCACCAATGGATAGATAATTTCAAGCTCTTTTAAATGGGCTTTTTCGGGCGAAAAAGGGACAACCGGAACAAAAGTTATGGTCATATTTATTGAGCCATATTTATTGCGCCATATTTCGTTGTCCATTTTTATTGAGCAATATTTACAGAGCTTTATTTATTTGTGTCATATTTATTACGCCATATTTATATAGTGTTAAACAAGCCCGAACGGGTAAACCTGTTTGACAAAGATATATTTATCAGAGCTTTTTTGAAATGTCTTTTTCGGGATGAATATGGACAACGAGATCAAAAATTATGGCTTTATTTATTGGGCAATATTTATTGTACAATATTTATTGAGCCATTACGATTGAGGCATATTTAATGAGTTATCTTTATTGAGACATAATTATTGAACCATATTTCTCGAAGCATTTTCATTAGAGATATTTAATAAGACATTTTAATTTAGTAATATTTATTACGCCAATTTTAATGTGAAATATTTATTGTGCCATTTTTATTTTGAAGCATTTATTATAACATATTTATTGAGTGTTGAACGAGCCCGAGCAGGTAAACCTGTTCCCCAATTAATAAATCATTCAGAGGACTTTTCAATGAGTTTTTTCGGGCTGAAAATGGACAATCGAACAAAAGTTATGGTCATATTTATTGAATCATATTTATTACGCCATATTTCTTTGGCCATATTTATTAAGTCATATTTACTGAGCCATATTTATTTGTGTCATATTAATTGCCCCATATTTATATAGCGTTAAATGAGCCCGAACTGGAAAATCTGTTTGCTAAATGATAGATTTATCCGAGCACTTTTTAGTAGGCTTTCCGGGGCTGAAAATGGACAAACGGATCAAAAATTATGGCTATATTTATTGGGCTATATTTATTATGCCATATTTATTGAGTCATATTTATTGAGTCATATTTTTTGAGCTATATTTAAGAGACATA
The DNA here is from genome assembly GCA_039583875.1 of Platanthera guangdongensis. Lineage (NCBI taxonomy): Eukaryota > Viridiplantae > Streptophyta > Magnoliopsida > Asparagales > Orchidaceae > Platanthera > Platanthera guangdongensis. The sequence continues at coordinate 160,693,459 of CM077154.1, forward strand.
ATTATTGAGCCATGTTTCTTGTGGCATTTTCATTAAAAGATATTTAATAAGCCATATTTATTGAGCCATGTTTATTATGTCAAATTTGTTGAGATATATTTATTGAGTCATATTTATTTTGTAGTATTTATTATATAATATTTATTGAGTGTTGAATGAACCCGAATGCTTAAATATGATTGTCAATGGATAAATCATTTAGAACTATATTTATTGTTCTATATTTATTGGGCTATATTTATTATAACATATTTATTTTGTCATATTTATTACTCCACATTTATTGTGCCATATTTATTGAGTGTTAAATAAGCCCTAACAAGTAATCATGTTCACCAATAGATAAATCATTTCGAGCACTTTTAAATGGGCCTTTCCGGTCTGAAAATGGACAAGTAGAACAAAAATTATGGTCATATTTATTGAGTCATATTTGTTGCGTCATAATTCTATGACCTTATTTATTGAGCCATATTTATTTGTGTCATATTTATTACATCATATTTATATAGCGTTAAACGAGCCCGAACGGGTAAACTTGTTTGCCAAAGATAGATTTATCCGAGCTTTTTTCAAATGTCTTTTTCTTGATGAAAATGGACAGTCAGATCAAAAATTATGGCATTATTTATTGGGCTCTGTTTATTGCATCATATTTATTTAGCTGTTATAATTGAGACATATTTCAATAGTCATATTTATTGAGACAAAATTATTGAATCATATTTCTTAAAGCAATTTTATTGAGAGATATTTAATAAGTCATATTTATTGTGCCGTATTTTTTGCGCCAAATTTATTAGGATATATTTATTGCCCCATATTTATTGCGTAGTATTTATTATAATATATTTATTGAGCATTGAACGAGCCCGAGTGGGTAAACCTGTTTCACAATCGATAAATCATTCATAGCACCTTTTATGGGCTTTTCCAGAATAAAAATAGACAACTGAATCCAAATTTATGATCATATTTATTGAGTCTTATTTAATGCGGGATATTTATTGAGTCTTATTGAATCCAAATTAATGGTCATATTTATTGAGCTATATTTATTGCGCCATATTTTGTTGGCCATATTTATTGAGCCATATTTACAGAGCAATATTTATTTGTGTCATATTTATTACGCTATATTTATATAGTGTTAAACGAGCCTAAACGGGTAAACCAGTTTGCCAAAGATTGATTTATTCGAGTTTTTTTGAAATGTCTTTTTTGGGATGAATATGAACAACGAGATCAAAAAATATGACTTTATTTATTTGGCAATATCTATTGTGTCATATTTATTGAGTCATTATGATTGAGCCATATTTCATGAGTCATCTTTATTGAGACATACTTATTGAACCATATTTCTTGAAAAATATTCATTAGAGATATTCATTAGCCAAATTTATTATGCCAATTTTATTGAGAAATATTTATTGCGCCATTTTTTTTTCAAAGTATTTATTATTATTATATATATATTGAGTATTGAATGAGCCCGAGCGGGTAAACCTGTTCCCCAAAGGATAAATAATTCAGAGGTTTTTCAATGAGTTTTTCGGGCTGAAAACGGACAACCGAAACAAAAGTTATTTTCAAATTTATTGAATCATATTTATTGCGCCATATTTCCTTGGCCATATTTATTGAGTCATATTTACTGAGCTATATTTATTTGTGTCATATTAATTATGCCATATTTATATAGCGTTAAATGAGCCTGAACGAGAAAATCTATTTGCTAAATGATAGATTTATCCGAGCAATTTTCAATAGGCTTTTCGGGGCTGAAAATGGACAACCGAATCAAAAAATATGGCTATATTTATTGTTCTATATTTATTGGGCTATATTTATTATGCCATATTTATTGAGTCATATTTATTGAGCCATTTTTTCTGAGCCATATTTATTGTCACATAATTATTGAGCTATGTTTCTTGTGACATTTTCATTAAAATATATTTAATAAGCCATATTTATTATGTCATGTTTATTATGCTAAATTTATTGAGATATATTTATTACGATATATATATTATGTAGTATTTATTATAATATATTTATTGAGTGTTGAATGAGCCCGAACAGGTAAACATGATTGTCATTGGACAAATCATTTAGAGCTATATTTATTGGGTTATATTTATTATGCAATATTTATTTTGTCATATTTATTATGCCACATTTATTATGCCATATTTATTGAGTGCCAAACAAGCCCAAAATGTAATAATGTTCACCAATAGATAAATCATTTCGAGTACTTTTAAATGGGCCTTTCTGGACTGAAAATGGACAACCAGAATAAAAATTATGGTCATATATATTGAGTCGTATTTATTGCGCCATATTTCTGAGGCCTTATTTATTGAGCCATATTTATTGAGCTATATTTATTTGTGTCATATTTATTGTGTCATATTTATGTAACGTTAAACGAGCCCGTACAGGTAAACCTGTTTGGCAAAGATAGATTTATCCGTGATTTTTTCAAATGTCTTTTTCTGGATGAAAATGGACTGCCAGATCAAAAATTATGGCTTTATTTATTGGTCTATATTTACTGCGGCATATTTATTGAGCCGTTATGATTGGGCCATATTTCAAGAGTCATATTTATTGAGACATAATTATTGAATCATATTTCTTGAAGCATTTTCATTGAGAGATATTTAATAAGCCATATTTATTGAGTCGTATTTTTGCGCCAAATTTATTGAGATATATTTAGTGCCCTATATTTATTGCGTAGTATTTATTATAACATATTTATTGAGCGTTGAACGAGGCAGATTGGGTAAATCTATTTGCCAATGGATAAATCATTCAGAGCACTTTTTAATGGGCTTTTCAAGAATAAAAATAGACAACTGAATCCAAATTTATGATCATATTTATTGAGTAATATTTAATGCGCCATATTTATTTTATCATATTTACTAAACCATATTTATTAAGCCATATTTATTACGCGATAAATGAGCCCGATTGGGTAAAATTGTTCGCCAATGGATAGAACTTTATGTGCTCCTTTTAATTATCTTTTTCGGGCTGATAACCGACAACCGGATCATTGGCTTTTTAGTGCTTTTTCGGGCTGATAATGTCATATTTACTGTGTCATATTTATACAGTAATAAACAAGCCCAAATAGGTGAACCTGTTCACCATTGGATAAATAATTTCGAGCTCTTTTAAATGGACTTTTTCAGGCAAAAACAGACAACCGGAACAAAAGTTATGGTCCTATTTATTAAGCCATATTTATTGCGCCATATTTCGTTGGCCATATTTATTGAGCCAGATTTACAGAGCTATATTTATTTGTGTCATATTTATTATGCCATATTTATATAGTGTTAAACGAGCCTGAACGGGTAAACCAGTTTGCCAAAGATTGATTTATTCGAGTTTTTTTGAAATGTATTTTTCGGGATGAATATGGACAACAAGATCAAAAATTATGGCTTTATTTAGTGGGTAATATCTATTATGTCATATTTATTGAGCCATTATGATTGAGCCATATTTCATGAGTCATCTTTATTGAGACATAATTATTTAACCATATTTGTTGAAGTATTTTCATTAAAGATATTTAATAAGACATTTTTATGAGACATATTTATTACGCCAATTTTATTAAGAAATATTTATTGCGCCATTTTATTTCAAAGCATTTATTAAATATATAATTGATTATTGAATGAGCCCGAGGGGGGTAAACCTGTTCCCCAAAGAATAAATCATTCAGAGGTTTTTCAATGAGTTTTTTCGGGGTGAAAACGGACTACCGGAACAAAAGTTATTTTCATATTTATTGAATCATATTATTGCGCCATATCCTTCCTTGAGCCATATTACTGAGCCATATTTATTTGTGTCATATTAACTGCGCCATATTTGTATAGCTTTAAAAAAGGAGCTGAACTTGAAAATATATTTCTAAATTATAGATTTATCCAAACACTTTTCAACAGGTTTTCGGGGCTGAAAATGGACAACCAGATCAAAAAATATGGCTATATTATTGTTCTATATTTATTGGGCAATATTTATTATGCCATATTATTGAGTCACATTATTGAGCCATATTGTTTTGAGCCATATTTATTTGTGACATAATTATTGAGCCATTTCTTGTGGGACATTTTCATTAAAATATATTTAATAAGTCATATTATTTAAGTCATATTTATTACGCCAAATTTATTAAGATATATTTATTGCATCATATTTATTTTGTAGTTATTTATTATAACATATTTATTGAGTGTTGAATGAGCCCGAACATAGTAAACATGATTGTCATTGGATAAGTCATTTAGAGCTATATTTATTGGGCTATATTTATTATCCCATATTTATTTTGTCATATTTATTATACACATTATTGTGCCATATTTATTGAGTGCCAAACAAGTCTAAAAAGTTAGTCATGTTCACCAATAGATAAATCATTTCGAGCACTTTTAAATGTGACTTTCCGGTCTAAAAATGGACAACCAGAATAAAAATTATGGTCATATTTATGAGTCATATTTATTGCGCCATATTTCGTGACCTTTTTATTGAGCCATATTATTGAGCTATATTATTTATTTGTGTCATATTTATTGCGTCATATTTATATAGCGTTAAAACAAACCGAATGGGCAAAATGTTGCCAAAGATGGATTTATCCGAGCTTTTTTCAAATGTCTTTTTCTCCATGAAAATGGACTGTCAGATCAAAAATTATGGCTTTATTTATTGAGCTATATTTATTATACCATATTTATTAAGTCGTTATGATTGAGCTATATTTCAAGAGTCATATTTATTGAGACATAATTATTGAATCATATTTCTTGAAGCATTTCATTGAGAGCATTAATAAGCCATACTTATTAAGCCGTATTTTTTGCGCCAAATTTATTGAGATATATTTATTGCCCCATATTTATTATGTAGTATTATTTATAACATATTTATTGAGCGTTGAACGAGCCCGAGTTGGTGAACCTATTTGCCAATGGATAAATCATTAAGAGCACTTTTTTATGGGCTTTTCCAGAATAAAAATAGATAACTGAATCCAAATTTATGATCATATTTATTGAGTCTTATTTAATGCGACATATTTATTTTATCATATTTACAAAACCATATTTACAGCCATATTTATTGAGACTTAGATATTGAGTCATATTTCTAGTCCATATTTATGAGTAATATCTTTTGAGCCATATTTATTAACACATATTTATTACACCATATTTTTGGGTCATATTTATTGCGACATATTTATTGCGCATGATTTTTTTGCCATATTATTGCGCGATAAACGAGCCCGAATGGGTAAACCTGTTCGCCAATGGAATAGGACCTTTATGTGCTCCTTTTAATTGCTTTTAGGGCTGATAACCGACAACCAGATCATTGGCTTTTAGCGATTTTTTCGGGCTGATAATGCCATATTTACTGTGTCATATTTATATAGTAAAAACAAGCCCAAATAGGTAAACATGTTCACCAATGGATAGATACTTTCGAGCTCTTTAAATGGGCATTTTCGGTAGTGAAAAACGGACAACCAGAACAAAAGTTATGGTCATATTTATTGAGCCATATTTATTGCTCCATATTTCGTTGTATATTATTGAGCCATATTTAGAGAGCTTTATTTATTGGTCATATTTATTACGCCATATTTATATAGTGTTAAAACGAGCCCGAACGAGTAAACCTGTTTGCAAAGATAGATTTATAAGAGCTTTTTTGGAATGTTTTTCGGAATGAATAGGACAACGAGATCAAAAATTATGGCTTTATTTATGGGCAATATTTATTGTACCTATTTATTGTGTTATATTTATTGTGTCATATTTCTGTGTCATCTTTATTGAGACATAATTATGAACCATATTTCTTGAAGCATTTCATTAGAGATATTTAATAAGACATTTAAATTAGCCATATTTATTACGCCAATTTTATTGAGAAAATTTATTACCGCATTTTATTTTGAAGCATTTATTATAACATATTTATTGAGTGTTGAACTAGCCCAAGCAGGTAAACATGTCCCCAACGATAATCATTCAGAGGCTTTTCAATGAATTTTTCGGGTTGAAAATGGACAACCACAAAAAGTTATGGTCATATTTATTGAATCATATTTATTGCACCATGTTTCTTTGGCCATATTTATTAAGCCATATTTACTGAGCCATATTTATTTGTGTCATATTAATTATGTCATATTTATATAGCATTAAATGAGCCCGTACTGGAAAATCTATTTGCCGGGAAAATCTATCTGCTAAATGATATATTTATCCGAGCACTTTTCAATAGACTTTCCGGAGATGAAAATGGACAACCGGTTCAAAAGATATGGCTATATTTATTGTTCTATATTTATTGAGCTATATTTATTATTCCATATTTGTTGAGTCATATTTATTGAGCCATTTTTTTCTGAGCCATATTCATTGTCACATAATTATTGAGCTATGTTTCTTGTGACATTTCCATTAAAATATATTTAATAAACCATATTTATTGAGTCATGTTTATTACGCCAAATTTATTGAGATATATTTATTACGTCATATATATTATGTAGTATTTATTATAATATATTTATTGAGTGTTGAATGAGCCTGAAGAGGTAAACATGATTGTCATTGGATAAATCATTTAGAGCTATATTTATTATGTTTTATTTATTATGCCATATTTATTTTATCATATTTATTATGCCATATTTATTGTGCTATATTTATTGAGTGTCAAATAAGCCCAAACAGGTAATCATGTTCATCAATAGATAAATCATTTCGAGCACTTTTAAATGGGCATTTCCGGTCTGAAAATGGACAACCAGAACAAAAATTATGGTCATATTTATTGAGTCTATTTATTGCGCCATATTTCCGTGGCCTTATTTATTGAGCCATATTTATTGAGCTATATTTGTTTGTGTCATATTTATTATGCAATATTTAT